>JAMPIV010006341.1:0-509921 GCA_024509875.1 Oreohelix idahoensis
CGAGGCTATCCCATGATATGAGATCAGAATGAGGTGGTCTTCCCTCGTCAAAGTTTCAGGGGCAAGAGTTATGAGGCCCCATAGAAAAGAGAGATAAAGACTTACAAAATACAGACTTATAAGAAGGGGAGGCTAACAGATTTTCGGCGCCTCTCTGGTCTACTCCTACACTGTGGATAAATTGCGAGTCCAGTCTCCGACTAGGGATTTGGTGTCCTCAGATACACTGAGATATCGGTGGAGTAGTTCTACAGTCTCTCCGGCCACACTCGGGAGTCTCACTGGATTGCGCCTGACCTCAGAGGCTTCTGCCTCAGGAAATAGGTAGGGTGTATCTTCTTGTACTCTCTTCTCCCACTCCTTCACGAGGCTTGTATCCGGAAAAAAAGAGATTATGTTTTCGGGCTTGGATCCTTTCATAGGCGTAAGCTCTCTCAGTCCACTGTCTTCTGTTCTAAGAAGAGAGTTTTGGTCGAGGGCATACGAGATAACACTGTTATCAACATTGCCCTCACTTGAGGGAGTCAATGCCATCGGTTGCCTAGTTTCCGGTAACAACGGAGATATCTCAAATGTCATAAGCGTCGCAACTGCATTGCCATTCGTCTGAACAGGGCTATCCAAGGAATACGCATTTGAACATAAAATGTCACTGTCTTTCTGGGAATCCTACCCAACTCTCCGCAGATCATTTTCCTTAGAGGTCTCAGCACCGTGACTTAGGGGCTCTTCACACATAGGGCCTGTTACGGGACCCCAATGTTAGAAAAGATAGGCACTTGAGGTGTGCCCAGAACCAAATAAGGGCTTCCAAAAATTGAATTCATAGGCGGGCCGAATCATAACGGCAGACTGTATTGTGCCACAGACAAATTTGGTCTTCACTTCAATATTTGCTATGGGAAGACGTCGTGGGCTATCTCCCCTCGAAACACCGTAAATGTTGACTTTTGCCCCCGTCATCTGCCCTAGCTTCACAAATGTCTAGCCACTATACAAGTGAAAGTAAGACCTGTATCAAATAAGCACTCTGATAGTGCCATTCACTTCAGCAGGCCCACTGTTAGAGAACAACGCCTCTGACACTATAGGTTCCAAAGTATTTCATTTTTTCACTTGCATTGACCTTAAACAAGCCACATGCTGCAAAGGCGGTATATTTTGGCACCAGGACGTCCAATGGAAAGTAACTCGACAGAAAGAGTAATTTCTATCGTTCTCTCCCCTGCTTCTAGAAGATGCAAGTAGGGTCACTGCCTGTGATCTGTTATGATGCTGGGGAAGTCTAGAGGTATTTTGGGTAGAGGAATGGGTTTCTTTACAAGATGGCCCTGACCGCTGTTTAGCAGAATAAGATGAAGCGTTTATTCGGGGTGGCATATCAGAGGGTTTACGTTTGTGACCTTGAGTTTCCTCGAGAGCATTCTGAAACCTCTTTGTCACATTCATAATTTGTTCCAGTTGCTGAGCGCCGTGCTCTGCCAGGAACCTTCGCATCTCAGGTGTCTTTGTCGTTTGTAGATTTTCTACCATAACGACTTCTAACAATCCCTCATAGGTCTTCGGCAAGCCAACTAATTCTCTCCAGTTGGTGAGGTAGCCATCTACCCTGGCAGCAAACTGCGAAAAATTCTATCCCTTATCAGACCGACTTTCTCGGAACAATTGTTGGGATTTTCGAGGAGTCCTTTGAAACCGTTGCAACAAAGCATTCCTGAATATTTCGAAGTTGGTCTGGTCTTCAGGCTAGAGTTTGCTACATACCTCGTAAGCCGGTCCCTTTAATGACTGAGACAACTTCAGGGACGACTTACTTACGTTCAACCCATAGGCTGTTGCCATACTCTCAAATTTCTCCAGAAAAACATCGATTTTCTCATTCCCACTAGGGAAACATTCTAAAGCGAAGTTCATAGCTGTTAGATGCGTGACCAAACTTCCTGAGTAGTCTGCGCACTTGACTGAGGAGAGTCGTCATTAGCCGAACTACTTTCCGCGGATCTGCTCTGTAGTTCCAGAGTCTGCATGGCCAGTTCTTCCTACATCTCGGCTGCATTCCTCATTTTCCTCCGCCTCTTTCCTGCGCCCTAAATCTGTGAGATAATCGCTAAATTCAGTAAGATTTTACTCCTATGAAATAAATAAACCCGCCCGTGTGTGGTTGCCTATCGTCGTCTTCTACGCCAGTAGAGCGCTGCATTTTGTACAGTGGTAATGCTTAGAAAATGATCTCGCCGTCAAATCTTACACGCTTTCTTCGTTCGTCCTTGAGAATTAAATATATCATTTTGCAGAGTCAAGGAGTATTTCTTCCAAGACCGAGAGAGAGAAGAAGGGAGGTGGATGAAGGAGCGACAGAAGAAATTCTACCATTGTCACGCGTTTGGGTTTTGAAACGCCAAATTGTAACGAGCGCGCGACAGTATTGCCTTTAGCAGATTTGAAAAACAAGACGCAAAGCCACGTGCCTCGTACTATATTCTCGCAGTCCCATGCATATATCCAAGCTGTTAGACAAGCCAGAATGTATATACACACACACAGTCAGCTCTCATTTCCTGCCTAGTAGTGTGTTTCTGACGTACCCCAAACAAGTGGTTTTATTTTGAATAAAAATGATAGAGAAGGGGGGAGGATGGCCGACTTATGGAAAAGTATATAATTGACGACTAATAGTGACGAATATGAAAATCCAAACGACAAATAATATGGCCATAAAAATCATATATATGGATAGCTTAGAGTCTCCTGAGCAATAATATGTTTTAATATACATAGTAGCCCAATTATTAACCAAGATATTGAAATAATACTATATATATATATATCTACGAACGGTAAGACGGACGGACTTGCATTTGCTCATTCTATTTATAACATAATATGGGGACGCAAGTTTAAAAAAGAGGCATTAGAGTGATTCAAATCCGATTGGTTAGTATAGGAGTATAGGAAGGAGGGTATTGGTTGGCCCAAAAGGCTAAATATATTTTGCAGACTCACTCCTAGTATGTTTGGAGTTTTTTTTTTCAAATTTGAATTGAATAGCTAGACCCTCGCTGTGATTGGGCCAGTCTAGTGATATTGACAAAAAGCTTCCAAGGGCTTGTCGCCATTTAATACAAAATTGTTAGTATGCAAGCTGCGTTGAGAACAGCAGTGCTAAGAGTAAAATAAAAAACCTTGGCAGTCTGGACGAGAGCAAAGCAGAACTTTTATATTAATGCTAATGCCAGTCAAAGTATGTTTGTGATATTTTCATTGAATTGTGGTAAGAACGAATTTATTATCCTTGTTATTACAAAAATTTGGTGTATGAGATACTGCTTTATTGGGAATGTATTGCAACTAAGTACATAGATCCCCTAGCAGACTTATGCAGGGCCTGTGGTGATGCTAACACGCAGTAAAACTTACATGAGTTGTATAACTTCAAATGATTTCCACAGTTACCAGTGGGAAGGCTAACCCACATTATCCTGTGGGAGAGAATTATTGTTGAAGTGTCAGAGGCGTTGTAGTTATTAGGGAGCAGAATAGGAGCACTGGTATGAGTTGTAATCTCAGATGAAAATGGTTGAAATGGGTTGGTCAGAGGGATCTGACCCTTTTCTTTTATTGAATTATATCGTGTATTACTTGTGGAATGATATTGTAGATGTGTTATAAAGAATGATAACCTTGTTTCAGGGTTTTTGTTCTGGTACTAAACTAGTGCCAGAACCCTGGTGTATTTATCTTCGTGAGAGAAATTGAAATTTTTGCTGGTACACGCTGTCTACCACACTATACCAGGGACTGTGTCAGATTGGTCATTCGGTTGAAATTTTTGCTGGTACACGCTGTCTACCACGACTGAACCCATGAAATATAGGAGATTGTCAGCATCATAACTACTACCAACAGAAAGATAAGTGCCATTGTGTCGGCACTAAGAGTTCATCCACTTGTATTAAAACATAATAAATAAAATAGTTGACTGTTGAATAAACATTCCACAAGAGATAGAGAAAAGAGAGGGTATGATGAAAATACCCCAACCCACCATTAATTACCAGTGTTAACTTAGTCTATAGTAATACCTAAATATAATTAGATTGTAATATTTCTTTATATGGACAGAAGATCCATTGTGGTATTTAATTTTATGTAAATAAAACCATAATTTTCATTTTGTTGTTGGTCCTGACTCAGAAAATTCTGAATCAGGGCAAATAAAAATGTAATATAGCCTATTACATAATATTCAGCCACAGACTTCTATAAGATATATCATAGAGTGTTAATCTGTTTGTGGTTGTTGTATTGACCCAGTCCTATTTATGTGATATAATTAAAGTGTATTTGTATTGTTTTGACTTACACTGCAGTATATCTTCATTACCCTAGACACTTAGACGTAGTCACATAACTAATAAATAAAAATATAGAACCAAGTGAGATCATAGGGTGGTAGCAGCTAGGTTCCCGGAAAATACTTAACCATCAACTACTAAACTCAGGGGCCTACACAGCTGACCTCACTTGGTAGACAAATAATAATAAATAATAACATCTATAACACCAAATCCACCACACTGTGTAAAGACTGAGAAGATAGATGAGTTATGGTATTGAATGTGGAAAGAGTGACTTATAGTTATCAGGAGTAAAGAACAGATACTGACTCTCCCTTCTAACACTCAATGACTATGTTTCACCTACTGTCACTCTGCATCTAGCTGTTAATTGGAGTAAGGTTTAGTACACGTTAGTGACTCCACAAACAAACAGTAACAGTACCGATAGTAACAAGTACGAGTACAGATAGTAAGATAGAGTCTGATCCGCTGATAAATAGTCTAGTTTATTAACAACAACAAAACTATCGTAAACCAATAAATTACACTGACTAACAAAAAAAAACTTTTTTTTTCTTTCTCTAACATTTCTATGTTTTTCTGGTCAATTTTAATGCGCTGTTTTTAAATCTGCAAACCGTTTTTCTCTATCAGGTCGGGATCTCTAGAAATACGCAATTGAAGTTTTTTAACAAGGCATAAAGTATTATAACATCATTCATACAAGAAGTGTAAAAAATACGCGATTTTTTACGAAATTCTTCATGAGCCCCAACTTTATATGTAACGGTGGTAAAATGATGCCGTGAGCCCCAACTTTGTTAACTAATGGCTCATGTATTACATTTTTATGCCAGAGCTGCATACGATCCCTGATAGGCCACACCTTTCTTGCATAATGTTCCTGTCTGTTGCGGCTGTCCCATTCACATAGGAAGCAACAAAATTTAGTATACCCAGTCTGCATGCCCGTGAGAATTGCAATGACCTTTAGGTCTCCACAAATCCGCCATTGTACTTTATTTTTGCCAAAAGTATAGCCATATTGTCATAAGTTTCTTTCATATGAACAGAGTAGGCGACTGGAATTGATGAAAATAAATTTCCGTTATGCAATAACACGGCTTTTAGACTAGTCTTGGAAGAATCGATGAAAAGTCGCCATTCGTTGACTATGTGCTCACGACCGAGGTGCACCATTAGACCGTTTACATCTTTGCAATAGCAAATGCCATCATCCATCTCAAAGTATTGAACAAGTTCTCTGTGTCTATGACGAAATTTAGATATCGGAGTATTGGGCGCTAAAAGATTCCATTCTTTGAGTCGCGAACCGAGTAATTCCGCTTGTCCTTTGGTAAGAGCGAGATCACGTATTAGATCTGAAAGTTCTGAATGGTTAATTAAGTGAACACCATCATTCACCGGTATATAATCCGAGTCAGAATTAGTTTTTAAAGCAGGTAAACTATCACTTTCTGATGGTTCATTCACGTCCAACGGATATTGTTATGGTGGAACTGGGATCGGACACGTGATTGGATCATGAGGCACTGGTTTCGATACCGATTCTACAACTTCTAGAAGCCATATTTCGCTCAGAATTATTTCAAAATACAGTAACTATTTGAAAAATAGCGTAACATATGTCATGCATCTTTTAGCAGTATAAAAAGTAGAATTATTTTGCATTTTATTAATTTTTAATAAGTTATATAGTAAAAATGAAACGGAGCAAATAACGGTTTCCCAAAAATAGATTTATTCACAAATATCTTAAGAACCCGACGTGATAGAGATAAACGGATTTCAGATTTGAAATCAGCGCAAGAAACTGACCTAAGAACACTTATTCTTATATAAGAAAGAAAAATGTTGTTTGTCAGTGTTATCAATCACACACCATAAACACACACCGAATGTGTTACTTACTTAGTCGTTCCCTTTCTACCGAGAGGTGTAGAGGTTTGGAAGAGAGATTGCCAGATTATCCTATCGGCTGTCTTCCTCCTGGCCAGGTTCCATTTTAGTCATCGGCCTTTCAAATATTGTCTAATATTGTCCTCCCAGCGGACTGTGGGTTGTGTTGGGGGTCTGGATCCCTGGCTCTTTGTTTCTCATGCTTGTCGTGGTAGCCGATCTTCTCCCATTCTGCAGACATGGCCGAACCATCTCAGTTGGGACTGTTCTACTTGGGTCTGCCGTGGGTGGGATTTTAGGCCTTGACGTATCGACTGGTTGCGGACCATGTCTCTTCTTGTTACTTAAAGCACCTTCCTTAGATACCTCATTTCTGACGTTTGGATCTGGCTTTCGTGGGTTGTAGTCATTGCCCACGACTCGCATCCATATGTCAAGACTGGGACATAGGTGGAGCGGTATACAGCCATCTTCGTTTTCTTACCAACTCTCTCGCAGAGGAATCCTCGATTATGGTCTGAAAAAGTCTCCCAGCTGCTGCTTTTTGAGGAATGGCCAACTCTTCTTTGACGCCTCCCTTTCGGTCTATAATAGATCCGAGGTATTTAAAGTGGTCGACCTGCTCCAGGACCTGTTCTCCCAGCTTAATCTGATGTCTTCTTTCTTCTCGTGATATCTCCATGGATTTTGTTTTAGAGCTGCTTATGACCATCCTTCTCTTCTCCAGCTCTTCCTTCCAGACTTGCATGATGGATTGAAGATGTGCCTCTGATTTAGCAATCAGGGCAACATCATCAGCAAATGCCAGCTCTGAAATACAGACCTGTCTCATCTTCCAGTACCCCACTGAATACTTTATGTTTCTCCCCTTACATGCCTTGATGACATCGTCCATGAGGAGTATGAACAGATAAGGTGACAGGATATAACCTTTTCTTACACCAGTGGTGGTCCTGAACTCTTCTGACTTATGGTTTGCTGTCCTCACATAATTTCTGCAAGACTTGTAGAAGCCCGAATGCGTTACACTAAACAATAAATAATTGAACACAATGCTAGCAATAAAAATAAAACGCATAACTCTTGTTTCTGCTTTCTCTATGCAGATCTTAACCCAGGTGTTCGAACACCTGCAACCATATTCCTACTATATATTGGGTTCTCTTCTGCATCTAAATGCTTTTCAGTCCCGGGAATTTCTGTCGGGAGAAGGTAGAGACCGTTTGTGGTAGTTTTCCTGTTATTTTAAAGCGGGAAATTCTACACATCTCGCTAAAATCCTGAAGTAACTAGGTAGTGTTATAATTTTTCTTGGAATTAAACCTGTCCGATTTAAAGTAACAGGCTAGTTACCACACTTTACCACTCTAGAAGACCGAAAAGAAATGAAATGGGCGGGTCAAAAAAAAAAGAATTAGGGGTTTGCTTAAGCTCTACCCAGTGCCCGCAATTTGTAACCCATTTCGTCACAATCGTCCCCTCTTTGAAGTGCCCAAGTACTCTTGGGGACTTAAGTTTGGGTCAGAAATTTTGGACACGACATTATAACTGCTGCCATCTTTCCTCTTCTCTCCTCTATTTCTACGTCGCCTGGAACGTCTCCTCAGTTCATGACTTTTGCGGCCAGCACGACCGTTACCAGTGTGCCGGCGTTCTCCACCACTAGTTTCCTTGCCCTTAAATTTACCGTAAGTGAAATGGGTTCATTTTCGATACAAGACAACAGGAAGCTGAGACGCTTGGGAGTCATGACCCAAGTGGGCCCGCCCCCCTTAGAGTGTAAAGGAGTAATCGGGCCGAAACACTTGTCAGATGGGGGGACTTCTTCTGATGATCAGATTGCTTCCTGTTGTATCGCTCTGTAAAGAGTTTCCTATCATAGTTGCATGGTCAAACCAGTGACGATCGGGAAAAGACCGATTGACTTCTGGAAAGACAGATGACACTGGGAAAGACTAGAAACCGGCTGACCGGGTTAGCACCCCGTAAGCTGTATTCAATTGCTATAGGACCCAAAAACGATAGATGCCCCCAGGATTCACCAAAAGGGGGGGAGGATGATGAATCCACAGGCGCCTCAATGGAATCGACCAGACCCGTTACACGGACTTCGAGCTCTGAACAACGGCTGGAATTTCCATGTGCCTGTGGTAGGGAATTCTCTACTCAGAGAGGAATGAAAATCCACAGAACGAAAAAGGGGTGTGGGGGGTCATCAGGGGGAGATCAACAGCGCTCTGTCTCGACGGATAAGACGTTAGAAGAACGCAGCCAGGAGTCAATCCACAGTGCTGAGTACATTCAAGTTGATCTGCCAGATGATGATCTCACACACTTCTTGGACGGGAAGAGAGATGCAATAAAGTTTCCACCTGCCAGTGCAAAAGGGCTTTGGGAACAGCTGGACGAAGCCTTGGCAAAAGAGTTGGATAACAGCCTGAAGCAGCTAACTTTGGAGAAGAAGCTGGAAATCTTCGGCGACATAATATATCTGCACTGTCGCAAAGTGTTCGGAGTGAGGGAGGCAAGGGAAAGTAACCCACCATGGAAAAGTAGAAGACAAATTAAAATAGATGAAATCAGGAAACAGAAGAAGCATGCCCGAAAACTGTTCAAGAGCGCAGTTGCCACAGAGAAGGAAGGGTTACGGCAAGTTTGGGAGCACCTGAAAGGCCAACATAATGCCCTTTGTAGAGCGGAAAGGTTGTGCAGGAAGAGAAGGAAGACTCGAAGGGATAGGGAAAGATTCTTTAGGGAGCCCTTCAAGTTTGCCAAAGAACTGTTTGAGCAGCCACGGTCGGGTACGCTAAACATCAGGAAAGAAGACCTGGAAGAACACCTTAGAATGACATATTCAGATGGTCGCAAAAATGAGCCGCTCAGCAGCATGGCAGGCCTTAAATGGCCGGGTAAGCCAGGAGCTGAATTTAACACCAAGCCCCCAACGGTGCAAGAGGTAGAAAGCATTGTCCAGAAAGCTCGGTGCAAGTCAGCTCCAGGTCCTAATGGTGTTCCATATGTGGTGTATAAAAGATGCCCTGAGGTTCTCAAACGACTGCTCCGTTTACTGAAGAATGCGTGGAAAACCCAACTCGTAAGCAAGGAATGGAGAAAGGCAAAAGGAGTCTACATCCCGAAGGAACAAAATTCCACAGACATCAGTCAGTTCAGGCCAATCTCACTACTCAATGTGGAAGGGAAGATATTCTTCTCAGTAATGGCGAAAAGACTCACTACATACCTCCTGGCAAATGGGTACATTGACACTACCATTCAGAAAGGAGGTGTCCCAGGTACACCAGGATGTCTAGAGCATGCCACAATGATCGGGGAAGCAATCCAAAAGGCAAAGTCTGACAGAACAAACCTCCATGTAATCTGGTTGGATCTAGCGAATGCTTATGGATCCGTTCCACACCAGATGTTGTGGCAGGCCCTAGAAATGTATCATGTTCCACAAGAGATTGCAGCAATGCTGAAGCTGTATTTCGCAGGGTTTTCTGTCAGATTTTCAACCAGAGAGTACACAACGAAGTGGATTGGCCTTGAAGTTGGAATTGCGATGGGATGTACCATCTCTCCGATACTATTCGTCATGGCTATGCAGGTAATCCTCAATGCGCCTGAAGGAATGGCTATAGGTCCAAAGCTCGGTGGAATGTGTCACATGCCACCGCTCAAAGCATTCATGGATGACACAACAATTCTGACATCAGATGAACATCAGGCCCGGAGGATGTTAGCACGCCTGGATGAACTAGTCAGCTGGTGCAGAATGAGCTTCAAACCCAAGAAGTCGAGAAGCCTATCAGTCAGGAAAGGGAAGATAGCAGAGGTCATATTCACGGTTTCCAGCCAAAGAATCCCTACTGTCATTGAGGAACCTGTTAAAAGTCTTGGCAGGGTGTACGATGCCTCTTTAAAAGACTCGAAGGCAGTGCAACAGACAATAGAAATGGCAGACAGAGGACTACAGATCATAGACCAATGCAGACTCCTGGGAAAGTTCAAACTGTGGTGCCTCCAGTTCATGTTGATACCGAAGTTGCTGTGGCCACTGCTTATATATGAAGTAAGCACAAGTACAGTGGAAGCTATAGAGCAGAAGGTCAACAAGTTCATGAGAAAATGGCTAGGGGCACCACCAGGTCTGTCAGATGTAGCACTGTACTGCAAAAAGTCAAAACTTCTGCTTCCCTTCAAGTCAGTTGTTGAAGAGTACAAAGTTGGAAAAGCAAGGCTTGCAATGATGCTACGCGAGTCAGCTGATGACGTGGTTAAGTCCATTCAGCCCACACACTGAAAACGGGAAGGAAGTGGAGAGTGGAAGAAGCTGTTGATGCTGCTGAAGAGTCACTCAAACTGAGAGAGGTAATCGGATACACACAAACGAATAGACGGGGATTTGGGCATGGTGACATCCGCTGGTGGTCCAAGGCATCAAGCAGGGAACGCAGAGACATGGTAGTTCAGGAGATACGAGGAGCTGAGAATGATAAGAGGTTGCTAAAAGCAGTGCAGCAGGTCCAACAAGGCCAATGGACTACATGGGAAGGAGCCCTGCAGAGATCCTTGACATGGAATGATATATGGCATATGGCACCTCTTAGGCTCAGCTTCGTGGTTAGATCAATGTATGACCTGCTGCCGTCGGCCACCAACCTTGTGAAATGGGGAAAGTCGGATGATGAGCAGTGCCCCCTGTGCCAGGGGAGGCAGACACTTGAACACGTGCTCTCAGCGTGTAAGGTGGCATTAGGGCAAGGACGATACACTTGGCGCCATAACAAAGTGCTAAATGAGCTTGCTGCGACAATAGATCAGGCAAGAATGAAAGCGAATAGCAAAGTCCAGCCAGACACCACAAACACATACTTTCTGAGGGCAGGAAAGTCAGCACACCCCAAACCGAGTAAACCTGGTAGCAGTTTACCATCTCTTCTTGACTGTGCAAACGACTGGGAGATGGCGGTAGACCTACCTGGACGGGGGGCATATCCAGAGAGTATCAGAAAATCGCGGAGACGGCCGGATATAGTGCTTCATTCTTCAGCAACGCTTCAGGTCATACTGATTGAACTGACCGTGCCATTTGAATCCAGATTAGACGAGCAACATTCATTCAAAGCGGCCAAGTATAGCGATCTAGCCGCGGATCTGAGACACGATGGATTCAGTGCAAGGGTCATGGCGGTTGAAGTGGGCGCAAGAGGGCTTGTGGCTGCATCAATGTATGATTTATTGAAACTGTTGGGGTTGAATGGACAGTCTAGAACAAGGGCACTGAAGAGGCTTAGCGAAACTGCCGAAAAGGCATCAGTCTGGCTGTGGAACAACCGCAGTGGGCAATGGAGATCGTGACGGTAAACGCTGCGGTACAGAAAACACCAAAAATTTTTCTAAGTCCACAGCGCTGAGTTTGTATGGTGTACTAGTGAGGGGGCTGCGACTCTGGGGCAACAAGCGATGTATACTATAGGGAGTGTGTGTTACGTACATTTATTACCTAAGGGGGTAGTCTTCGGTCCTGCCAAATGTACGCACCAGTCTTGATATAGTTATATTATTTGTGCGGTCGAATGATTCGCGCACTGACGTGCACGAAGCAGTGAGTGTTGCTTTGGGACGCACGGGTAACCTAGTTGAGTAGTTTCTGACGTCATGATTTGAAGGGCAACATGGAACTTGTTTATGTCCATGATTGTTATATTATATTTGTATTCAGTGGCATGTTTATGGAAAGCCATTTATTCTAGTGATCTGTATTGGTCTTCAGGTCGAAACCAATAGCAGCAATGTCACGTAAGTTATCGCCCCACTTCTTATTTAAAGCTGTATTATAAGGCCGCTCTAATACTAGTCTAGCGGGAAGATGTTATTCCTAGAATGGATCTACAGAGTCGTTTGCCTTTAGGATTTGTATCGTAGAAGAAGGATTCCTACGAGTGGAAGAAGTTATTGATTACCTTATGCACATGTTTTAATATGCTGTTACAACAATGCCAGAAGCGTGGCATAGAAGGGGAGAGGTTAGCCAACTGGAATCTCTAACCTGTTCGTATTATCGTGTATGACTTTGTTTGAAACTATATGCTATCTAACGTTATGTTTTGGAGAACGTATGGGATTGTGAAGTATGATATGAAAGATTTTATCCTGGAGTATGAATACGTTACCATGATAGACGTCCTTGAGAGAAGGTCAACGGACTTGAATGAGAAGAATATTATACGGTAACAGTTTTGTGATCCTTAGTCACTTGAGTCAGAGGACTTTATGGTAGAGAATCTTCAGGAACTTTAAAAGTAATTACCATTATGCTGATGTATGATCTTTGCGCCTGTGACGATGTTAGTCTTGTCCACTCCGTCTGTGTCATGTTGAATAAAAATCGATGTACAGTTATCACCGACTTATGTACTGCCAGTACTTGCCCAGTTCACTACTTGTTGAAGTTCGTTGGAAGAATATTGTTGACATTCGTTCATTTTTAACCATTCGCGTTTGAAGCTACCTCTTCACCAGTATAAACTGTACTCAACCATAAAACGAACTCAACAGTGTGTCAGGTACAGAATTTCAGTGGCGTGCGGCGCGCAGTGGCTAAGGTTCGTCGGCTGCGCGCTCGTGTCTCAGTGTGTGTCCTTAGTTGTGAAGGGCGACGGAACGAACGGAATAATTTGTCTTTTCTTTGTTACTTTCACAATTGCCCCCACGGCTGGCGTTGTGGATTAAAAGTTGCTACCGTAAGTGAAATGGGTTCATTTTCGATACAAGACAACAGGAAGCTGAGACGCTTGGGAGTCATGACCCAAGTGGGCCCGCCCCCCTTAGAGTGTAAAGGAGTAATCGGGCCGAAACACTTGTCAGATGGGGGGACTTCTTCTGATGATCAGATTGCTTCCTGTTGTATCGCTCTGTAAAGAGTTTCCTATCATACCTGGCTGTGGCTGCCTGTGTCTGTGTGAGATCGCCGTAACAGCGCGTGACCAGCCACCGCGGGCTCTCTCACGTGCAGGCGTGGAGGCGGCGATGTTATTGTTTGGTCTGCTGCAATAAGCAGAGGCGTCTCTTCTAAAAACGATACGGAGGGGTGACCTCTCGGAGATATTTTTGCCAAGTTGGTTTTAGGCCCCAATCGACCAGCGTGGCTATCCCATGAGATGAAATCAGAGTGAAGGGGTCTTCCCTCGTCAAAGTTTTGGGTCCCCGAGTTATGGGGCCCCGAAGAAAAGAGAGATACAGACTTATAAGATACAGGCTTATGAGAAGGGGCCGCTAAAAGATTTTCGGCGCCTGTTTGGTCTACTCCCACACTGTGGATAAATTGCGAGTCCAGTCTTCGACCAGTGCCATCCCATGGTGGGTCTGAAACTTCTCTGTCGTTACCACCACCAGATTTGGTTGGGGTAACAAGAGCGTTCACTCCTCGATGATAAATTGCTATTTTCTAGCAATTTGGTGTCCTTAGATACACTGAGATATCGGTGGAAGAGTTATACGGTCTCTCCCGCCACACTCGGGAGTCTCAATGGATTGCGCCTGACCTCAGCGGCTTCTACCTCAGATAAAATGTAGGGTGTATCTGCTTGTACTCTCTCTTCTCCCACCCCTTCACGAGGCTTGTATCCGGAAAAAGAGAGATTGGGTTTCTCGGGCATAGCTCCTTTCACAGGCGTTAGGTCGCTCAGTCCACTGTCTTCTGCCCTGCGAAGAGAGTGTTGGTCGAGGGCATACGAGATAACACTGTTATCAACATTGCCCTCACTTGAGGGAGTCAATGCCATCGGTTGCCTAGTTTCCGATAACAACGGAGGTACTTCAAATTTCATAGGCGTCGCCACTGCTTTGCCATTTGGCTGAATAGGGCTATCCGAGGGATACGCCTCTGCACATAAAATATCACAGTCTTTCTGGGTCTCCAACCTAACTCTCCGCAGACCATTTTCCTGAGAGGTCTCAGCACCGTGACTTAGGGGCTCTCCCTCTTCACACACAGGGCCTGTTACGGGGCCCCAGCATTAGAAAAGATAGGCACTTGAGGTGTGCCCAGAACCAAATAAGGGCTTCTAAAAATTGAATTCATAGGCTGGCCGAGTCATAGCGGCGGCCTGGATTGTGCTACAGACAAATTTGGTCTTCACTTCAATATGTGCTATGGGAAGACGCCATGGGTTATCTCCCCTCGAAACACCGCAAATGTTGACTTTTTCCCCTGTCATCTGCCCTGGCTTCACAAATGTCTAGCCACTATACAAGTGAAAGTAAGACCTGTATCAAATAAGCACTCTGATAGTGCCATTCACTTCAGCAGGCCCACTGTTGGAGAACAACGCCTCTGACACTATAGGTTCCAAAGTATTCCCTTTTTCACTCGCTTTGACCTTACACAAGCCACAAGCTGCGAAGGCAGTATATTTTGGCACCGGGACGTCCAATTGGAAGTAACTCTACAGATTTATCGTTCTTGCTGTTTGTAAATAAACGTGTTTGAAATGTCAATTGTTCAGATCAGATCAGGTTGCACCTTATTAAAACCATGCTCATGTTATGTTCATATAAGTGTTCTTGTTAGTGTTCAGTGGTCAGAAAGGCTATAGGCCCTAGATGTTGATTTTCACTATCACGAGAATGTGTACAACCTTGTTTAACCTAGGTTCTTTCTTCCGGATGAGAATGCAGCTACTTGTTGGTGTTTCATGGCACGTGATGTTGCGTAATTTGTAATGTTAGTGCTCACTTTTTGTTTTTTAACACAGTTCATCTCACAGTCATTGACGAAACTTAACAAAGTCACCATGATAACTAACTGTTTCACTGACAAAAACTTTCTAAAACCACTAACAATAGTTAGCTTAATCACTGATGACAATCCAGTAAATAATAAAATGGTTATTAAGATTAAAAGTTTGATATAAGAATGCATGCCTACTTACAAAACCAACAATATTATGTATAGTTTCATTTCCTTCTTACTCTGGTTCTATCTGGTCCTATTCTATAAAATGTGAGAATCCTTGTTCTTAATTATCTCTAATTATATATTCTTGTTTCCATCATGAATAAAACTTTGAGAATCATTTTTCTCATTATTACATAAAAATGTGTCAACTCAAAAGTTACACTGATTCTCAAAATCTTATATAGATTACTAAAATCATGTTTTTTAATTTTCATTGAACATTTCTCATTAAGTTTTACAGTATTTATAATCATGTATCGAGTCAGTGGTTCTCAATATGTTTACTTACAAGTAGCATAAACAGCTAAGCGCTTGAAATAAAATCACCACTATTTATTCATCTATTACCTGCCTGTCCGCAGGATCACACATTATTGCTTCACTACAATAGTTCCACTAACGGCGTGAAGATATAAATAGTAGTTGCTTATTCTATAGCGTCAACACGCAAAACAATATTTACTTTAAAATGACTTAAGTGCTTCTTGTGATTCACAAGTCACCTTAGCGGGTTAAGATCATTGGTTAACAGCTTGAGAACCACTATCTCTCTTTTTTACTTCTTCTGTCCAGTTATCGGTACTTATAGTTATTCGAACTCTAGCTGACATTATCTAGAAATGTTCTTCTTAACTTGTATTATTATTATTAGCTATTCTCTATATCTTCTTGTAGAAACAAGAAAAATAGAAACTAGAAGGATATGCGTAACAACGTGTCGGTTATTACAATACGACAGTCCCAGACTTTCCCTGACATCAAAACCATGCAGGGAAAATTTTGCCACTCAGCGAGAAGCAGTGGACGCGTCACAAAGTCACTCTTTCGCTCTGTCTGCCACGTAACATGACGGAACTCAGGGAACAGTTTCCCTTGTTTCGTGCTAAAAGAGAAACAAACCACCATCTATGGCGTAATAGGTTCTACCCGTGGACACAAGAAAACAAGAAATTTCCCTGGTGTCAAAAGGCCAGGGAACGTTTGCCGCCCACTCCCAGTGACCGAGTGCCTGGTTTCTGACTAGTGGTCAAAAGATTCTAAAAAATATGCTGCCTAACGTGACAGAGCGTCTTGGGCGAGTCGAACATTTCTCCTGCCACATTAGAGACGAGGGGAGTGAACCAGTCCGATGAAAAGTGACAGGCTAGTTACCCCAGTTTACCACTCTAGAAGACCGAAAAGAAATGAAATGGGCGGGCCAAAAATAAAAAAAAGAATTAGAGGTTTGCTTAAGCTCCACCTAGTGCTCACAATTTGTAACCCATTTCGTCACAGACCACGACTCCAGTTTACCAGTTGATGAAGCTGGCGACCCATGTACAAAACTTGCAGTAAAAATTAATTATAGGAATTCAGACTAAAGAATGTCTCGTGAAACCTCTAGTAAGGGATATGGGCTATTGGCAATGTTTCCCGCGACTCAATTTTTGGTTGCAACCTATATGCTGAGAATCACTGCCTTATGGTTTCCTACCCAGTTGTTACAATTCTATGACGACACTATGAAGGGACTGGGTTGACGTTAGGATAAATGGGTTAGTAATATCAGTTTGTTTTTTGGTTTCATTTGGTCTCTTGAAGGACCATCATCATTGCACATGGACAACTCCATCAGTGCTCCGATCTCCTGCCTTAGATCACACAAGGAGGATCTCAGCACAGTGTACGAACTCCATAACACCGGCGAGGATCCCTCTGTATGAATACAGGAATCGCACCTTCCATAAATATTTTTGTGGTCGGAAGGTTTCCTAATTTTTAAATTTTGCCAGAGCATCGGCCGTATGGCATACTCTTTACGATTTCCAACTGCCAAGAGATTTTTAACGTGTACAACTTAAACATGGGACCTCCTATTTTTCCGCCTTCTTCAGTGAAGACTAGACAACCTATCTCACTACCCAGGAGATCAGAAAGGAGTAGGACATCATTAGGAATCATCGGTTCTGAAAAACCATTTTGATCAATTATATTCCCTTGCACTGGGAGCGAACCCTGTACCTTTAGAATTAGAGGCGGACGCAATACCTCTTAGCCACTCCGACCCCAAATAATATCAGTACAGATAATTACTGAATGATTGTCGTGGAATATTCTAATCCACATATATAAATTATCAAGTAAATATAAAGCCTAATAAATACATATAATAAATAAAGAGAAGAGAAATGGTAAATAACAGTGCTGTCACAAAGACTGTACTCGAAATCCCCTTGTTTTCTACTGCGTAAGCAAATTGTAACGTTTCACGTTGATATTAAAGGCCTTCTGCAACATACACGCGTTTCCCAAACACACAATAAAATGTGCTGCCTTTCTAAGAAAAACCTTGAAATATGCAAGTTGACCTAAATTTTAAATTCCATTCATGTCTTTTTCTACACTGCGTTACCAAAACGAACGAACAGATGGACAAAAGGATAAAGAGAGAGGGGAGGGCTGAAAATCAGGAACGCATGCAACACGCGTCGCGCGATACACAAATGCTGCCATCACGCGTGTAAGTCTACATGCACTAATTTTTTTTCAGACGGACAGTGATAAAATACACTACCCTTTCCCAGAGTTAGGTTTATAAATCATAAAAAACGCTTATTAGGAAAGATAACAATAGATGGGTTTACGGTTGAAAACATAACAGTACCCAGACATCACATCTTCGAAACAGGAGGTAGAAAATACATATTTTGAACGCAGCCACGTAGCTCTTTCAAATTGGTATATTTGGGTTCCTTAGGGCTTGCTGACAAATAATATGTAAAACGTTACGCAAATAGTCCAGGAATTAATAAATTATACCCAAAATAAAATAGTGAGGATGCCTGACAGCATGGAATCATTTCTGCTCATAAAATTTTTTTTTTATAACGTGTTTGAAAAAACCTTACGTTACATAAATAGCCTACCATGTAAACTCCCAATTGATTGGAGCGCAACAAATGAAAGCCTAACCACGATTGGTCGGACTATAAATACTATCTTTCGTTGTTAGGGGAAACGGGGAAAGGTAACATTTTTTCAAACACTTGTCGAAACGTGGCTCATTGGCCAGTCTCACTGATATACACACTTGGGAGCGTTAGTTCGAAACCACTTGTTTAAATAAGCTTGATAAAGCATCAGTGCGTTGAAGCCAGCTCACAATTTTGCTAAAATAAAAGCCTGGAACATAAGCAGATGGAAATTTGTGCCAGTAATTGTGCCAGAATTCATTGCTAATCAACGTATCTGTGTTTATTTCCATGAAATTGTGGTAAGCTTGAACCATTCAGTATCTTTTAATGAAAATTGAATGTAAATTGTTAATTTATGCCTGTATATATATGTGTAGTTCAGTGGCAAACGTGAGGTAAAGCCTATAATGCTCCAGCCTGAACAGAGGGTGTCGGAGAGAAGTAAAACGGCATGGAATGGCCAAACAGTACACTGACACCTAGATGATTGACTAGAAAGAAATAATGCTGGAATTGCAGAGGCGTAGTAACCATTAAGGAGGTTAATGCTGGTATAAAGTACTTCAGAATGAAGCTGACAGTTGGCCTAACGCTCTGAACTCAATGTTTGTGCTGTATTGTGATCAGTGTAAAAGAGAGTATAAGTTAGTTATGAAGTAGAAGGTACATCCTTCTTGATTTCAGGGACAGTGGTCTTGATGGTAGTGAGCAGCACCTGGTCAGAGCTTTGCTGAATCCTGAGTCGGACAGCATACTCCTTGGTCTTTTTAGCTATCAGTGAGGTGTCTCCTGAACCCAGAGGAGAATTCGAGCAGAGGAGTCCTTTCCTGCCGCCATCACGCCAGATAAGCGAATTGGCCAGCTGAGCTCAACATTATGTCCCCTCATCTTGAAATGACTTTGTAAATTAACATTAAGAGGGGAAATTAATTGTCTTAATATCAGGAACTGAGAACATCTCCAATACTAGTTTCCTTAAGACAAACTATTGAAGTCATGATGACAACTACCAACAGAGCTTGAACAAAACAAAACCAGTATTACCTCATACTACTATTACACAACTGACACACATAGGATATTTTTAATAATATATGTCACTACCAGATTCATATTAATACATTCTGTACATAACTTGTAATTAACATTGATTGTGATTCCTGGTTCCTTTGTCTTTGAATCAGGACACACATATGCCTTTATGATAGCAATTAATACATATTGTTATTTGAAAAGTTACGAGTGACTTCTTTAAGATATTCTCATAGAGTGTTATATGTATGTGAGTGTCACAGTGTTGTTAAGAGTAGTGGATTAAATTAAATTGTTTATCTGTCTGTTGTTGTGACTTACACTTCATCATACACATACCCTAGACACATAACGTAGCATCACACTATTCCAGAATAATTCTGACTGAGATATATAGATATGTGGTAGCAAGTAAGGTTATATATAATACACTACTCTTAATAGATATAGATACCTTCACAGCTGATCTCAGTCAGTACACTAAGTTCCCTATAAGTATTTATAACATCCCACTTCACCACATATATTGGGGTCTCGCTCTTGGGATTTTGAATCTTTCCCTATTAAAAATATTGGGGGTAATTCACTTCAGGGAATATAAGAATTAAAAGGTATCCTTGGGTGGAATTAAATAAGGTTGAGCTCACGGTGCCTGTGTTGTCCATTAGAGATTGAATTGTTGGTTAGACATTGTATAAATTTACATGATAGACAATGGCGGACCTGGCCAAATTTCGATCTGCTGCGGTTCAGACTGCAAAAGAGTTAGGATTAGATGGGCAAGTTATGGTTGCCTATGTCACGACGGAATGTGACAAATTTATTGAACGTGAAGAAAGAAGGTTTGAAGCCGAAAGAAAGTTAGAGGCTGACAAGGAAATTAAGAAGTTACAGTTTGAAGCTGAGGCTGAGACTAAGAAGTTACAGTTTGAGGCTGAGGCTGAGACTAAGAGGTTGCAGATTGAGGCTGAGGCTAAGAAATTGGAAGCAGAAAGAGAAGACAAAAGATTAGCTGCAGAAAGAGAAGAGAAGAAATTAGCTGCAGAAAGAGAAGAGAAGAAATTAGCTGCAGAAAGGGAAGAGACGAAATTAGCTGCAGAAAGGGAAGCAGAAGATAAAAGATTACAAAGGGAACATGAGTTACGACTAAGGGAGTTTGAGTTTCAAGGCCATGCTCCTGAAAATGGTGCCAGTCCCTTTGCCTCTGATGCTACGGTTACTCAAGGAGCCTCAACCTCAGCTATGAATTTTCATTTAGATCATTTTGTTGAGAAAGACGATGATATAGAGAGCTACCTAAATAGGTATGAACTATTAGCTACCACGTATGGGTTAGAGAGAGAAAGGTGGAGCTTAAAGTTATCTCAGGGACTTCGTGGGGCAGCTTATGAAGTTTTTGCAAAAATGAGCAGAGGTGATCAGGAAAATTATGACATGCTAAAGCAGGCTCTTTTGTTAAGGTATGAAAAAGAATGCAGAATTTTATAGGAAAAAAATTTAGGAATGCTAAACTACTGTCAGGTGAAACCTATCACCAGTTCTCTGCACGAATAGAGACATACTTGGAGAAATGGACTTCTCTGGGGAAAACCCAAGATCTTAAGGAAATGGTCCTTATAGAGCAATTAAGAGAGTCCATGGCTCCAGACCTGAGAAAGTTTCTCATGGAACAAGGTGCAGAGAGGCTGGGTGAGTTGCTAAATGTTGCTGAAAGGTATCAAGCAGCTCAAGCAGAGGTAACAGGTAATAAAAAGAAACAGGTGGACAACTTTAGGGCACCACAGAACTTAATAAATTTGATCCTAAGGATCAAAATAAAGGTAAGCACCAGTTTGATAGGCCACGGTATGAAAATAAAAATAAATTCCCACAATTCGATGAAAGGAAATATGATGAAAGAAAATCTTTCAACCAAGGAAAAAGGTGGTGTAAAAATTGTAAGATGAACAATCATGACACTGACCATTGTAGAAGGAAACCTCCTCATTTTGCTGCTATGACATCGGGGAAAAAGGAAAAGAAGGGCAAACCTGAAGAATTACAGGAACCATACCACCCCCCAGTGTGTGAAGATGTCATCTGTAATGGTGTCACTATAAGATGTTTATATGATACCGGTTTAGATTACGATTCCGTTGTGAGTTCTCACCTGGTGCAGGCCGATCAATACACCACAGAAACAGTGGAGATTCAAACTGCAACCAAGGATGTAGCTACCATGACACTTCCCGTCGCCCGAATAAAAGTGAAAACGCGATATGTGGAAGGAATCATAAAAGCAGCAGTGATAAATGAGCCAATCTACCCTCTAATATTGGGGTGTAGATATGTCTTCTTGGGGAATCCCAAGAGACCTGTGATATTGGCAACAGTGCAGACCAGATCACAGTCAAAGAAGGAGAAGGATAATCCCATAAATACTCACCCAGATGAGATGAGGAAGGCACAGGCTGAGGACAAAACACTCAAGCCCTGTTTCAAGAAGTTGCCCAAATCTCATACACCTCCAGGCAAGGGAGAGTTTTATATGAAGAACAAACTGATATATAGGAAGGCTGGATCTGAATCCAATGGTCACGGACAGCTGGTCCTTCCCACTTCATATAGGACTAAAGTGTTGGAACTAGGGCATGCGATTCCCTTCAGTGGTCATATGGGAATCAGCGCAACAGGACAGCGAATAGCTTGTCACTATTTCTGGCCAGGAATAACTGAAGATATCAAACGATATGTAAAATCCTGTCCAGAGTGCCAACGAGTAGCACCTAAACATTGGACTGCACCAGCAACTCTGGGGGAAATGCCCATAGTGGGAACACCCTTTGAGAGAGTTGCCGTGGATCTTGTGGGACCTCTCACCCGAACCAAGAGAAGGAACAGCTACATTCTGACTCTGGTGGACACTTGTTCTATGTGGGGAGAGGCAGTAGCCCTGTCATCGATTGATTCTAAACATGTGGCAGAGGCATTGCTCACAATTTTCACAAGGTTAGGCTTTCCCAATCAAATCTTGACTGATAATGGCTCTCAGTTCAAGGGGAAACTAACTGAAGAAGTTTTCAGGATCTTTCAGGCCAAACACTTCCATTGTAGTGTGTATCATCCCCAAGGGAACGGCCAAGTGGAAAGATTTAACGGCACATTGATGTCGATCCTGAGAAAGTTGGCACACGAAAAACCAGATACATGGGACCAGTACCTGCACGCCGCCCTCTTTGCTTATCGGGAGGTACCCCATAGTTCAACCGGTATGGATCCGGCAACATTATTGTTTGGAAGGCCAATAAAAGGTCCACTTGAAGCTTTGTTAAGAACGTGGACTGATGAAAAGGCAGAGGAAAACATTACATCTTCATACCAATATGTGAATGAGCTGACCACTCGGTTGAAAACTGGCTGGAAACTTGCCAATGAAAATTTGAAACAAGCCAGGAAGAAACATGCTGCCTATTATAACAGGAAGGCGAAAGACAGAAATTTGGCTGTGGGAGAGAAAGTACTGCTTCTTTTGCCTGGGAGTCAGAATAAGTTACAAATTGGATGGCAGGGTCCATATACAGTTTTAGAGAAGGTGTCTAGAACAAATTATAAGATAGATAAGAAGGGGAAAGAAAAAATCTATCATGTGAATCTCCTGAAGAAATATTTGGAAAGAGAACATCAGGAAGAGACACACTTGTTGACCTTGTCCATCGCCATGGAGATGAAAAAGGAACCACTTTCATCATTTGAATATCCATTACACCCCTGTGAGACAGCAGCACAGGTGAAAATCAGTACACATTTAACGAAAACTCAGAAAGAGAGAGTGCAACAGGTTCTAAATAATCATGCAGAGGTGTTAACAGACCGACCAGGGCATACAAACCTATTGGAATATGATATGAAACTGATAGACCCCACACCTGTCTGTATGAAACCATATTCGATTCCGTTTGCTAAGGAGAAAGCTTTGAAGGAAGAGATAGACTATCTGTTGAAGGAAGGAATTATTTCGCACAGTGAGTCTTCGTATAGTTCCGGTGTTGTACTTTTAAGGAAGCCCTCTGGAGAACATAGACTCTGTATAGATTACAGGAGACTGAATGCTATTACAGAAGGACAGGTGGATCCATTGCCGGATACAAATCAGCTGTTTGCCAGACTAAATAAAGCTAAATATTTCTCAAAAGTGGATCTGAGTAAAGGATACTATCAGATTCCAGTAAAGCCTGAGGTTAGACCATACCTAGCTTTTAGTACCTCAGAAGGACACTATGAGTTTAATAGATTGCCATTTGGATTGAAGAATGCGCCTAGTGTCTTCTCTAGAATGATGAGAAAATTATTGGATCCTCTGAATAATCCCTGTATAACAAATTTTATGGATGATATCCTTATAGCAACAGAAACATTTGAGGAACACATTGACTCTCTGAACATGCTGTTTAATCGACTTAGGGAGGCAAATTTAACAGCCCGACCAACCAAATGTTGCGTTGGATGTAAAGAATTGGAATTTTTGGGACACACAGTTTATCAGGGAAACATGACCCCTGACCCAAAGAATTTAGAGAAACTACAGAAAGCCCCGAGACCACAAACCAAGAAGGACGTGAGATCCTTTGTCTCATTATGTGGTTTCTACCAGAAGTATATCAAGAACTTTAATTCCATATGTGCACCGTTAACTGAATTGACACGTAAAGGACATCCAGATCGCATTACATGGACACCACAATGTGAAATGACTTACCAAGAATTGAAGGAAAAGCTCACAAGTAAACCCATTTTGAAATTACCTGACTTAAGTCAAGAATTCATAGTAAGGACGGATGCAAGTAATATTGGACTGGGTGCAACTCTACTACAGAAATCAGATGCATTGGATGGGGAATTAAGCCCAGTGGCATATGCTAGCAGAAAGTTGAATAAAGCTGAAATCAACTACTCAACTAGCGAAAAAGAATGTCTTGCAGTAATATGGGCGATAAAGAAATTCAATATTTATCTATATGGGAAGGCATTTAAGTTGCAAACAGATCACAAACCTTTATCGTTTCTAGCACAGGCTAAGCATGAGAACTCCAGGTTACTCCGATGGTCTTTACTTTTGGCTCCATATAATTTTAGCATTGAGTATATATCTGGAAAAACCAATTTGGGAGCGGATTTTTTAAGCCGCCATCCGTGTGATGAGAATCACCGTAAACCCCAGAAATAATAATGAATTTCTCTATGTGAATATAGAATAAAGGACTGACATATAATGTCTGTTTTAAGAGGGGAGGTGTCGTGGAATATTCTAATCCACATATATAAATTATCAAGTAAATATAAAGCCTAATAAATACATATAATAAATAAAGAGAAGAGAAATGGTAAATAACAGTGCTGTCACAAAGACTGTACTCGAAATCCCCTTGTTTTCTACTGCGTAAGCAAATTGTAACGTTTCACGTTGATATTAAAGGCCTTCTGCAACATACACGCGTTTCCCAAACACACAATAAAATGTGCTGCCTTTCTAAGAAAAACCTTGAAATATGCAAGTTGACCTAAATTTTAAATTCCATTCATGTCTTTTTCTACACTGCGTTACCAAAACGAACGAACAGATGGACAAAAGGATAAAGAGAGAGGGGAGGGCTGAAAATCAGGAACGCATGCAACACGCGTCGCGCGATACACAAATGCTGCCATCACGCGTGTAAGTCTACATGCACTAATTTTTTTTCAGACGGACAGTGATAAAATACACTACCCTTTCCCAGAGTTAGGTTTATAAATCATAAAAAACGCTTATTAGGAAAGATAACAATAGATGGGTTTACGGTTGAAAACATAACAGTACCCAGACATCACATCTTCGAAACAGGAGGTAGAAAATACATATTTTGAACGCAGCCACGTAGCTCTTTCAAATTGGTATATTTGGGTTCCTTAGGGCTTGCTGACAAATAATATGTAAAACGTTACGCAAATAGTCCAGGAATTAATAAATTATACCCAAAATAAAATAGTGAGGATGCCTGACAGCATGGAATCATTTCTGCTCATAAAATTTTTTTTTATAACGTGTTTGAAAAAACCTTACGTTACATAAATAGCCTACCATGTAAACTCCCAATTGATTGGAGCGCAACAAATGAAAGCCTAACCACGATTGGTCGGACTATAAATACTATCTTTCGTTGTTAGGGGAAACGGGGAAAGGTAACATTTTTTCAAACACTTGTCGAAACGTGGCTCATTGGCCAGTCTCACTGATATACACACTTGGGAGCGTTAGTTCGAAACCACTTGTTTAAATAAGCTTGATAAAGCATCAGTGCGTTGAAGCCAGCTCACAATTTTGCTAAAATAAAAGCCTGGAACATAAGCAGATGGAAATTTGTGCCAGTAATTGTGCCAGAATTCATTGCTAATCAACGTATCTGTGTTTATTTCCATGAAATTGTGGTAAGCTTGAACCATTCAGTATCTTTTAATGAAAATTGAATGTGTATTGTTGATTTATGCCTGTATATATATGTGTAGTTCAGTGGCAAACGTGAGGTAAAGCCTATAATGCTCCAGCCTGAACAGAGGGTGTCGAAGGAAAGTAAAACGGCATGGAATGGCCAAACAGTACACTGACACCTAGATGATTGACTAGAAAGAAATAATGCTGGAATTGCAGAGGCGTAGTAACCATTAAGGAGGTTAATGCTGGTATAAAGTACTTCAGAATGAAGCTGACAGTTGGCCTAACGCTCTGAACTCAATGTTTGTGCTGTATTGTGATCAGTGTAAAAGAGAGTATAAGTTAATTATGAAGTAGAAGGTACATCCTTCTTGATTTCAGGGACAGTGGTCTTGATGGTAGTGAGCAGCACCTGGTCAGAGCTTTGCTGAATCCTGAGTCGGACAGCATACTCCTTGGTCTTTTTAGCTATCAGTGAGGTGTCTCCTGAACCCAGAGGAGAATTCGAGCAGAGGAGTCCTTTCCTGCCGCCATCACGCCAGATAAGCGAATTGGCCAGCTGAGCTCAACATTATGTCCCCTCATCTTGAAATGACTTTGTAAAATTAACATTAAGAGGGGAAATTAATTGTCTTAATATCAGGAACTGAGAACATCTCCAATACTAGTTTCCTTAAGACAAACTATTGAAGTCATGATGACAACTACCAACAGAGCTTGAACAAAACAAAACCAGTATTACCTCATACTACTATTACACAACTGACACACATAGGATATTTTTAATAATATATGTCACTACCAGATTCATATTAATACATTCTGTACATAACTTGTAATTAACATTGATTGTGATTCCTGGTTCCTTTGTCTTTGAATCAGGACACACATATGCCTTTATGATAGCAATTAATACATATTGTTATTTGAAAAGTTACGAGTGACTTCTTTAAGATATTCTCATAGAGTGTTATATGTATGTGAGTGTCACAGTGTTGTTAAGAGTAGTGGATTAAATTAAATTGTTTATCTGTCTGTTGTTGTGACTTACACTTCATCATACACATACCCTAGACACATAACGTAGTCATCACACTATTCCAGAATAATTCTGACTGAGATATATAGATATGTGGTAGCAAGTAAGGTTATATATAATACACTACTCTTATTAGATATATATACCTTCACAGCTGATCTCAGTCAGTACACTAAGTCCCCTATAAATATTTATAACATCCCACTTCACCACAATGATATCAATAATTACATAGACTAATAAGAAAACTTTATAACACTATGCATACAATACCATTGTGACATTGTACGGATTTCGAAAATCAAGAATTAAGAGACAAAAGCTTTTAAAATCCATTATCTTTTATGACTAGGGGTTTAGCTTCGTGTCAGGGGACAGATATTCTTGTTCTGAATTGTGTCGTGTTCTGAAACGTTCTTTCTTTCTCCCTACGTCTCATCATCATCATTTTCAGGTCCCATAATCACATCGAAGGTCGGCTGCAATAAATCTCCAACGTCTTTTGTCTCTTGTTGGTGCTCTCTGGTAGACTTGTCTGTCCATCTCTTGATGTTCTCTTCCCACTTATAGCTATGTCTTCCTCTTGCACGTTTGCCTTCAACTCTGACTTCTATTACGGTCTTCAGTAAGGTGTTATGTCTTTTTATATGGTCAAAATATTGTAGCTGTCTAATCTTGATCCTCTTCATTAATTCTCTTTTCATTCCTAGGACCTCTGTATCTGTTTCTTCTCTTTCCATTAGACGTTACACCATTCTTCTATTCATCCACATCTCAAAAAACTCAATTCTTTCTTTTAATTGCTTGTTCATCATTCATGTTTGAACATCATACAGTAATGAAGAATATATAAAGCATTTGATGATTCTCAGTTTGAATTAGTGCGTTAGTTGTTTAGATGTTAGCTCCTGTCTCATGTTGTTGAACGTAGCTTTGGCCATTCTTATTCTCTTTCTTGATTTCTGTTTCACATCTGCCATTTTCTGTGATGTGACCAAGAAACTCTTTACTTGTTTGCTAATTATCATCGTTTTCTCAATGTTAATGGCCAATACATATTCATGACTTATGCTGTTTACTTGCCTCACTAGTTCTTGATTCAGGCGATGGGCAGTGTCATGGTTCCTGCTCCCTTGATTTTGTTCTCTTTCAGCCAACAAAACAGTATCATTCGTTTCACGAGAGGGTATAATATTTTGTTTAGACTATAAGATATCGTGGACACAAAGTTGTATCAGGTGATACCAGGATAGTGCCAGATAAGAGACTGGTCTTATAAGCAATACCCCCTTCTCTGAATGGAGTAAGGGTGTATGGACATCAAAGGTAGGATCAAGCTGTATAAGATCCTAGGTATGATGATAGTGTTTTATCCTAGGTCCCTAAATACTCCTCTCCAGATCCTCCTCTGTTTATAATGTTAAGCTCTGCTAGGGAAATTAACTAAACTATTAACCAACAAGAACTGTAACTTAACTTAAATAATCTAAGTAAGTCTTTTGGTAAAATTTACAATTTATTTTGTACAAGTTTTCTTTTCTTTGTGATATTTTTCACTGAACTCAAATTGATTATAAACACAACATAATAAAATCTTTTATACATTGTTCACAACTAATTACAGTCTTTAAATGTATTAGGATTGTTCTTCTTTCCTGGCTGAAAATCTGATTGTCGACTGTCTTGATTTTATGATCAATACTAAGTCTTCACAGTAATGGACGTATATTCACTCATTTGGTCAAGAATATGCCCATCCAGATGCACAATATTGTCATCACTAACTATGTCTATGTGTTTGTGGTGATACTGGTTTTCACTAGACAGTAGCCTTGTATGGCCACTTATCTGATTTTCTTGTTTTGAAGCCTGTCCCACTTCTGTGCTGGAAAAAGACGTTTACTTGTGTTTCCTCCAGGCAGTAGATACTGGGTGGCTGTCCCTCTAGTATTAAAGGGCGCTCGCACCACTAGTACTTTCAGTGATTGGCTCTGTACAGGATGTAGCCTGAAATATATTTGATTAACCACTATATTGTCTATCTCTATCTCCCTATCACAGATGTAGGAGGTGAAAGGCAGTTCAGACAATGTGCAAGTAGACGCATAGGGAATATTAACTTAGCAATAACACAATCCAGTTCACTGTGAATATAATCTTTCTTCAAATCCTTTGTTATAGCTATTTGTCCATGATTCGCCTCCATACAATTATTAGGTCTTGTGTAAAATACTAAGTAATATCGTAATCAATACAGTAAAGCAATTCCTTTCATCCTTTACTATGTTCCTGGTGTGTAGTCCATTCTTTCAAGAAATAATTCTTTAAAAGCTTTTCTAAAACTATGAACTCACTTTCCGCTTCCATTCTAAATTAATTTGAATATACACAGACTTGGTTTTGCCTCCAGAAATTACACAGTAGTTTGATAACACATATATATATATATATATATATATATATATATATATATATATATATATATATATATATATATATATATATATATATATATATATATATAGCGAAAGGTTTTCCTATTATGATAATAGTGGTAGAGCAGAAGTAGAATCTCTCTAGAGAAAGTATGAAGTTCCAGTGCCCGAGAAGTACACTGGTATCATAAGTGAGTTACAGCTGTGAATACTCTGAGCTGGACAATAGATTTAGGCTTCAGAAGTATAAGTTGCTACTTTCGCTATCGTAACTCTATGTGATAATATAATTAAATTTGAAAAGGTAACTCAAAATTTAACAGTTAAAAATTTAACAAGTCAAATGAGTACAATTATCCAATTTATTATGTACATCTATATATTCTTGTAATGAGAAATGGTTGTTGTAAGATGGTAAAATGTATGATTATTACAGTTACAAATCAAATAAAGAAGCTAAAAAGTCTTGGATTTATCTTCCACTGAACTTATAAAACAAGTTTGTCACATTATCTATTGCCATCTAGTTGTCATCATTAAACAGTCGTTTTAGAAACTGCACACAGGATTTGTTGGATGGTTACACGTAAAACTCATCTTATGTTAGTTTGAGGTTCCTGAGACACACTTGAATCCGGAAGACTTTCCTTCAGCCCGCCCTATAACTACGGGGGACTAAGGTGTTGAAGATTGGTTGACCTCTAGGCTTCAGTTAGCAGGATCAACGGTCTTCAAGTCTTTTGGGTAAATTCAGTCAGGAATGATCATAATCTTGATCAGCAGTGATCATAAAAACTGATCATAAAACCTGGAACAAAAGGTAATAGGTGGCCATGGTATTCCAACAATCTCACCACCCACTGCTGTTCATGGTGCGACCATGTCTTCAGTGTTTGTATATAAATGAATAAATCATGGTAGTATGTTACAGAGATAGCATGATAAGATAATGTATACTGTGCAGAATTAACAAAATACATGAATAAATCACATGTTATGATACATGGGTACGATATAACCTTTGCCTTCCACGTATGGATGTCAAGTCACTTATGTACTTGCTGGTATGTCGTAAGCTTCCAGGCAAGAACTAGCCATGATATATTTGGCTAACCAATTAATGGTTATGCTTCCAGACAATGCCGGTGAAGGTTATCTCTGGTTAGTGTCATTCCCTTTTTATCATGTCTGATACAATCAAATCGTAAATAACATCTGAAATTAAATGATATTATTCATACATATATATTTAATAAACTTACATACCCTCTTAGGATTTATAAGCTCACGGTGAGACTGTATTGGCTTAATTTAATCTGCCCTGCATGCAGCGTGAAAATAGAACTTTTCTTGCAGATGCTGTCTTCCAGTTTCTCACTCTGGCTTCTGGATTTGGTGTGTGTGATTTCAACGCGCCGTTCTGTCCTTATATTTCAGTCTCTCGCCCGTACGAGAAAGCACCCCTAAAAGTCCCAACAGATTTTCGTTTCATCTCCTGGTTTCAGGCGATTTGAGGCGATCTGTGCTTTTCCTGTACTTGTTTTTTTCTTCTGTTCACTACACACTTATATTCTTCCTTCCTTACTATGTATCATTCCCTTTTCCCCATATGAGGCTTTCACTACATATACGTTTTATCCAAATCCGTTGAGGCTTATTAGTGTAATAAATTTTTAAAGATTATTAGCTAACTTTTAGCCGATGTGATGAAGGTGAAAAATATTAATTATCTTTAAAACTATTTATATTTGAATAATATCCTTTTGGGTATAATTCCTAGTCTATCTCCTTTGTTGAATTATTTTTATTTAATTATAGTCCAACCAGGCGTTCTCTTGTAGTTAATAATTTAATGTCCAGTAAATGCAAACTTTTAAAGTCCGCCATACATTCCTATTTAGCTATTTCCTCATTCTTCAGTAATATTGTCTGGCTTTAACCGTAATTCACATTTCCCGTCCTCAAACTTCAAAGAAAGACTGCCGCGCTGACCTTGCGCTGGTGTGTGTGTGTGTGTATGTGTGTGTGTGTGTGTGTGCTGTGGGCGTGTGTCACGCTACAACCAAGCAAGTGTTATCAAATCTCGCTACAGAACCCTCTTCTTTAAAACAGTGCATGCACGGTTAACTTTTTGGTAACACATGCTGCAGTTCCTCCTTACTTTTCTGTTTCTCTATATCTGCTTTGATAGGATGACGACTTAAAAAATCGGGTCCAAGATTGTCCCGTCCTGGAATGTATCTCACATTGAACGAATATGGAGATAACAGTAAACTCCACCTTGAAAGTCATAAATTTAATTCTTTAGACACTGCTAAAGACATCAAAGGCTGGTGATCACTTTCCACAATGAAGTGTTTCCCGTAAAGAAAAGGGGCAAATTTATTGATCGACCAGACCAAAGCGAGGCATTCACGTTCAACGGTAGAATAATTTCTTTCAGCTGCATTTAACTTTCTACTGGCAAAGGCTACTGGTAATAGCATATGTGGCGGTGTCTCTGCCCGCTGTAGTAATTTTGCTCCGATGCCTACATTGCTAGCATCCGTTCTTAGTACGAATTCTTGTGTGAGATCGGGAAGGGCAAGGATAGGTTTATTTGTCAGCTTATTTTTCAAATCTGTACAAGCCTGTTCACACTCCGCAGTCCATTGTATTTATCCGGCTGACCTTTTTTGGTTAAATTGGTTAATGGCGCGCATAATGAGCTGAAATAGGGTATATATTTCTGATAAAACCCGCACAGTGACACAAAGGATCTTACATCCTTCTTAGTTTGTGGTCTTGGGGCTTTTCTCATTTTCTCTACATTCTTTGGGTCAGGAGACATTTGCCCTGTAGAGATAGTGTGACCTAAAAATTCCAATGTCTCACATCCAATATGACACATAGTTGGGCGTGCTGTCAATCCCGTTTCTCTCAATCTACCTAACAACATGGAGATTGCTACTATGTGTTCCTCGAATGTAGTGGTTGCAATCAGAATATCATCCAGGAAGTTGGTGATATGAGGATTTTGTAATGGTTCCAACAATTTCCTCATCATTCTGGTGAAGATACTTGGAGCATTCTTTAAACCAAATGGGAGTACATTGAACTCGTAATGTCCATCCGGTGTACTAAAGGCTAACAGTTTCCTAACTTCTGGTTTCACTGGTATTTGGTAGTGTCTCTTGCTTAGATCTACTTTTGAAAAATACCGAGCCTTACTCAATGTAGCAAACAACTGATTGGTGTCAGGTAATGGGTCTACCTGAGATTCAGTGATAGCATTTAGTTTCCTATAATCAATGCATAACCTGTGTTCACCACTAGGCTTCCTTAATAGCACCACACTTGAGCTGTAGGGAGATTCAGACTTTGAAATAATTTTCTCTCTTAAGAGATAGTCAATCTCATCCTTGAGTGCCTGTCCTTTAACATAAGGTATAGGGTATGTCCGCATACAAACTGGTGTAGGGTCAGTAATCGCCATGTCATACTCTAACAGATTAGTACACCCCGGCTTATCTGTGAGTACCTCAGCATGGATTTCTAACACCTCCTGAACCTTTTTCCTCTGCTCAAAAGTTAAATGTTCACTCACATTAACCTGAGCATAGCTTTCCGTAGTTGTTAGGGGTATTCCATGGAGGAAATTGGTTCATCCTGCATTTCTGTTGCAATGGCCAGGGTCATGATATGTGCAACTTCTGATGCTTCCCTGTCATAATACTTTTTAAGAAGGTTGACATGATACACCTTCTCCTTTCCTTTCTTGTCAATCTTATAGTTGGTCCGAGAAAGTTTTTCCAATATGACGTAGGGACCCTGCCATCCAATTTGCAATTTATTATTGCTGCTAGGCAACAGTAACAGAACCTTTTCATCCACCTCAAGTTCCCTATCTTTTGCTGTTTTATTGTAGTAAGCAGCCTGCTTCCTCCTGGCCTGTCTCAAGTTATCATTGGCCAGTTTCCAACTTGTTTTCAATCGAGCTGTCAACTCGTTGACGTATTGGTAGGAAGAAGTCACGGTTTCTTCTGCTTTTTCATCAGTCCATGTCCGCAACAATGCTTCCAGTAGACCTTTGATTGGCCGTCCAAACAACAATGTAGCTGGAGCCAATCATGTGGAGTTATGTGGGACTTCCCTGTAGGCAAATAGTGCTGAGGGTAAGTATGTGTCCCAAGTTTCAGGTTTCTCACTAGCCAACTTTCTAAGGATTGAAATGAGCGTGCCATTGAACCGCTATACTTGACCATTCCCTTGGACGTGGTACGGGCTACATTGATAATGTCTAGCTTGAAATAACCTGAATACTTCTTGTGTTAGCTTTCCCCTAAACTGAGAACCATTGTCAGTCAATATTTGATGTGGGAAACCTAATCGGGTGAATATTGTTAACAGTGCCTCTGCCACATGTTTCGAATCTATCGATGACATTGCTACTGCCTCTCCCCACATAGAGCAAGTATCGATCAAGGTTAAGATATAGGCATTTCTCTTCTTGGTCCTACTGAGGGGTCCAACAATATTCACTGCAACACGTTCGAAGGGCGTTCCTATAATGGGCATTTCTCCCAGTGTTGCTGGTGCAGTCCTATGTTTAGGAGCTACTCTTTGGCATTCTGGACAGGATCTCACATACCTCTTTATGTCCTCTGTGATCCCTGGCCAAAATTAGTGACAGGCTATCCGTTGTCCAGTGGCACCTATTCCCATATGTCCACTGAAGGGTATAGCATGTCCTAGCTTCATAACCTGCTCCCTGTATGATTTTGTCACTACAAGCTGTCCATGTCATTTTGGTCCTGTTAGAGCTTTTCTATATAGTAGGCCATTTTTCATATATAAGTCTCCTTTCTCTGGAGGGTTATGGCTTTTAGGTAATTTGCCAAAGCAAGGCTTCAATGTACTGTCAGCAGTTTGAGCCTTTCTCATCTCTTCTGGATGAGTATTTATGATAGTGTCCTCCTCTTTCTTAGGGCTTGCCCTGGTCTGGACTGTTGCCATCACTATGGGTCTTATAGGTTTTCCTAGAAAGACATATCTACATCCCAGTATTAATGGGTAGATAGGGTTGTCCATCACTGCTGCTTTGATCTCTCCTTCCACATAGCGAGATCTTATGTTGATTCGGGCTATGGGCAGTGTCATGGTTCCTGCTCCCTTAACTGGTCCTCTGATTTCCACGGTTTCTGTGGTTATCTGTTCAGGACTCACTAGAGAAGAGCACACTACTGAATCAAAGTCCAAGCCTGTATCATATAAGCACAGTACTTGGGTGCCATTCAAGGTCACTTCCTCACAGACAGGAGGATGGTGGAGGTCCTTCTGACTATCTGCCAGGTCCTTCCTTCCCTTGTTTCCTGTTGTAAGGTATGCAGCGTGATGAGGAGGGTTTTTCCGTCTGCATTCCGCAGTATTGGGGTTACTCATTTGGCAAGATTTACACCACTTTCCTTCCTTTCTTGGAGGTTTCTTTTCTTATCCTAGAGGGTTTTTGTCTTTATAATCAGTTCTGCGTTTGTTCTTGTTGGAATTGTCCCTGTGTTCATAGTTGGTAAAGTTTTGTGAAGGTTTGAAGTTCTCACCCTGCTTCTTCTTATGTCCTGACACTTCTGACTGAGCTGCTTGATATCTTTCAGCCATGGTTAAAATATCTTCCAATCTCTCTGCTCCTTGCTCCATAAGAAATTTTCTCATTTCTTGAGGCATGGATTCTCTCAGTTGTTCCATCATGACCATTTCTTTTATATCTTGACATTTTCCTAAGCTAATCCATTTTGTCAGATATGTTTCCAATCTGGCAGAAAACTGGTGATAGTTTTCTCCTGGAAGTAGCTTAGCAGTTCGGAATCTCTTTCTATAAGATTCAGAATTCTTTTCGTACCTGACCAGTAAAGCTTGTTTTAAGATTTCATAATCTTCCTGGTCTTCTTTTGAGAGTTTTAAATAAACATCGTATGAAACTCCCCTCAACCCCTGAGATAGCTTAAGGCTCCATTTTTCCTTTTCCAATCCATAGGTAGAGGCCAGTCTCTCATATCTATCCAGGTACGACTCAATGGCGTCCTCTTTTTCAATAAATGGATCCAGGTGGAAACTCATGGCTCCATTTGCTGTGCTGTGGTTGGAGCTCTCAGAGTGAGGTGAGCTAGCACCATGATTGCTAGCTGCTCCCTGGAGTTCAAGTTCCTTTAAACATAACTCATGCGCTCTTTGTAACCTTCTTTCTTCAGCTTCAGCCTCAACTTCAAATCTTTTGGCTTCTCTTTCTGCTTCTAACCTTTTGGCTTCTCTCTCTGCTTCCATTCTTTTGGCTTCTCTTTCTGCCTCTAGTTTCTTAGATTCAGCCTCCACTTCCATTCTTTTAGTCTCTCTTTCAGCTCCAGCTTCCATTCTTTTAGTCTCTCTATCTAAATATTTATCCACTTCAGTTGTGATATGTCGAATTTGTCGTGAAAAATTCTAATCCACATATATAAATTACAAGGTAAATGCAAAGCCTAACAAATAAATTTAATAAAAGGAAGAAGAAGGGTAAAATAACAGTGCTGTCACAATGACTGTACTCGAAATCCCCCTTGTTTTCTACTTCGTCGGCAAATTGTAACGCTTTCACGTTGATAGTAAAAGCCTACTGTATTATTACCCGCTTTCTTCAATGAAACGTGTGCTGTATTTCTTGGAAAAACAGTGAGATACGCAAGCTGAACAATGACCTAATTTTAATATTTCATTCATTCCATTTTATACACGGCGTAACTAAAGACAGATGGACTAAAGGATAGAGAGAAGGGAGAGGCAGAAAGCCGAACTCGTGCAACACTAAACACGCGTCGCGCGATACACAATTACTACTATCACGCGTGTAAGGCCACATGCACTAATTTTTTTTCGGACGGACAGTGATTAAAAACACTAACCTTCCCAGAGTTAGGTTTTTAAATCCTGAAAAACTCTTATTAGGAAAGATGACAATAGATGGGTTTACGTTTGAAAACATTACAGTACCCAGACAGCACATCTTCGAAACAGGAGGTAGAAGAAATTGCATATTTTGAACGCAGCCACTTGGCTCTTTTAAAATTGTATAATTGGGTTCCTTAGGGCTTGATGACAAAGAATATGTTAAGTGTTATGCAAATAGTCTAGGAATTAACAAGTTATAGCCAAAATAAAATGATGGTGCTGTCAGACAACACCCAAAATTAGAATCGCTCAGTGGTAGATTTTTTAAACCACCATTGTACGGGAAATGGGCCACAAGTTACATTTGAACTGATTGGCTGGAATGATATGTAAGGCTAAACACGATTAGTCGGACTATAAATGCTATCCTTGGTTGTTAGGGGAGACGTAGGAAGTTAAAATTTTTTCAAACACTTGTCGAAACGTGGCTCCATTGGCCAGACTCGCTGATATACTCACTTAGGAGCGTTAGTTCGAGACCACTAGTTCAAATAAGCTTGATGAAGCAACAGTGCGTTGAAGCCAGCTCATATTTTTGCTAAATAAAAGCCTGGAACATAAGCAGATGGGAATTTGTGCCAGTATTTGTGCCAGAATTCATTGCTAGTCAACGTATCTGTGTTTATTTCCATGAATTGTGGTAAGCTTGAAACATTCAATATCTTTTAATGAAAATTGAATGTGAATTGTTAATTTATGCCTGTATATATGTGTAGTTCAGTAGCAAACATGATGTAAAGCCTATAATGCTCCAGCCTGAACAGAAGGCGTCGGAGGAAAGTAAAACGGCATGGAATGGCCAAACAGTACACTGACACCTAGATGATTGACTAGAAAGAAATAATGCTGGAAGTGCAGAGGCGTAGTAACCATTAAGGAGGTTAATACTGGTATAAAGTATTTCAGATGAAGCTGACAGTTGGCCTAACGCTCTGAACTCAATGTTTGTGATGTATTGTGCTCAGTGTAGAACTAGAGTATCAATTAGTTATGAAGTAGAAGGTACATCCTTCTTGTTTTCAGGGACTGTGGTCTTAACGTTATTGAGCAGCACCTGGTCAGAGCTTTGCTGAATCCAGAGTCGGACAGCATACTCCTTGGTCCATTTAGCTATCAGTGAGGTGTCTCCAGAGCCCAGGGGAGAAATCGAGCAGAGGAGTCTTTTCCTGCCGCCATCACGCAAGATAAGCTGATGTGGCCAGCTGAGCTCAACATTATGTACCCCCCATCTTAAAATGACATTGTAAAAATAACATTAAGAGGGGAATTAAATTGTTTTAATATCAGGAACTGAGAACATCTCCAATACTAGTTCCAATAAAGACAAACTATTGAAGTCATGATGACAAATACCAACAGAGCTTGAACAAAACAAAACCAGTATTTCCTCATATTACTACTACACAACTGACACACATAGGATACTTTTAATAATATATGTCACTACAATATTCATATTGATAAATTCTGTACATATAACTGGTAATTAAAATTGATTGTGATTCCTGGTTCCATTTGTATTTGAATCAGGACACATATTCATTCATGACAGCAATGAATACATATTGTTATTTGAAAAGTTATCAGTGACTCCTTTAAGATATCCTTTAGAGTGTTATATGTATGTGAGTGTCACAGTGTTGTCAAGTGTGGTGGAATAAATTAAATTGTTTATCTGTCTGTTGTTGTTATGACTTACACTTCATCATACACATACCCTAGACATACAACGTAGTCATCACACTATTCCAGAATAATTCTGACTGAGATATATATATATATGTGGCAGCAAGTAAGGTTATCTATAATACACTACTCTTATTAGATATAGATACCTTCACAGCTGATCTCAGTCAGTACACTAAGTCCCCTATAAATATTTATAACATCCCACTTCACCACAAATATTGGGGGCTCGTCCGGGATTTTGAATCTTTACCTATTAAAAATATTGGGGGTAATTCACTTCAGGGAATATAAGAATTAAAAGGTATCCTTGGGTGGAATTAAATAAGGTTGAGCTCTCGGTGCCTGTGTTGTCCATTAGATATATATTTAGAGATTAAATTGTTAGTTAGACATTTTATAAACTTACCTGATAGACAATGGCGGACCTGGCCAAATTTCGATCTGCTGCTGTTCAGACTGCAAAAGAGTTAGGATTAGATGGGCAAGTTATGGTTGCCTATGTCACTACGGAATGTGACAAATTTATTGAACGCGAAGAAAGAAGGTTTGAAGCCGAAAGAAAGTTAGAGGCTGAAAGGGAAATTAAGAAGTTACAATTTGAGGCTGAGGCTGAGACTAAGAGGTTGCAGATTGAGGCTGAGGCTAAGAAATTGGAGGCAGAAAGAGAAGACAAAAGATTGGCTGCAGAAAGGGAAGAGAAGAAATTAGCTGCAGAAAGGGAAGCAGAAGAAAGAAGATTGACTGCAGAAAGGGAAGAGAAGAGATTAGCTGCAGAAAGGGAAGCCGAAAAGGAGGAGAAAAGATTACAAAGGGAACATGAGTTACGACTTAGGGAGTTTGAGTTTCAGGGCCATGCTCCTGAAAATGGTGCCAGTCCCTTTGCCTCTGATGCCACTGCTAGCCAAGGAGCCTCAACCTCAGCTATGAATTTTCATTTAGATCATTTTGTTGAGAAAGACGATGATATAGAGAGCTATCTAAATAGGTATGAACTATTAGCTACCACATATGGGTTAGAGAGAGAAAGGTGGAGCTTAAAGTTATCTCAGGGACTTCGTGGGGCAGCTTATGAAGTTTTTGTAAAAATGAGCAGAGGTGATCAGGAAAATTATGACATGCTAAAGCAGGCTCTTTTGTTAAGATATGAAAAGAATGCAGAATTTTATAGGAAAAAATTTAGGAATGCTAAACTACTGTCAGGTGAAACCTATCACCAGTTCTCTGCACGAATAGAGACATACTTGGAGAAATGGACTTCTCTGGGGAAAACCCAAGATCTTAAGGAAATGGTCCTTATAGAGCAATTAAGAGAGTCCATGGCTCCAGACCTGAGAAAGTTTGTCATGGAACAAGGTGCAGAGAGGCTGGGTGAGTTGCTAAATGTTGCTGAAAGGTATCAAGCAGCTCAAGCAGAGGTAACAGGTAATAAAAAGAAACAAGTGGATAACTTTAGGGCACCACAGAACTTTAATCAATTTGATCCTAGAGATCAAAACAAAAGTAAGCACCAGTTTGATAGGCCACGGTATGAAAATAAAAATAAATTCCCACAATTCGATGAAAGGAAATATGATGAAAGAAAATCTTTCAACCAAGGAAAAAGGTGGTGTAAAAATTGTCAGATGGACAATCATGACACTGACCGTTGCAGAAGGAAACCTGTGTATATGGCAACCCTTCAGGTCAGGTCGACCTCAAGACAGGAGGAGGATATTATGTTGGATACCACTCCAGAAGAGATGAGGAAGGCACAGGCTGGGGATAAAACACTCAAGCCTTGTTTCAGAAAATTGTCAACTTGTCATACAACTCCAGGCAAGGGAGATTTTTACATGAAAAACAAGTTGATGTATAGGAAGACTGGAGCTAGATCCAAAGGTCAGGGACAGCTGGTACTTCCTAAAAGATACAGGACAGAATTAATAAGGAGCCTACATGTGAAACCAGATGGGGACCATGAGAAGATAGGTACCATCATTCAAAAGGTGGCTCACAATTATTATTGGCCCAAAGCAAGATGGGACATTGAGAATTTTGTAGAAAGGTGTAGCATAGCACATGAGGGAACACCCACAAGTGGGAACATGGATCAGGACCTGGACACGCCACGGGGCAAAATTAGGCCTGATAATAAAAAGAAAAATAGATTTGATAAAGTGGACCAAATGGAATGGGAAGCCCCTTTTCACGGACAAGCTTCACTTAACTGTTTTACAATGGCCACTATGCGGAGAGTGCAAAAAGATGTCTTACCCCAGGATAAGCCGACAATCCCTCAATCGGACTTAAACAAACTGGAGGCAGAGGATGTAGAGAGGAAATCTCTCATCAAGAATTTTAAGTGGGGAGAAAGCCCCAAAAGAAAAATTGGTAGCGGTCGTTTTGTGAATGATAATTCTGGGAGGAAAAATCATCACTATAAAGCTTCGAGTGGAAGAGACCATACCAGTGCATGGACAAAGAGGTCCACAAAATTAAAGGTCCATATGTAGCTTTGTTAAGAACGTGGACTGATGAAAAGGCAGAGGAAAACATTACATCTTCATACCAATATGTGAATGAGCTGACCACTCGTTTAAAAACTGGCTGGAAACTTGCCAATGAAAATTTGAAACAAGCCAGGAAGAAACATGCTGCCTATTATAACAGGAAGGCGAAAGACAGAAATTTGGCTGTGGGAGAGAAAGTACTGCTTCTTTTGCCCGGGAGTCAGAATAAGTTACAGATTGGATGGCAAGGTCCATATACAGTTTTAGAGAAGGTATCTAGAACAAATTATAAGATAGATAAGAAGGGGAAAGAAAAAATCTATCATGTGAATCTCCTGAAGAAATATTTGGAAAGAGAACATCAGGAGGAGACACACTTGTTGACCTTGTCCATCGCCATGGAGATGAAAAAGGAACCACTTTCATCATTTGAATATCCATTACACCCCTGTGAGACAGCAGCACAGGTGAAAATCAGTACACATTTAACGAAAACTCAGAAAGAGAGAGTGCAACAGGTTCTAAATAATCATGCAGAGGTGTTAACAGACCAACCAGGGCATACAAACCTATTGGAATATGATATGAAACTGATAGACCCCACACCTGTCTGTATGAAACCATATTCGATTCCGTTTGCTAAGGAGAAAGCTTTGAAGGAAGAGATAGACTATCTATTGAAGGAAGGAATTATTTCACACAGTGAATCTTCGTATAGTTCCGGGGTTGTACTCTTAAGGAAGCCCTCTGGAGAACATAGACTCTGTATAGATTACAGGAGACTGAATGCTATTACAGAAGGACAGGTGGATCCATTGCCGGATACAAATCAGCTGTTTGCCAGACTAAATAAAGCTAAATATTTCTCAAAAGTGGATCTGAGTAAAGGATACTATCAGATTCCAGTAAAGCCTGAGGTTAGACCATACCTAGCTTTTAGTACCTCAGAAGGACACTATGAGTTAATAGATTGCCATTTGGATTGAAGAATGCGCCTAGTGTCTTCTCTAGAATGATGAGAAAATTGTTGGATGTAAACATTTCGGAGGAACGTAATGAATCCCTGAGTTGCCTCTTTGATTGAGGATATTCCGAATGTTTCATACAGGATAATAAGAAGATTATGGGATCCACTACGAAAACTCTGCTATCACCAGGTATATGTTATCTCCTCATAACGTACATTTTGAGGGAAATATAATGTTCTCTGGACATGTCAGTGCGCAGACACAGAGAAGAGAAATGGTGAATACGGGTTGCGAAGCAGCATTAAGACAAGCACTCACACTTGCGGCTGTTCAGTAACATAACCGAAATATATTATTGGTTGTAGAAGTCTGAGGCAGATTTCATGAGTAGTGCCTACTCTGAATGGACCCAACTACATAAAACCATGATAGCACCACAGCAGAGTAAAGTCAAGTTGACTTACATTTATCTATGTGTATATAGAATAAAGGACTGACATGGGATGTCTGTTTTAAGAGGGGAGGTGTCGTGAAATATTCTAATCCACATATATAAATTACAAGGTAAATGCAAAGCCTAACAAATAAATTTAATAAAAGGAAGAAGAAGGGTAAAATAACAGTGCTGTCACAATGACTGTACTCGAAATCCCCCTTGTTTTCTACTTCGTCGGCAAATTGTAACGCTTTCACGTTGATAGTAAAAGCCTACTGTATTATTACCCGCTTTCTTCAATGAAACGTGTGCTGTATTTCTTGGAAAAACAGTGAGATACGCAAGCTGAACAATGACCTAATTTTAATATTTCATTCATTCCATTTTATACACGGCGTAACTAAAGACAGATGGACTAAAGGATAGAGAGAAGGGAGAGGCAGAAAGCCGAACTCGTGCAACACTAAACACGCGTCGCGCGATACAAAATTACTACTATCACGCGTGTAAGGCCACATGCACTAATTTTTTTTCGGACGGACAGTGATAAAAACACTAACCTTCCCAGAGTTAGGTTTTTAAATCCTGAAAAACTCTTATTAGGAAAGATGACAATAGATGGGTTTACGTTTGAAAACATTACAGTACCCAGACAGCACATCTTCGAAACAGGAGGTAGAAGAAATTGCATATTTTGAACGCAGCCACTTGGCTCTTTTAAAATTGTATAATTGGGTTCCTTAGGGCTTGATGACAAAGAATATGTTAAGTGTTATGCAAATAGTCTAGGAATTAACAAGTTATAGCCAAAATAAAATGATGGTGCTGTCAGACAACACCCAAAATCAGAATCGCTCAGTGGTAGATTTTTTAAACCACCATTGTACGGGAAATGGGCCACAAGTTACATTTGAACTGATTGGCTGGAATGATATGTAAGGCTAAACACGATTAGTCGGACTATAAATGCTATCCTTGGTTGTTAGGGGAGACGTAGGAAGTTAAAATTTTTTCAAACACTTGTCGAAACGTGGCTCCATTGGCCAGACTCGCTGATATACTCACTTAGGAGCGTTAGTTCGAGACCACTAGTTCAAATAAGCTTGATGAAGCAACAGTGCGTTGAAGCCAGCTCATATTTTTGCTAAATAAAAGCCTGGAACATAAGCAGATGGGAATTTGTGCCAGTATTTGTGCCAGAATTCATTGCTAGTCAACGTATCTGTGTTTATTTCCATGAATTGTGGTAAGCTTGAAACATTCAATATCTTTTAATGAAAATTGAATGTGAATTGTTAATTTATGCCTGTATATATGTGTAGTTCAGTAGCAAACATGATGTAAAGCCTATAATGCTCCAGCCTGAACAGAAGGTGTCGGAGGAAAGTAAAGCGGCATGGAATGGCCAAACAGTACACTGACACCTAGATGATTGACTAGAAAGAAATAATGCTGGAAGTGCAGAGGCGTAGTAACCATTAAGGAGGTTAATACTGGTATAAAGTATTTCAGATGAAGCTGACAGTTGGCCTAACGCTCTGAACTCAATGTTTGTGATGTATTGTGCTCAGTGTAGAACTAGAGTATCAATTAGTTATGAAGTAGAAGGTACATCCTTCTTGTTTTCAGGGACTGTGGTCTTAACGTTATTGAGCAGCACCTGGTCAGAGCTTTGCTGAATCCAGAGTCGGACAGCATACTCCTTGGTCCATTTAGCTATCAGTGAGGTGTCTCCAGAGCCCAGGGGAGAAATCGAGCAGAGGAGTCTTTTCCTGCCGCCATCACGCAAGATAAGCTGATGTGGCCAGCTGAGCTCAACATTATGTACCCCCATCTTAAAATGACATTGTAAAAATAACATTAAGAGGGGAATTAAATTGTTTTAATATCAGGAACTGAGAACATCTCCAATACTAGTTCCAATAAAGACAAACTATTGAAGTCATGATGACAAATACCAACAGAGCTTGAACAAAACAAAACCAGTATTTCCTCATATTACTACTACACAACTGACACACATAGGATACTTTTAATAATATATGTCACTACAATATTCATATTGATAAATTCTGTACATATAACTGGTAATTAAAATTGATTGTGATTCCTGGTTCCATTTGTATTTGAATCAGGACACATATTCATTCATGACAGCAATGAATACATATTGTTATTTGAAAAGTTATCAGTGACTCCTTTAAGATATCCTTTAGAGTGTTATATGTATGTGAGTGTCACAGTGTTGTCAAGTGTGGTGGAATAAATTAAATTGTTTATCTGTCTGTTGTTGTTATGACTTACACTTCATCATACACATACCCTAGACATACAACGTAGTCATCACACTATTCCAGAATAATTCTGACTGAGATATATATATATATATGTGGCAGCAAGTAAGGTTATCTATAATACACTACTCTTATTAGATATAGATACCTTCACAGCTGATCTCAGTCAGTACACTAAGTCCCCTATAAATATTTATAACATCCCACTTCACCACAGAATTAGAGCATCTCCTGTCATACCCAAGTCTTTTCCTTCCTGCATAATCGCAGCTCTAAACTTTACCAATTCAGCCATGATGCTTACTTACCAGAGGGTATATAATTTTATCTTCACTAACCAATTAACTTAATTAAAATCAAGTAATTACTTTGAACAAGACAAATCCTTAAAACCTTGTGAGCGTTTCCTATTTACTTAGTACTCAATGGTACTACTATTACGAAAAAAGTTCTAAGTTTTAGAACTTTTTCAAAAAATTTACTTTTACAAACTAATTGTGGCTCAAGATAGAAGAATACATAGATAGTTGCTCAGGATACAAAATAATATCCCGCGAAAGAGCCCCCAATGTAGCGAAAGGTTTTCCTATTATGATAATAGTGGTAGAGCAGAAGTAGAATCTCTCTAGAGAAAGTATGAAGTTCCAGTGCCCGAGAAGTACACTGGTATCACAAGTGAGTTACAGCTGTGAATACTCTGAGCTGGACAATAGATTTAGGCTTCAGAAGTATAAGTTGCTACTTTCGCTATCGTAACTCTATGTGGTAATATAATTAAATTTGAAAAGATAACTCAAAATTTAACAGTTAAAAATTTAACAAGTCAAATGAGTACAATTATCCAATTTATTATGTACATCTATATATTCTTGTAATGAGAAATGGTTGTTGTAAGATGGTAAAATGTATGATTATTACAGTTACAAATCAAATAAACAAGCTAAAATGTCTTGGATTTATCTTCCACTGAACTTATAAAACAAGTTTGTCACATTATCTATAGCCATCTAGTTGTCATCATTAAACAGTCGTTTTAGAAACTGCTCACAGGATTTGTTGGATGGATACACGTACAACTCATCTTATGTTAGTTCGAGGTTCCTGAGACACACTTGAATCCGGAAGACTTTCCTTCAGCCCGCCCTATAACTACGGGGGACTAAGGTGTTGAAGATTGGTTGACCTCTAGGCTTCAGTTAGCAGGATCAACGGTCTTCAAGTCTTTTGGGTAAATTCAGTCAGGAATGATCATAATCTTGATCAGCAATGACCATAAAAACTGATCATAAAACCTGGAACAAAAGGTAATAGGTGGCCATGGTATTCCAACAATCTCACCACCCACTGCTGTTCATGATGCGACCATGTCTTCAGTGTTTGTATATAAATGAATAAATCATGGTAGTATGTTACAGAGATAGTATGATAAGATAATGTATACTATGCAGAATTAACAAAATACATGAATAAATCACATGTTATGATACATGGGTACGATATAACCTTTGCCTTCCACGTATGGATGTCAAGTCACTTATGTACTTGCTGGTATGTCGTAAGCTTCCAGGCAAGAACTAGCCATGATATATTTGGCTAACCAATTAATGGTTATGCTTCCAGACAATGCCGGTGAAGGTTATCTCTGGTTAGTGTCATTCCCTTTTTATCATGTCTGATACAATCAAATCGTAAATAACATCTGAAATTAAATGATATTATTCATACATATATATTTAATAAACTTACATACACTCTTAGGATTTATAAGCTCACGGTGAGACTGTATTGGCTTAATTTAATCTGCCCTGCATGCAGCGTGAAAATAGAACTTTTCTTGCAGATGCTGTCTTCCAGTTTCTCACTCTGGCTTCTGGATTTGGTGTGTGTGATTTCAACGCGCCGTTCTGTCCTTATATTTCAGTCTCTCGCCCGTACGAGAAAGCACCTCTAAAAGTCCAAAAAGATTTTCGTTTCATCTCCTGGTTTCAGGCGATTTGAGGCGATCTGTGCTTTTCCTGTACTTGTTTTTTTCTTCTGTTCACTACACACTTATATTCTTCCTTCCTTCCTATGTATCATTCCCTTTTCCCCATATGAGGCTTTCACTACATATAAGTTTTATCCAAATCCGTTGAGGCTTGTTAGTGTAATAAATTTTTAAAGATTATTAGCTAACTTTTAGCCGATGTGATGAAGGTGAAAAATATTAATTATCTTTAAAACTATTTATATTTGAATAATATCCTTTTGGATATAATTCCTAGTCTATCTCCTTTGTTGAATTATTTTTATTTAATTATAGTTGATAAGGGTGGATTTAAGGCTGTCTTCTGGATGATGATAAGTCCACACTGTCTGATTACTATGGACGTTGCAAGTGTAAGTCCTAGTACGTGGTAACTCTTGAGCTCTGTCGAAATACCACCCCTATCGACACCAGGTATATTATAGTTGAAGATGTAGGGTGTCTTATCTGGTTTTGTTGTTGTTGCTGTGTATATATATTAGTGAGGTAGTTCAGAGTTACAGCATATGAAGTATGACATGTGAAGTCATAAAAAAGGGTGAACTGCTTTGACGTTTCATCATTTATTTGGACGCCACAAACGACAGGTACGTTACATGAGTCATGGACATCAACAGTTCAATATATAATTCAGCATACTAAAGTTTCTGCATGGATCTGCATACATTCTCCAAGTTGATACAGATAATCCTAGCTGACGATAGCCCCAGCTTCATCTCATAACTATTCCTAATTATCAATACTCCTCTCTGATACTGGAAGATCAGATGTACAATATAAATCCATTACTGTTCGCACGAGAATGGCATACATGGAGTACAGGTCAAACTGACCTTTATAACATTCCTAAGTCTAACCCTCGACAAAAGGTGCAATCGCTGACATAGCGATGTTCATAGGACGTAGAACTGTTCCTCGGGCTTAGTATATCCCGTGTACATATAACTCACAGGTATGAAGATACCTGGGGTGTGACTTCTAGTAGAAGAACCTCTATCACTGTAATACGTGAGCGAGCAGAGATCGACCATTGTCAACATAATGTTAAATTATAGAGTTGAAACATAAATGAGGTATTACCTTGTTTCGAAATCAACACCACAAAACTCACGCCTCCAGGCGTTTTGAATAATCAAGGGAAGGACCTTGTTAGCTACACTAACTCACAAAAGGATTCCTAATTCCCTATTAACAAATTACAGAGACGCCCATAGCGTTCTGCTTGGCTCAAAAACATCTCATCGAAAAACCCTTGGGCGGAAGACCATTCTAACTTTCTTAAAGTTCGCGCATGCGCAGAACGCATACACTTGAGTAATAATCAACGAGACGATGGTTGAAGACCTTCTAGAAAGATTTTGTAAGAAATCGTGCCTTATATGGACAGCAAAAGAATCCTCAACACTGGTTTCAATCATTCTAAGAAACAGTTGACCGATACTACCATAAAAGGAGAGTGACCAACACATCGTTCAAAAAAGATGGACCGATGAGTCCTGTCACAAGCGAAGGTAACCATCCTTGCAAAATGTAATCACAGTTAAACAAGAGTTATCTAGCTTAGACTGTGCGAAAAATCAAAGTGTACAATTCAGACAAGTTAATTACACAATGTCTTTAGAAAAAATTATACAATGTCTTTAGACAAAATTATACAATGTCTTTTGAAAAATTATACAATGTCTTTAGACAAAATTCTGTGCGTAACAATAGTCCAACCAGGCGTTCTCTTGTAGTTAATAAGTTAATGTCCAGTAAATGCAAACTTTTAAAGTGCGCCATACATTCCTATTTAGCTATTTCCTCATTCTTCAGTAATATTGTCTGGCTTTAACCGTAATTCACATTTCCCGTCCTCAAACTTCAAAGAAAGACTGCCGCGCTGACGTTGCGCTGGTGTGTGTGTGTGTGTGTGTATGTGTGTGTGTGTGTGTGTGCTGTGGGCGTGTGTCGCGCTACAACCAAGCAAGTGTTATCAAATCTCGCTACTATATATATATATATATATATATATATATATATATATATATATATATATATATATATATATATATATTCTTTCTTACCCTCAAGTACATACAGTTGAGCTGTTAATGGTCACACAGTCTGCTCTCAGATGCAGAAGGCAAAGGAAGTCTCTATCTGACAGACTGCTGCTTCTTACTGTATTTGAAAATATTATGGCCTCCTTTCCATCGAAGGCAATTGCATGTATAGGTCAGGGCCGGCCGACACGGGGAGCTTACTGCTACAGTGTGTTTGCGTTCCGAAATGCAGGCATACATTTGTCTAGATGTACAAATATGGAAAACCAGGAATTCAAATATCTTCCTTATTCCTGTACCGATTTCCTTCATCTTAGGCTTACATTACGCCCTGGATTAGTCTTTAGCTTTCTAGATAATTGTCTTTTTATATCATACTTCCATCTTTTCCTACACGTAGCCTAAACAACAAAATTTTGGAATTGCCTGATATCTCGACGCCTTCCACTTGAGATTTCTCCATTAATATATCTCTTCCCGTGGAAATCTTTGCACAGATTTATAGATGAACCTTCCCATTTGTAAATTATGGCCCTCTTCCATGCTTTACTTCGCTCCTAATGCTGCAGTTTATCTCCAATTCCAACAATGTTACACAGATTGAGAGCTCGGCCATTGTTAATCTAATACTTTTGTAAACACTGCATGAAGGTGCGGTTTCATTGGTTCGTCTTGCATTCTTTATTTATAAAGTATGGCATACCGTTGTGGTAAGAATGACGAGTTGTGAATAAGACTTCATGACAATTCGCATTCATGATGTAGTTTACAGATATTGCACTTATCTACAATCCTGGAAGTTTCTGTATCGGTCTGAAACTATTCTCCACGTAGATACTAAACAAGTAGGGGAACACTTTTTGTTGTTTTTGAAACACGTGGGTTTTATTGCGATTTCAATCATTGAATGTTTTCTAGCACAAATAATTTAAATGAAGGCTTCTGTGTAAATGAAATTGATAGTAACAACTCTACATTCATTCATTCATTCATAACCCTCCACTCCCAAAGGAGCATAGGCCTTCAACAAACACATGCCAAGTCCTCCTGTCACGTGCCATCATCTCAAGTTCTTTCCATGTTCTCCTCATCATTTTCACCTCTGTTTCCAACTCTCTTCTCCATGTACTTCTTGATCTTCCTCTGCCTCTCTTGCCCTGGGGGTTCCAGAACAAGGACTGCCTTGTAATGCTATCAACAGGTGACAACTCTACATAGCTGAGAATTATTCAAACTTTCCTTGTCAGGAATCCTGGTTTTTATTTTTGTATTTAATTTTTTCAATTATACAAAACCATGTGCATTTAGCAAAATGGAAAACAAGGAGAGTACAATGCATAATACATATAAATACTCAAACTTACACTTTCATTGGCACACATTCACGCAAAAACTACTGTATATATTCGTTCACATACACATTTATACTCGCACCCATATCTTATTAGGCTTACTTATTCAACTTCTCAAGATTAATAGAGCAAAAGTAATTTTGGCTTAAATGATGTTAAAGAATAAGATTTTCCCGGTTTGTAAAATTTTCACAGTGGAAAATATAGTGCCCATCGCTCTCACACACACACTCACATACACACTTTACCCGATTTTTCACTGCCACTATTTACAACAACCGCCATTTGACGAATTTCAATGCTGGCATTTTTTCTTTTTTCAATTTTTATTCGTATTCCGTTTGACTTTACAAAACATGTTCATTTTATATTTCAATAATTAAGTGTCAATGAAAATACAATGACACAATGGGCAGCTGTATAAAAAAAAAAAATACAAATAACCTTTCACTCCCTCTCGCAGTCTCATTTACACACTCTTTAGTGCACTCAGATGTTGTACATTGCTCATTTTTGTGTGATGATAGTATCAATTAAAAAGAGAAGAAAATAAAGGGATTTAAAAAAAAATTATACGCCTTCTTTCTATAAATTTTACAGCGCTGTCTTTTTTTTAACAGTTGGGAAAAAAAGGGAAACGAAAACAAACAAGAAAAATAGACAAAATTTGCCACTAAGAAGTTTAAGTGAAGGTATATAAACTTTTTTCGTTCTTATTTTCCGTTAGTGTGTTATAAAGTAACCCTGTCTTTCTTAAGTCCTATTCCATTTTATTTTCCCAGATGTGCTTTTCTTGCTTTGCGCTGGATGAACCAACCTTGTTCTCTGTCGCAGAATAGATTTCACGGACGAGCCTGAAGCCATTATTTGAGCCAGGCCTGGCATCTTGACATCATAAATCAGAGAAATTGGACCCCTGGGATCTAGTAGAAACTAAATTTAATGTCAAGGTGTTGTCACGTGCTGGCCTTCAAAACATGTATATACTGCTTAGTGTGACCGCATGGCCTACTACACTAGCATTTATACGTGCTATAATGCTACATATAAGAATGACAGACATTAAAAGCAGATATGGCGTGTTCGCACAAAACGCATTATCATTAAAGGTTCAGTTAGCATTCACAGCTCTGAGAGGGCAAGGTAGTGCAGTCCCAGAAAATAATAATGAATTGGTGTTACGCGCGGGAAGTGTGAAGTGAGAGTTGTGATCTTGGGTTTTTTCTTCAATTGTTAAGGTGGAAAAGAGAGGCGTGTGAAAAATGTCGAAAAAACAGAAAGACATGGGAAAATGTCGAAAACAGAGAGACGTGTGTAAAATGAGCGAGACGTGTGGAAAATGGCGGGAAAAAGAAGGAGCTGTATAAAAGGTGGAAAAATGCGAGAAAAGGCAGAGATTTGCTAGGTATTCATTGTGTTGTGTTAGGCAAGCCAGATTCGAGTTTCGTCTTGGAGATTATGAAGATCAGTAGTTCTTTTGTTGTTGTTGATATAACTCACTATACCTTGTCATTTTGGGGCCGTTTTGCTTATCACTAAACCTAAAAGGGTAAGAACGAACCTGGAAAGGAAAATTAGCACAAGTCAAGAATCTCCATCTCAGGCGGAAGGCCTGTGGCACCCAAGCAACAACATATAAAGGATTAGCTCTGATTGAAAACAAAATCAATATAACTACTTGCACATTTAACTGACACATATCTAGTCATTTTGGCACCATGACCAGCCCTTTTCTTTAGTGAAAGCAGACAGGAATAATCACTATAATGGATTCAAGTCAAGAACAACAGCAGCAACATCAAGCGTTGTATACACAGCAGCAACAACAGCAACAATAACACTTGATTAATATCCAGCAACAGCAATATGATTGTCAACTATACCATAGAATATGGGAAAGAGACACTGTCAAAACAGGAGCAGAATGGAGTAGTCTAAATAGAAGACACCATCGGATAGCAGTAAGAAATTTTGTTGGTCAAATAAGGAAAGGAATGACACTGCAAATAAATAACATCAACATAGGGAAGCAACAGAAGTGTCAGTTAACAACCGGAAATGGTTGGAAAATGAATGTAGAACGGGTAGGAGGGTGGAGGAAGATAAAAAGATCTTGCCAGCAAATTGTCATAACAAAGAAAGGAAGTAATAGGCATAGGCCATGGAACAGTGATGGATACAAAATTCAATCTAACATGACAGAGGAAATAGATGACCAAAGCAACTGTATACCCCAACATAGATACAATGAAAGACACAGGAAGAATTATCAGATCATGTCACACTCTGATACCCATCAGTCCCCTATTCCTTGTCAGTTCCCACACCGCCCCGCATTCTTTGGCGACCAACAGTCTTTTCAACTACATGGAGGATACCCACAGCAGATGAGAACAAGTACACCTAGTCGATTCCCTAAAGGACAATGCTACAAGTCCAGGAAAAACAGCAGCTAGGAGGACGCCGCCAGCGACGAGGATTATCAGCTGAATTATGCAGACATGGAAGACCAGCTTATAATTCGACAGTCACAAAAGTCTATTTCCATGGATAGACGTCAACTGGAAATCAAACGATGCGTGAATGTGGTCACTTGCAATCAACCCTAGAACATTAACTTTGTACCGTACAGACGATGGCAGACACCAAACTGGAGATATCAGCGCCCGCCAATCACCACCAATCGAAGTACCAGACACATATAAGTGAACAACAATACATATTGCTGGAGAGAATCAAAGAGCAACAATAGATATTGCCGGAGGGAACCAGAAAGCAACAATACATATTGCCGGAGAGAATCAGAGAGCAAAAATAGATATTGCGAAGAAAACACAGACAACGCTGTTTCAGAAGCAGAACGTCACACCTCTGAAAACTACCAATTTCGTGACGCCGTCAACAGAATGAGACAATATAGAAGCACATCCGACAGTGAAGACGATATTCCCCTCGCTGAGTTACGCGAAAGAATAGAATATCAAAATACCAGGTTACAGGCCGAGCAAGTTACTCTAGAACACCCTAACACCAGGATAGATTCCTGCCAGCCTATTGTACAACGACCATACTATAGAAATGAACAACCCTCAACAAGCAACTACCACTCTGGAGAACAGTGGGATAGTGAAGACGAGATGCCCCTGCAGGTGATTCAAAGTAGAACAATTCACAACAACCAGTATACTAAAGATAATGATACTCGACACACAGCACCGTCTAATTAAGAAAACGCAGACAGCGCTACATGCACAATTAAGGAAGATGATATTATTCTTCCATTACCTCCATTGAGACACGAATCTGACCTAGATAAAGCAGACCCCCAGAGTGACCTAGTTTCTTAAATAATAATATTATAAAAAAAATTTTTTAAAGGAGAAAACAAGGATATACACAACTTAAGATTAAAGCAGTGAGACTAAGGGTAAACGTTAAAGTTCATACAAAACCAAGCACATAATAAAAAGAGTAGTAGCAAATTAAAAGAAAGGAACAATGCCACCGATAACTAGGGCACGGTCCGGGGAAGGAAAAGCGTGGTCCAAGACTCCTGAAAAGGACAACACACCAAACCTGACAGAAAAAAACAGGACCACGAACCCCGAAGTCAGAGACACAGAAATAAAGGACAGGATAGAGACAATACGGGAAAAACTGGAAGGAGGCTCAGAAGTAAAAACAACAATAAGCTTAAACAATAAAGGAGAAAATTCAGGAACGAGGACAGCGCGCAAAAAGATAGGACCCAGGGAACAGGACAATCAGGACAACCAGAAAAACACTAACAAAAGAAGTCATGAAACCAGAGGAGAAAACAAAGAAGACACCAACCGAAAGGAAACCCCAAAAAAGTAAAAATTACACAAATAGCAGGAACAGAAGCCACGCTTAGATCTCTTCCGGACGACAAAATCCTGGTGATCCTGGAAAAAGTAATTGAAAAAAAGCCATTGCCAAAGTACAAAAACAAAACAGTGGATTAATGCTAACACTAAATGAAACAGAAAGAAACCAAAACTTTACTACAAGAACTGAAGGAAAAACCAAAATTGATTCAACTGGCCTGTAGTGGTTTGATGGTATTGTATGATTGTGATCTTACTTAATGTGATGCATGAGGTCAGCTGTGAAGGCTCCTGAGATAAATGTAGCTGTGAATTTTCAGAAGGCCCTTCTTGCTACCACTACGACCTCACACCTATCTTTTTTTTTCTAATGAATGTGGCTACGTTAAAATTCTAGGGTATGATATTGTAAAGGGCAATTTTTACTATCTTGCAATATAATACATTTATATTCTTATTATGTTCGCAAATATTTTGTAAGCAAAGTATTTCCTTTTTTAAGTGCTTAAGGAGAAGTCATTTTCGGGTTGCTTCCCTTGAAAATAGTTCTGTCATCTTCGATCGGACTCCGCAGACGACTCTAGGCCTACTGTGATTTATTCTGTGGCTGGGTAGGAATAGATTGTTCTTGCTTCAGTATATCTATGGCCTGAATTTATACATAGTGTTTGTATGAGTAGGACGAGTCTGTCTTATATATGGATATCTTTGCATTTCTAAGTCGAACTAATTTGGTTGTCGCTAGAAAAGGTCAAAGGCTATGCAGCGGAAATATCGCTAGCAAGGGGTGTGATCCATGGCTGTCATCCTGTGAGGATGCCGAGTTTTGTTGTAGCAGGCTTTTTGCCGAAATAGTGATCTATATATGGATGGGGAAAAGTGATAATCATTTAGACATGTTGTATGTACTTTACCCCAGTGTTTATTCTCTTTTGCCAAGGAATGGCAAAGTTATATTTCGCATAAAAAGGTAAAACCACAATTTATTATGAACTTGGGCTTCGCCATCGTTGTTGATAAGCAGATGCACAGTGGTACTTTTAAAAAAAGAATATCCATTCAAAGGAAGAAGACATTCCTATGTATCAGCACTGGATTGTATGATATTATTCAATTACCTCTATGAGAGAAGCTATGAAGAAATGAGGACATTTAATGAATGACTAATTTTGGTCTATATTCTATAGTGAGTGAAGCTCACGAGAGAGAGAACAGCCATGTTGAAATTCATATACTTTGTATTTATCGAGTGAGAAAAAGGGATGCCTGTACTATCGCTCGATGAACCAAGAGATCACTGCTACATGTGAGAACCCATGTCTGGGATTCCTATATTATGAAATATATATATATTGAACTTTACGTGAAGGAATATTCGCTAGACGAGGTTAGGTCTAGGAGCCTTCCTATGTATTGGTTATGGTCTGACGTGCCCAGTCAGTAAAGCCAGATGATTTACATGATGGAACGCTGAATGCTTATTTACGAATGCTCCATTATGATATTTGCCAAGCATGAATGCTAACTTAAGATGATATTCCTGTGATCAACATTATGCTGTCTATGTCGACATTTGTTCCTGTAACCATACACGTACTGTCCAAGTGTGCGTCCCATTAAATGTTATAAAAGACCACCGTAGTTCCAGTACTTCTTGAATTCGAACAGTGTGAGTATGAGTGATGTACTACCAACCTGTCAACTCTATCGAATCATTCTACCATTCGCGTACTGACATTCAGATACACACTCATTGTTTACACTCACATTCTTGTCGGAGCCTCATCACGTTCCAGGACAAGATGACCTGTATGACCAAAACTGTGCTGGGTTTGATGAGTTGACAATCGTTACACTTTACTACACCAGTCCCAACATCTACATTTATCCACTGGTGGACATTCACATCATTTAACAAATAAAGCATGATTCAACAACTAGTAGCCAGTATGAGTTAACAACTACACAAAGAGTTTAACAACTGGTGTGCCAGCTTCCTGGGTCAACCTGCACAGTGACCATATTGAGAAGTAAACTACTGAGACCAGACGTTCCTTGGGGTCTGTTACGACACACAAATACATCAGCAGTACAACTCTACAGTGATGTCAGCGTGACCTGTCCTGTCGAGAGTATGCAGTAACTAGGTCAGGGTTTGTTGACATTTGGTTCGTTGGACATTTGCCATACAACTGACAGTGTTACACAGCGAGCTTGGTTGAAACATAGAACATTACACATCAGGACTGGAGAATATTTGACAGTGTTTGCGAAAGAAAATGTTATTGAACTGAGAAGTCCTACATTGATTGTTATCATTCAAATCAACGATGGAGCTTCTATTTCTGTGTTGAATTTAAAATAATTAGACCAGAAGTATTTGTTTAATAAAGTACCACAGTACTGTACTATTAGGCAGTGTAACTGAGCCTTCATTCCAACACATTCTTTCTGCAACACTCTATTTACATCATATTGCCATACTATTTATGCATTTATGTATTTATGTTTAACTATTTATATGTGATATTTGTTTGTATCCAGCGGGTTGTTGTTTCGGTTGGGCGGTGTCACACAGCAGAGTATCCCACGTAATAGAGGGTCTGATGTGTGCGTTTCTATAGGTGCAATTTTCTTCATTGAAAATTTGCTGCGACAGCTGTTGCTATTAGTGTTAGCTGTGAAGTCTGTACTCATTGTTGTTTTTGTAATATTCCTCTGTTCTTTAGTTTGTTTTGATTTGTTTGTAATTTGTTGGTCTACCCTATTCTATCTTTCAGTTCTATTCTCAATTTATATTTATATACTGTGGCGTTATTTGTATTTGTTATCCTCTTGCGGTTTATCTTTTATTGTTTTTCCCATTTGATTTATTTCATTTCCGCAAATGTTTTCATGTTCTTCTGTATAACTGTTTTGTTTTGTGCCTGATCGACATACACTATTTAAAATATAGTTGATCATATAAATTGATGTACAAGAAGCAACTCATAGTTAATTGCTATTACTAAAGGTACACAGTTGATGATATAAAACACTATTTCTGGTGCACTGCACTTATATTATAGAGTGAACCAGCAACTTATAGCTGTTATTATATAAGGATTTATACAAGACCTTTGTAAGGCTTGTTTCCCACAGTGATTGGGATAGTTAAGTACTATATTTTCCACAGGTTACAAAGTTATCATACAAGGTCTTTGATTTAGACTAAGAAAGTAAATTTATTTACTTTTGCAAATTACTGATCTTATTAGACAAGATGTCTACCTTAGATTATTTTATCACACAAGGCAGGGCTCTTGATATGACTGGTCAGCAATTAGAACAATGGGCAGTTGCTCAATATGACAAAGCATTAGCTGCAGAAGAGAGAAAACTTGCTGCTGCTGCTGAAGAAAGAAAAGCATTGATTGAAGAAAAGAAATTAGCAGCTGAGGAAAAAAAATTACAAAGAGAGGATGAGCAAAAGAAATTGCAGATACAGACTGATGAAAAAAGATTCCAGATGGAAATGGAAAAAGAGAAAAGAAAAGATGAGGCTGCTGCTGAAGAGAAAAAATTACAAGCTGCTACAGAAGAGAGAAGATTACAAGCTGAAGCTCAAGAAAAAAAAAAGCAATAAGAGAACATGAACACCAAAAAGAACTTTTAGCATTTGAGTTAGAAAAGTTAAAGTTAACAAACATAAGTAATGTTAATCAAGCATCTAGTGGTAATGGTAAACCCTTTACTTACAAGGTCAAGGTACCAGCGTTCAACCCTTCCAGTGATGACATAACATTCTGGCTAAACAGATTTGAACGCTCGTGTCGAGCACATAATGTGGACAAATCACAATATGCTAACCAGTTATCAGAAAATCTGAAAGGTGATTCTCTGACTAGTTTAAGTTTGGTTGAAGAGGCTGACAAAGATAACTATGATGTTATTAGGGCAGCCTTGTTAAGGAAGTATCAGTTGTCTGAAGAGGGTTATCGGAAGTTGTTTAAGACAATGGAGCCTGAGGCAGGTGTAGAATTCTCAGAATTCATTGCAAGAACACGTCTTACATTTGATCGTTGGATTGAGCTATCCAAAACAGAAAAGACTTATGAAGCCCTTATGGACTTGATACTCAGAGACAAGATTATGTCAAGTATAAATAAACCTTTCCTCGAATTCTTACATGAGCGTAAACCTAAGTCTCTAAAAGAAATGGAACAGTATTGTACCCAATACGTCACTGCACATCCGGACGTAGCTATTAGCAACAGTAAGGTTAAAGAAGGTATGCCAGTTGCTTCTGCAACACCATACAACCCTAATCACTCTCACAAATTCCAAGGACCTCAAAATAGGTTTAATAAAAAAGGTAACTATTACAGTTATCAGAACCAAGGTAACCAATCATTTCAGGGTTCTTCTTCGAATACCTGGAGAAGAGCTGACAGCCCTCGATTCAGGGGTGGTCATAATTACAGGAACTTTCGCAAAGGAAGTCATTCTAGAAACTATCCAAGTTTTCCTTCATGGAGACAACAGGATCATAATTACCGAGATACTCATTATAATGAATATGATGATAGTAACCAAAGGAGCTATGATTCAAACCCGAGTAGGGGTTATAATGGTGGAAACAATGATAAGTACAGAGGCAATAATAACAGAGGTAGAGCACAATTCAAAAAACATAAAGCTCATTACCAGGCGAACTCTGCACAGCAAGAGTCCCACGAAGCCTATAAACAAAATAAAGATAATGATGACTCTAATAATATGGCATGTGCCGCTTTTGATTTTGGGAGAGCATCTCAGTGCCCCCAATGCAAAACATTATTTGAGCCAACCACAGTGTCTACTTTAAGCTGTGGCCATCCTCTTCCCGCTCTTCCTGCGTCAATCGCGCATGATGGGAGAGGTTCTCTTGTCTTACACAAAGGTTTAGTAAATGACAATCCAGTCTCAGTACTTTTTGATTCTGGATGCACAACTATTGGGGTTAGGCAGTCACTCATAGATCCTTCTCATTCTACAGGCAAAGTAGTCAAATGCGTAACATTTGGCGGCACCATAGAGAAATACTCTACCGCTATCATTAGGATTGCTACTCCTTTCTTCACAGGAGATGTACACGCATGTCTTTTGCCGGATCCGATCGCTGATCTTATCATCGGTCGCATTCACGGAGTCAAAGAATGCACTCCGGAGCAAATTTCCGTTTGGGAAAATCAAAATATGCAATCTGCTAATGCAGTAGTCACTAGAGCTCAAGCTCTCAATATGCCTGAAACTTCATCTGTTGAAGATAATGAAGTGCATAACCGAGATGATCCCTTGGTAATTTCTCGTGACTCGTTTATAAAACAACAAGAAGAAGATCCGACTCTTAAGAAATTCTTCACTCTTGTAACAAAAGGTGATCCGAATAAAGATTCAAATTGTAAATCTTGGATTACAATGAAGAATGGCGTACTTGTACGTATGGTGCAAGACTCCACTAAGTCAAGTCATTCTCAGATTCTTGTACCCAAGAATTTGAGAGTTAAGATCTTACAACATGCACACGACTCTCAGTGTGCTGGTCACATGGGTTTTTCCCGTACTAAGTCAAGAGTTCTTGCGGCTTTCTTTTGGCCTTTTGTGAACAAGGACATACGGATCTATTGTCGATCCTGTAAAGTATGTCAAGAAGTCAAATCCAAAGGTCCTCGTCATGCTGCGCCTATTCAGGCTGCAGATATTCCTATTCGTCCATTCCAGAAAATGGCGATAGACATCATTGGTCCATTCAAGATCAAATCTGCTAGAGGACATCAGTTTATCTTAACGTGTGTAGACATGTGCACACGTTGGCCAGAGGCTATCCCTCTAAAGAGCATTACTACCGCTGACATTGCAGATGCTCTTTGGCTTATATTTTCTCGGCTGGGATTCCCCGGAGAAATATTATCAGATCATGGCACCCAACTGATATCGGATACCATGTCTCAAGTAATGTCTACTCTACAGATAGAGAGATCTTTGAGTAGCATCTATCATCCTATGTCCAATGGGATGGTCGAGCGACTAAATAGAACACTTAAGAACTTATTAGGGAAGATAACTGAGGATCATCCTCAGGATTGGGATAGGGTTTTACCCGCGGCCCTCTTCGCGTACAGAGAGGTCCCCAATGAACATACAGGGTTTTCGCCCTTTGAACTTGTCTTTGGCGCGCGACCGCGCGGCCCAATGTCTTTGCTGCATGATCTTATAACAGCTGACAATATTGACGATGACACAAAATCTTCTTACGAGTATGTCATCGCGCTGAGACAAAAGATTATCGAAGCATGCAAATTGGCAACGTCCTCTTCTGAATTTGCTAAGCAGAAGGCAAGACAATTTGCTAATAAGAAGAGAACTTTACGACAACTTTGTCCTGGTGACAAAGCATTTGTTTTGCTACCTTGTCGTGAAAATAGACTCCTTATTAGTTGGAAAGGTCCGTACGATATAATATCGAAAATTTCAGATGTTGACTACATCGTCGATATTAACGGGAAGCATAAAACCTTCCACATCAATATGCTTACGGAGTTCCATGAACGTCCTGACTATTTACAGCCTATTTTCCAGGCAACGGACGATTCTCATGTCAAACATGGTCATTACTCATCACTGTCTGTAATACAGGATGAGGAAACAAGTTTTTCGGATGTTAATCTCCCGCTTCCAATGATCCCACTTCATTCTAGTGAATCATGGAAAGACGTTACTGTTTCTCCTGATTTGTCTCTAGGAGAACGGCGACAAGTTTCGTCTATGTTACAAACATTTCAGGATGTCCTCACTGACATCCCTGGACAAACTCATGTCATTGAGCATGACATTGTTCTAACTGAACATACTCCAATTAGGGTTAGGCCTTATCCTATCCCTATACATTTCCAAACACAGGTTGAAAAGGAGTTGGATGAAATGATAGATTTACAAATAATCGAACCATCCACTTCTGCATATTCTTCGCCGATGGTTATTGTTCGAAAAAAAGACAATAACATACGTCTTTGCGTTGACTATCGCAAATTGAATCAAGTTACGAAGTTCGATGCTGAACCTATGCCTTTACTAGAAGAGTTACTTACTCGTCTTTCTAAATCGCATTTTTTCACTAAACTTGATTTGTCTAAAGGATATTGGCAAGTTCCATTATCCGAACGCGCCAAACCTCTTACCGCTTTCTCTACTCCCAGAGGCCTTTTCCAATGGAATTTTATGCCTTTCGGCCTTATGAACGCACCAGCTACATTTGTACGCATGATGCGTCGAATCCTATCGTATCGGTCAGATGTCATTGCTTATCTAGACGACATCTGTCTTTTCAGCGATACTTGGGAAGATCACTATTCAGGGTTAGTTGAATTATTATCAACTCTGCGTGAGTATAACCTGACAGCAAAACCATCTAAAGCTTGTATTGGCTTTAGCGAAATTGCTTTCTTAGGCCATCGAGTAGGTCACGGTTTCTTGAAGACAGAAGACCATAATATCACTAAGATACTTAACATCTCTATCCCTAGGACTAAAAAGCAAGTGCGAAGTCTTTTAGGTCTCATACAATTTTATGGACGTTTCATTCCGAATCTGTCCTCTATCATGGCACCTCTCTCTACACTATTAAAGAAAGGGTCGCCTAACATGGTTCACTGGTCTCATGAATGCCAATCTTCACTAGAGAAGATCAAAACTATGTTTTCATCACCACCTATTTTAGTGTTACCTACAACAGATAAGACATTTGTTCTTCGTAGTGACGCTTCATCCACTGGGATTGGAGCGGCACTAATGCAAGAGTACTCTGGAACTCTGCATCCTGTAATGTACATATCCAGAAAACTTAATGCTGCAGAAAGGAATTACTCGGTTTTAGACCGCGAATTATTGGCAATGGTTTGGTCAATTCTCAAACTCCAAAGATTCCTTCTGGGCGCGCATTTCGTAGTGGAAACTGACCAAAAAGCTCTTACGGCTATCCAAAGTAAGAACTTGAAGAGCTCGAGATCAACTCGATACGCAATTGCTCTTCAACCTTTTCATTTTTCGGTACGAGCTATCCGTGGTTCAGAAAATGTGATGGCGGACATTCTGTCCAGATGCCCACATGATGCCACTTAACTGTTAAATATTGGATCTTTTTAATATGTATAACTTTACAACAGTTATTTTTTGTTTCTTTACTAAGATACACATTTGTAATTTAATAATAGAATGATGGTATCGCTACTTAGCGGTTTATTGATGTTAATTCACCGCTGTTCTTTGATGATTGTTTCTTCATAAATCATAAATTTAAGATTGTAGTGTGAATTTTTGGTATGCATTGTATAATTAACAGAATTGTATTATACGTACATCACACCTTCCTGGAAACATTTATTCGTAGGGAAACAATTTCTCTCAGATTTTGAGATATATATTCTCACCGGTCATATTGGGAATTATAGTTATTCCTGATATTTTCATCTGCGCAGTATTCTTGCGTTGTGAGCCTATTCTACGGTGCTCCTAGATGTATTTAAAAAAAAAAATTTTATTTTTTTTTTTCCCGGGAGGTGTGGTAAGACTGTAAAGGGCAATTTTTACTATCTTGCAATATAATACATTTATATTCTTATTATGTTCGCAAATATTTTGTAAGCAAAGTATTTCCTTTTTTAAGTGCTTAAGGAGAAGTCATTTTCGGGTTGCTTCCCTTGAAAATAGTTCTGTCATCTTCGATCGGACTCCGCAGACGACTCTAGGCCTACTGTGATTTATTCTGTGGCTGGGTAGGAATAGATTGTTCTTGCTTCAGTATATCTATGGCCTGAATTTATACGTAGTGTTTGTATGAGTAGGACGAGTCTGTCTTATATATGGATATCTTTGCATTTCTAAGTCGAACTAATTTGGTTGTCGCTAGAAAAGGTCAAAGGCTATGCAGCGGAAGTATCGCTAGCAAGGGGTGTGATCCATGGCTGTCATCCTGTGAGGATGCCGAGTTTTGTTGTAGCAGGCTTTTTGCCGAAATAGTGATCTATATATGGATGGGGAAAAGTGATAATCATTTAGACATGTTGTATGTACTTTACCCCAGTGTTTATTCTCTTTTGCCAAGGAATGGCAAAGTTATATTTCGCATAAAAAGGTAAAACCACAATTTATTATGAACTTGGGCTTCGCCATCGTTGTTGATAAGCAGATGCACAGTGGTACTTTTAAAAAAAAGAATATCCATTCAAAGGAAGAAGACATTCCTATGTATCAGCACTGGATTGTATGATATTATTCAATTACCTCTATGAGAGAAGCTATGAAGAAATGAGGACATTTAATGAATGACTAATTTTGGTCTATATTCTATAGTGAGTGAAGCTCACGAGAGAGAGAACAGCCATGTTGAAATTCATATACTTTGTATTTATCGAGTGAGAAAAAGGGATGCCTGTACTATCGCTCGATGAACCAAGAGATCACTGCTACATGTGAGAACCCATGTCTGGGATTCCTATATTATGAAATATATATATATTGAACTTTACGTGAAGGAATATTCGCTAGACGAGGTTAGGTCTAGGAGCCTTCCTATGTATTGGTTATGGTCTGACGTGCCCAGTCAGTAAAGCCAGATGATTTACATGATGGAACGCTGAATGCTTATTTACGAATGCTCCATTATGATATTTGCCAAGCATGAATGCTAACTTAAGATGATATTCCTGTGATCAACATTATGCTGTCTATGTCGACATTTGTTCCTGTAACCATACACGTACTGTCCAAGTGTGCGTCCCATTAAATGTTATAAAAGACCACCGTAGTTCCAGTACTTCTTGAATTCGAACAGTGTGAGTATGAGTGATGTACTACCAACCTGTCAACTCTATCGAATCATTCTACCATTCGCGTACTGACATTCAGATACACACTCATTGTTTACACTCACATTCTTGTCGGAGCCTCATCACGTTCCAGGACAAGATGACCTGTATGACCAAAACTGTGCTGGGTTTGATGAGTTGACAATCGTTACACTTTACTACACCAGTCCCAACATCTACATTTATCCACTGGTGGACATTCACATCATTTAACAAATAAAGCATGATTCAACAACTAGTAGCCAGTATGAGTTAACAACTACACAAAGAGTTTAACAGATATGTAATGTGTTGTGGTAGTTTACATACACACACACAGATATTTAACAATTCTAATAATATTAATAAAATGTTATGACACACTGAACTAACTCAAGTTGTGTAAAATTTTTGATAATGAATTTTCTTTAGTTTATTTGTTCTGAACCAAGGTTTTAATTTGGTCAGAACATATGAAAGGTTTTGCAATTATTAATGAATATATGGCATAATAAATGAAAAGAGTGTACATATGGATTTTACAATACTAGTTAATATTACTACTGTTTATGGTTGTAATCTATATGGGAGAACGATTTATGGATGTGCTGTTGGGGTGGCCTCATCACTCCCTGTCTATGGTTACTAACATGGTCCATTTATTGATGATATTATAATTGGTGTGTTAGAATTTAAGTTGGTGAGTATTCAGCAGTCCAGACGCTCACGTATCTTGAATGAGTAATCTGGTGCTGGAATCAGGTGGCCCCACCTCTCCGTGCTTGGGGGCAATATCAGGCTGCTCTGCCAAAATATAAACTGCACGGGTCCACTCTTGTAATCTTCAACACCACATTTGACACCACATTGGTGCCAAATAAAAAAAACTCACAGTTCTGCAATAAAGTATTGGTCATGTGTCAGAATTCCATCCTTTAAACCATTTCTGGACACAACACCACACACAACAACAACACCACATAGACGGGTCAGATCTCTTTGACCATACAACACATCTTACCAATTTGGTTTTACATAGGATAAGTTCTCCCAGACTACATATTCTGAAATATGTTCATTAGCTTCCTGCCATAGAATAGGATAGGTGATATGTTCCACTGATCTCAACACTTGATCTGTCTTTCATAATCCTTGCTGGAGTTTATGTATTTTATTTGTCTCTAGACCCTGAACTGGGGCGGGGGGTCTAGAGCGAATCCTTACTTGTTGTAAGGGATAGATTTTGATATGGCAGTATCAAATCACTCGAAACATTAAACAAATATTAAAGTATACAAAGAAATACTTTCAGTCTTACCAGAATTATGAATATAGAACACAGTTATCTGCTAGCAAAACTCAGCTGAGCTGCTGGCTTTAGTATGGCGTCCCTCTAAATATTTCAATTAGCTTCTGGGAATTACACCACTAAATAATTCACTGTGTCTACTAGGACAACTTATAACGAATGGCAAAAATGCGCGTCTGAGCGCCGATAATATATTCATCTATGGCCAATCACCGCCTTTTTCTTTTCAAATTCAAACCTCCTACCAAAAAGTCATTTCAGTCATACCTCAGTCAAGTATGCCTTATTGTCTGTTGGTCCGTCTGTCTCTACTTGCGTTTCACACAAAAAAAAACACACTTGTTTTTTGAACCAACTCCGCCTTCCCCTACACAATTTTGCCTTTAAAGTTATTTTTAGCCACAGTTCACCATCCCATCCCGTCTCTTTTATTCCTACTAGATTTTAGCACTTGAGTCTCAAGGCTGCAGTTTTTGAAAATTAGGGACATTTTTTGTTTCAATGCAGACGCTCGCTGATATGAACAACACAGTCTTTTGTCAATATCTTTCTTATTATCTATCCGTCTGTATAAATGAAAGCATATTATTTCACTGCTCAAGATGGGCCATCCGGCCAGCTAGGTTTTATATTCCTAACATTATTATTAAGAAAAAGTTACTTTTCAAGGTTAGTTGGTTTTTCGAAATATTTTCTAGCATCTTCTGTACTGCTTTTGCCGCTGAATTCAAATAAACGGACTAAGTTATCGCAAAAGCGTCCAAGAAATGACTGTTGCGTGTGGTAAAGTGGGATGTTATAAATATTTATAGGGGACTTATTGTACTGACTGAGATCAGCTGTGAAGGTATCTATATCTAATAAGAGTAGTGTATTATAGATAACCTTACTTACTGCCACATATGTATACCTCAGTCAGAATTATTCTGGAATAGTGTGATGACTACGTTATATGTCTAGGGTATGTGTATGATGAAGTGTAAGTCATAACAACAACAGACAGATAAACAATTTAATTTATTCCACCACACTTGACAACACTGTGACACTCACATACATATAACACTCTAAGAGGATATCTTAAAGGAGTCACTGATAACTTTTCAAATAACAATATGTATTCAGTGCTGTCATGAATGTATATGTGTCCTGATTCAAATACAAAGGGAACCAGGAATCACAATCAATTTTAATCACAAGTTATATGTACAGAATTTATTAATATGATTCTTGTAGTGACATATATTATTAATTGTATCCTATGTGTGTCAGTTGTGTAGTGGTAATATGAGGTAATACTGGTTTTGTTTTGTTCAAGCTCTGTTGGTATTTGTCATCATGACTTCAATAGTTTGTTTCTATTGGAACTAGTATTGGAGATGTTCTCAGTTCCTGTTATTAAAACAATTAAATTCCCCTCTTAATTTTAGTTTATAATGTCATTTTAAGATGGGGGTACATAATGTTGAGCTCCATGGCCACACTCTCTTATCTTGCGTGATGACTGCAGTAAAAGACTCCTCTGCTCGATTACTTTAATGAGTTCTGGAGCCACCCCACTGGTTGCTATATGGACCAAGGAGTATGCTGTCCACCTCTGGCTTCAGCAACGCTCTGACCAGGTGCTGCTCAATAACTTTAAGACCACGGTCCCTGAAACAAGAAGGTTGTACCTTCTACGTCAGAACTAATTTACACTCTATTTCTACACTGAGCACAATACATCACAAACATTGAGTTCAGAGCGTTAGGCCAACTGTCAGCTTCATCTGAAATACTTTATACCAGTATTTCCCTCCCTAATGGTTACTACGCCTCTGCAATTCCAGCATTATTTCTTTCTAGTTAATAATCTAGGTGTCAGTGTACTGTTTGGCCATTCCATGCAGTTTTACTTTCCTCCGACGCCTTCTGTTCAGGCTGGAGCACTATAGGCTTTACATCATGTTCGCTACTGAACCACACATATATACAGACATAATTTATCAATTTACATTCAATTTTCATTTAAAAATATTGAATATTTCAAGCTTACCACAATTCATGGAAATAATAATAAACAGTTTCGTTGACTGGCAATGAATATAGCACAACTCCGATCTGCCGATGTCCCAGGCTTTATTTTATAAAAAATATACACTGGTGCTCAACGCACTGCTTCTTAGTAGGTTTATTACAAGATGTGGCAATGAACAGACGCTCTGAATTGAGTATATTCGCAGCTCTACCCAATCAAACCATGTCTACACATCTTTTCAAAAAAGTACTCCTTTTCACGTTTCCCCTGACAACACAAGATAGTATTTATAGTCCGACCAATCGTGTTTAGTCTTTCATTTGTTGCGCTCCAATCAAATAGGAGTTAACATGGTAGGCTATTTCCGTAACGTAATGTTTCTTCAAACACGTTATAAAAAAATTTTATGAGCAGAAATGATTTCATGCTGTCAGGCAACCCCACTATTTTATTTTGGCCATAACTTGGTAATTCCTAGACTATTTGCGTAACGTTTTACATATTCTTTGTCAGCAAACCCTAAGGAACCCAAATATACGAATTTAATGGAGCCAATATGCATTTTCTTCTAGGATAGTCGTGCTGTTACTACCTTCTCACTTCCAAACTTGAGGGTGTCTGGGTACTGTCATGTTTTCAAACGTAAACCGGTATAATGTCATAATTCCCAATAAGCGTTTTTCAGGATTTTAAAACCTAACTCTGGTATGGGTAGTGAATTTTATCACTGTCGATTTGAAATAAAGTTAGTGCATGTGGCCTTACACGCGTGATGGCAGCAATTGTGTATCGCGCGACGCGTGTTTAGTGTTGCACGTGTCCCTGCTTTCTGCCTCTCCCTTCTCTCTATCCTTTAGTCCATCTGTCTTTTAGTTACGCCGTGTATAAAATGGAATGAATGAAATATTAAATTTAGGTCATTGATCAGCTTGCGTATCTCAAGGTTTTTTCCAAGAAATACAGTACACGTTTCATTGAAGAAAGCGTGCAGCGACACAGTAGGCTTTTACTATCAACGTGAAAGCGTTACAATTTGCCGACGAAGTAGAAAACAAGGGGGATTTCGAGTACAGTCATTGTGACAGCACTGTTCTTTACCATTCTTCTTTCCTTTTATTAAATTTATTTGTTAGGCTTTGCATTTACGTTTTAATTTATATATGGGGATTAGAATAATTCACGACATTGCGTATAATAGCTAAGGTCCCTTTTGTCGATTTCTTTACCTTGTGTCAACTTGGGGACGTGACTTTTCCTCCTTTCCCCACCAATAGCGTCTTTTAGCCTTGCTAGTTTCAAGCACGCGTTCAGTCATATTTTTTCCCTTTTGATCTCCGTTCTCATCCCGTTCCAAGGGTAACGTTTTGCCTTCACGTCTAACAATTTAATTTCCATGGCGGGTGATGACCCGCGGCGTGGGCGATCATGTATTCTAGTAGCTTACGCATTAGTTTTTATCCCTACGTTGTATCATTGGAGATATTTTAACGTTGTATCATGGTTAATTTTATGACATGGCCTACAACATCAAAATACAAATAGAAATGTCAAAAGAAACCAGAAGATGTGTTGTAAAAGGTATAAATCCAACCCTGTCAGGTGAGGAAGTTTTAAAGAACCTGGCCAAGCAAAACCCAGATTTAAAGCTGGTACACGTTGAACGAATAACAGTGAAAGGGAGTATAGTAACTCCAGTGATAGTAATAACGACAGAAGGGAGATAACCCCCCCAAGACAGTAATATTTGGGAAAGCTAAAAAGAACACAGAAGCCTTCATTCCCCCAGTTTTGCAGTGCTCCTACTGCATGAAGTTTGGCCATGGTCGACACAGTTGCAGGGAAAAGACAGTTTGTAGGTTTTGTGCTGGGGCACACCTTTTTACGCAGTCTGAAAAGACTAAGTCAGATACTGACTATAAAAAAGGGTAATGAAAACAGAAAATGCATTAATTGCAAAGGGAACCACAACGCCAGGTTCCAGGGCTGCCCAGTTTATCAGCAGACCAAAAAAGCACTGAAGGAATCAATAACAACCAAAACCCATTTCAAAACAGTCATTAAAGACATAAAGGAAAACAATTACAAATACGAGCTCAAAAGTAATAACAGAAATCAAAAGTGTACAAGAGGAAGTTAAAATGATTAAAACACAGTTGGCAAAAGACGGTAATAACCAGGTAGATAGTAACAAATCAGTACCAAAAAAACCAGTCGGATAGTTCAACTACATCCTTGGAAGTACGAATGCACTGAAAAGTGCAGAGGCAATGCTTCAAGAAATGAAAGCTATACAACACCAAATTGCCCAGGATGTAGTTAAATTGTCAGCACTGAAAGAAGAGAATGAAATGATATTAGTTAACCTATCTGAACTGAAAGAGGATAATGAAATTACACTAAAAAGGATAGAAAATCAGAGACAGGAGATTAACATAGACAGAGAAGCAATAGAAAAGAAAAGTGGCAAACAAAAGCAAGAAGCCAGATGGAAAGAATAGGTAAAAAAAAAAAACCATCAAGCACATTGAGAGAGTTTTGATAGAAGAAAGAACAGAAGAATCGTCACAAACCCAAGTTTTGAAAAAAATTCTTTAATTACATAAAAGAATCACCACGAAGAGTAGGCCTTATGCCCCAAGCAACTGATAGGGCCAATACAAACTAAGAGCAAACTAATAGTTCTAACACAAAACAAAAGGGATACTAGTTAATATAAACAATGGGTAAGAAAGGATGTAGAATTGTTCAGTGGAATTGTAGGTGTATCAAAAAGAATTTGGCACCCCTACTAGCAGAGACACCCGTGTGTTGCCGGGGCCCGAAAGGGGAGCAAAGAATAGTAACACTGCACCCTACCATGCATGTCGTAAAAAGCGACTAAGGAGGGTTTGGGCATGGGGCTGTTTACCCCATCCCGTAAAAACTTCGCACAGTGGGCTGATCACCTGCTTGCCAACCAATCTGATTACGGAAACAGCGATAGATTGTTTGGTCTGTTTTTGTTCCACAAAGACGCCACTAGGCGTGGTGGAAACAGCGATAGATTGATCAATTTGTTGTTGCCCTAAGACGCCACTGGGCGTACTGGCCACATACTGCTTTGCCGGTTGGTGGCTAAGGATGGAAGAAGAAGAAGACTAGCAGAGACTGGGGGAACACAATATATGCTCTTCAAGAGACACATTTAAACCCAAATAGTAGATATAGTTGTAAGGGCTTTAAGATATATAGGCACGATAGGAAAGAAGGTAGAGGAGGGGATGTCGCAGTCTTAGTTAATGAAACATTTAAAATTATAGACTGGGAAGTATTTGATACAACCGACATAGAAGGTATCCAAGTAACTATAGCAGCTGAACCAAACAATCTAACAATCTTAAATGTATACGCTAAAAATTACACAAAACAGTCATAGTAGGCGATTTTAATTCTCATCATTATGCTTGGGGTGAACAACATGCAGACAATGCAGGAAGTGCCTACTTGACTTCATAGAAAACAATGACCTGCTAATACTAAATGATGGAACTGCAACTAGAATTAATCCACAAGCTAACAGGGCAGACTCAGCAATAGACATAAGTATAGCAACTAACAACCTAGCGAATGTAAATTGGGAAGTGTTACAAGACACAAACTCAGATCATCTGCCCATTGTAATAACCATGCATGAAAACGTCATTCCAAACCCAGAACCAGAGAAACCGACTTTCAACTATAAAAAAAGCAAACTGGGAAGCCTTCCAATCAGACCTGGAGGTGATGGAATATAAAGACATGGAAACAGATGATACTGACTTGTGGGCAGAAACACTGACCAATGAAATTCTGAAAATAGCAATAAAATATATACCGTTAAGGGGTGGGGGGGGGGGGGGCGGGGGGGGGGGGGGTTAAATGGGATTACCAAATAAAAATATGCCACAGCACCTAAAACCAATAAATAACATTAATAAGAAAAGAAAAACTCAGTGGAATAAAGAACCAGTTGCCTGGTGGAATAAAAGCTGTGCAGAAATTCATGAGAGAAGAAAAAGGGCCTTACAAAAAATATAGAAATAACAGAACAGAAGAAAACTATGATGAGTATAAACATATTAGGAATGAATCTAACAGAATAATATTTAAAGCCAAAGAAACTAACTGGAAGGAGTTTTGTCAGTCACTTAAACCTAGCACTCAAATTAAAGAAGTATGGAAAAAGCTTAAGGCAATCAAAGGGAACAATAAGAAAACAATAATGCCAACAATCAAACTACCAAAGAGAGCAGAAACAGATAAAGAAAAAGCTAATGCCCTTGCTGAGTATTTCTATAAAGTCAGTGCAAAAAGTAGTCTTGGACAGGAAGAAAATGAGAGAAGAGAAAGACTTAGGATACAGTTTTCAAAAGAACTACCAGACCAGATAGATGAAACAAACTATTTAGATGCTGATATAACAGAGGAAGAAGTAACTAGTGCAATAAAAGAGAAATCTAATACTGCCTCAGGGCATGATATACTTAGTTATGAAATCCTTAAGAAAGTACCCAAAAAAACTATAAACAAAATAACTTCCCTTTATAACAAAATCTGGAGCTTAGGAAAGATACCAAAAGCATGGAAAGTAGCTATGATAGTACCCATCCTAAAACCCAATAAGGAAGCCCATGATGTAAGTTCATATAGGCCTATCTCCTTAACATCACAACTAGGTAAAATACTGGAAACTGTTGTTAACAAAAGAGTTAAATTCTACCTGGAAAAAAATCAGTTATATAGCCCAAACCAGTCAGGGTTTAGAGCAGACAGAAGTACAGTAGACCAGCTTGTAAGATTAGAACATGATGTAAAGCTAGGGTTCAAGAGGAAAGAGAAAACAGTGGCAGTCTTTCTAGATGTAGCTAGAGCATATGATGAATGCTGGAGAGATGGAGCTCTTTACAAAATGAAAAAGATTGGCATTACTGGTAAAACCTATAGGTATCTAGAAAACTTTTTACAGGACAGGTATTTTGCTGTACAGGTGAACAATGATAAGTCAGAAATATATGAACAACAGAATGGGATTCCTCAGGGATCAGTGATTTCACCTTCAATTTTCACTATAGCTGTAAATGATTTAGCAGATGAATTTAACGACATTAAGAATGCAGTATCACAATTTGCAGATGACTGTGCCATTTGGCGATCTGGAAAAAACTTGGACCATGTTTACCAAAAACTTCAAAAACAAATAGACAAAGTTTCAGAGTGGATGAAAAGTTGGGGCTTCCAAATTAATGTAAACAAAACAGTAGGTATGATATTCAGCAAAGGAAATTTAAAAAAAAAAATAACAAAATCAATATAACCATTAAAGGACAGAAAATATGTACCTCCTCAACAACAAGATTTCTGGGCATAACTTTAGATAAACAACTAAATTGGAATAAACATATAGACAATTTAGTAGAAAGCTGTAGGGGACCCCTAAATATACTAAGGATAGTAAAAGGTAATGGATGGGGGGGCCAGCAATAAAATAATGCTTATGTTCTACAAGTCTTTCATCAGGGGGAAACTGGATTATGCCAGCATAGTCTATGACTCAGCTGCAGCTTCTAACAAAGCAAAACTAGACAGAATTCAAAATGCAGCCATGAGAACCATTACAGGTGCATTTATATCAACACCAGTAGAAGCACTAGAAGTAGCTCTTGGCATACCGCCCCTTGGTCTAAGACGGAAAGAACTAAGATTAAATTATTGGAGTAAAGTAGCACAAGAAGTGACCCACCCAGCACATAAAGCATTTGTCAAAAACCAACCAAGTGTATGGGACGTCCCCTTAAATAAAGATAGATATCCAACAGGGTGGAGAACTATAGAAGATCTAACGCAGTTCAAAGAACTGTCAAACACAATTAAAAATAGTAATAAATATAGAAGCAAAATACCACCCTGGGAACTAAAAACACCAATCATAGACTACTCACTTACTGAAAAGATCAAACAAAACATAGAAGATAAGGAAGCCAAAATGATAAGTAGAAAGTTCATAGATCAACTAACAAAACAAAGTCTGGCCGTCTACACTGATGGATCCAAGGGTGATAGTGGGCAACTAGGTGCAGGAGTTGTAATACCACAGTGGGGAATTAAAAAGAGCTACAGTGTAACTGAAGGGGCTTCGATTTTTACCGCAGAGATGGTAGCAATTCTAAAAAGTTTAGAAATAATCGAAGATAACCCACCAGAAGCTGTTACGATATTTACAGACTCACTATCATCACTACAAGCACTAGAACACCCAGGTAAATGTAGCCGGCCAGACATAAAGGAAGAAATTCTAGCAATTAATACATCACTAGGGAACAGAGGATGTAGTGTGAGGCTAGTGTGGGTTCCAGCACACATAGGTATAGCTGGTAACGAGTTGGCAGACCAGAACGCCAAGAATGGAAGAATAAGTAAAAACAATATAAGAGCAGGACTGGGAAGGTCGGAGATCAAGAGCCAAGTGAAGCTAACTATAAACGAGGAATGGAAGACAACATGGAAGAACAGTAGAAAAGGCAGACACGCGTTCAAACTGCTGAAAGAACCAACAAGGACGTGCCAGGTCAGAGAAGAATTAAAGATACCATCGAACAAAAAACTGTGGCGTCTCCGTCTCGGTGCAGCATACTTTATGATAGAGGAACCACACTGCCAAGAATGTCAGGAAGAGAATGACATAGACCACTACCTGATCCACTGTAAAAAGTACGAACAACAAAGGCTTGAATTAAAAACTTACTATAGAAATCACAATATAGACATGACAGGTGATAAGGTTTTAAGTATAGATGCCCCAGGAGATGCCCAATCAATACTTAAAAGATATATACATAAAACAAAGGAAAACATATAAGGTTAGTACTTCAGAAAAGACATTCAACCAAATAGAAATTAAGCAACAAGAACTAACAAATCATTTAAAAAAACAACAACAGAAAAAAAAACTTACTAACTACTCATAGGACAAGGAAAGACAACGAGTTTAAAAAAAAAAACTCAAAAAGAACAAATACTAATACAAATTAAAACCAAGTGTAAAGGACAATAGTTATCTATAAACAATACAAAAGAGAAAATAAAATGGACAAATACTAATATAAATTAAAATCAGCAACTGCAAAAGACAATAGTTATTTAAATTGAATACAAAATTAGTAAATAAAATGACACTTGTCTCCGCTGTTCCGCTGCTGCTCTTCTGGAAGATTCGCATGCCACTGCACCTTTACGAAGAGATGTGCGCCAGGCAGTTCGGTCTTGCGCAGCAGCTTCCCATGTGTCTGGGTTTATGTCAAAGGTTTTTAATGAAGCCTTAAGCGTGTCTTTGAAGCGCTTTTTCTGGCCACCATGGGAGCGTCTACCCTTCTGCATCTCACCATAAAAGAGTATCTTTGGCAGTCGATGGTCTGGCATGCGGACTACATGACCTGCCCAGCGAATCTGTGACTGCATCAGAATAGTATCGATGGTAGGGATACCAGCTCTGTCAAGAACGGCGGTATCCGGGATCTTGTCTTGCCATTTGATGTTCATTATCTTCCTGAGACAGACTATATGGAAGTGGTTGAGCTTTTTTACGTGGCGCCTGTATACAGTCCATGTTTCACATGCATAAAGCAGCACTGGAAGCACCGCAGCTCTGTATACCTTCAGCTTTGTCTGATGACTAATGCCACTTCGATGCCAAACGTTGGTGTATAGTCTGCCAAATGTGCTGCTGGCTTTGGAGTATATATATATATATATACACACACCGTACAGTATATATATGGGCGCGTTTTATTCAAATACACACATAAACACGAAGACCAGCTAGAACGACGGACTGGGAAAGAGAAAGCTGTCAAGACTGATTCCTGCTTACCTGCATCACCGGGCAGACTTGCTTCACTGTCGAGTCAAAATCTGGCTTGTATTAATCTTAGAGGGTAGATAAACTTACTTTAAACTTTTAGGAGTTTTAATATGCCTATATCATATATAATGATTGTATTTTATAGTATCATGTATAATGATTGTGTATGATTGTTGAAAAGGGAACCCACCTGAAAATAACCTACACCTGTATATAATATCACTTTAGTATTTTAGTTTTACTATGACTGTATCATGTATAATGATTATATTTTATGGAATCAGGTATAATGATTGTATTTCCTGGAATGATTGCTGAAAACGAAAACCAATCTGAAGAATAACCTAACAGTCCTTGTTAGGACTCATATAACTCCAACCTGAATACTAACCTAACAGTCCTTGTTAGGACTCATATAACTCCAACCTGAAAATAACCTATGACTATTTCGTGTATAATGATTGCATTTTATAGTATCATGTATAATGATTGTGTATGACTGTTGAAGGAGGAAACCACCCAAAAAAATAGCCTACACTTGTATATATTTAATATAACTTTAGGATTTTTGTTTTACTATGAATGTTTCAGGTATACGGATTATATCTTAGGGAATTAGGTATAATGATTGTATTTCCTGGTATGATTGCTGAAGAAGAAAACCAACCTGAAAATAACCTAATCGTCCTTGTTTGGACTCATATAACTCCAACCTGAATAATAACCTAACAGTCCTTGTTAGGACTCATACAACTCCAACCTGAATAATAACCTAACAATCCTTGTTAGGACTCATATAACTCCAACCTGAATATAACCTATGACTATTTCGTGTATAATGATTGTATTTTATAGTATCATGTATAATGATTGTGTATGACTGTTGAAGAAGGAAACCACCAGAAAATAGCCTCATCATCATGTAGCATGTCCTTTGTAGAACGTCGCTCTCATCACAGCCCGCCTGAAAGATTCTCAATCTCTAGCCAGCCCTCCTGCCTCCTCCAATGTCATGTTCAAGGTGTCTTCAATGTCCTGTGTCCACCGTCGTCTTGGTCGGCCCCTGCCTCGCCTTCCAGGTACCATACCCTCCATCACTGTTCTCTCTAAGCCACTATGGCGTTTAATGTGGCCAAAATATTTCAGTTTCCGGGACATGATATTGTTTATGAGCAAGTTTTCCTCGATGTTCAAGTCGTGAAGGATGTCTATATTTTTCTTCTTCTTGGTCCACGATATTCTGAGAATTTTTCTGTAACACTTTGCTTCGAAAAATTCAATTTTTTTCTTTAATGTTCAAGTAATGGTCCATGATTCACATCCATATGTTGCTACTGGAAAGATGCACGTTTTCAGAAGTTTTACTTTTATTTATTTGCTGGTGTTATGCCATAGGTTCTTCATTTTATTTAACCTCTGCATTGCTATGGCCAGTCTCCTTCTGACCTCTTTTGAGCAGTCTCCATTGTTGTTAATTATGGAGCCAAGATATTCAAAATTTGTGACATTTTCAATTTCCTCATCATTGATGGTAATTTTTGGTTGGCATCTTGTTTTGTCTGTGGACATTATCTTTTTTTTTTTTGTGTTCAGAAAAAGGTTTTGATCCTCACTGTGTCTTTTGACAGACAGGATTAACTGTTCTAGTCCCTTGGCATTGTTTGAAAGAATAACTGTGTCGTCTGCGTACATGAGTTCTGGGATCGCATTTCCACCAATTGTGAACGGATCGCAATGTTCACGTTCTTGGTCACTCCGAACATTTCTCATTATATTTTCTGCATAGATGTTAAACATGTATGGAGAGAGGATGCAACCCTGTCTTACTCCACTTTTCATCTCAAACCATCCTGATGTTTCTTCCGCTACTCTGACAGCTGCTTGTTGTTCATGGTATAATGTTTCAATTAGATGGATCAAATGCGCTGGAAACGCCATGTCTCTCATGATGTTCCACAATTTCTGATGTTGTACGCAGTCGAAGGCCTTGGTGTAATCTACAAAACAGGCATGAAGATCTACATTGTATTCTCTGCATTTCTCGAGGATGTTTCTCACATTAAAGATGTGATCTCTCGTACCTCTGCCTTGTCTAAAACCCGCCTGTACTTCACGTATTTCATGTTCTAATGAAAATAGCCTACACCTGTATATATTTACAAAATAACTTTAGGATTTTTGTTTTACTATGAATGTATCAGGTATACTGATTATATCTTAGGGAATTAGGTATAATGATTGTATTTCCTGGTATGATTGCCGAAGAAGAAAATCAACCTGAATATAACTTAATCGTCCTTGTTAGGCCTCGTATAACTCTGTGACAACTTGCCCAATCTTCTCTTCATTTTTATTATTATTTACGGGACATCGTTTTTTCTCATCCTCAATGCATGATCGCAAAAGAAAATTTCAACCTGAATATAACTTAATCGTCCTTGTTAGGCCTCGTATAACTCTGTGACAACTTGCCCAATCTTCTCTTCATTTTTATTATTATTTACGGGACATCGTTTTTTCTCATCCTCAATGCATGATCGCAAAGTCCCGGGAATTGTCACTTGCGGAAAATCTCCTAGCGTTCGGTATTTTCTCCTCGCTATTTTTAGATACGACGTCATTGTTGACCAATGACCTCGGTAGCGAGAAATCCGTTTTAATTTAGAACTGCTTGAACTTGGGAGAACCAGTTTAGGCCATTTAGGAAGACATCACGTGACTTTTAACATTATTGATTGGAGCGTCTAAAACGAGGCTAAGGTCACATGATGCACGCTACGGATCACGTGTCCAAGCGGAAATGACCCGCTAAAAGGCGACAAAGTCAGCATTTTGTCACTTGCCCAGGAACCCTCAAGAAAGCTAGGTCTAAGCCAGATCGGCGAATTCTCGCATTAAAAGCACTGAAGCCACGTGTCTAATTGCGGGTTAGCGTCCATCTTTGAGTAGTCTATGGTGGAGCCTTGCACGACAGTCCAATCTCAGCGCAGAATACGGAGTCGAGCACAGAGAAGGCAAATCCGAACCATTCAAGACCTACCTGGGGCAACGTCAGGAGACCGGAGAACTAACCACACTTCACTATCAGCCGGGGGCTGAAAAGCTAAGTCCACGAAAAAGGGAACTCACTACATCAATGACTAGTTTAGTCATCCATGATGAAAAACACTTGAATTATGAGACACATAATACATACAGCAGACACTAATTCCATCGACAATACTATCATTCACCATCTATTCATTTTATTGCAATAAACCAATTGGGTGTATATACTGTACCCCACACTTTGTTCCTTCCATTAGATGTTGAATATTGTCTATGTTTATCTTCCTTTATAAGGGAGGGGGGGCTCGTAAAATATAATATAAATTAAAGAATAATAATAATAGATAACTGAGAAGGGGACGACGGTAGCGAGAGACCAAATATCTCCTTACAATCTTTTCCAGACCTGTCGAGTTAGGAGAATTTACCCTCTTCGTCACCCTTCGGAAGTGGGAAAACCCAGCAGGGATTCCTTGAGCCAAATCTTCCACATCAGATCTATTATTTCCTCTAAATAATTCTCTTATCCTTTAAACGCTACGTGACACTGGTGTCTCGGTCCGGGATTTGAACTTATGTATTTTATCATACCTCTGGGATAGTATCATCCATTCAGTCATTACAGTATACCATTTTAACACATGTATTTTCACACAGTGAGCTCTAGAAAGACAGAAAACATTTTTTCTAGAAATTCAGGCATTGATTGGTGAATCCCTTTATATATGTTGTGTTTAATTAAGTTAGTTCTTGATTTTGTATTTCATTGAATTACAGACCTTAAGTCTCCATAACTGTAGTAATTTCATTCTACAGCAGTCTGATAAATAATTAGTATTTACTTGTTGTTAGCAATACTATTGGAAGGTAGCACTAGCTTACTCAGTGTGGACTTTAACTGCAAAAGATGGCTGAAATAGTTAAGCTTAAGGCAGCACTAGGGGAGGCCGGTCGAGATCTAGGTTATAGTGGGGTGGACCTTGCAAATTATGTCAGTGTTGAGACTGATAAGTATTACGCTCGAGAAACAGCGAAAGCTGAAAGAGAAGAGCGAATAAAGTTAGCAGAAATAGATGAGAGAGATGAACGCGAGCATGCATTGAAGATGAAGCAGTTAGAGATGCAGGGACAAGCTCAAAGAGTTGAACCGGTAGCCGGTGCGACCGCATCTACCTCCTCAGGCAACCTATCGCCACGGTCAGATGATATGCCCTCCTTGCATGCAGTGGGCACAGGACCTTTGCCATCCTCACCCATGTCAAACTTGGGACCCTTGACGTTTCCATTTGAAGCTTTCTCGGAACGAGTTGACTCGGTCGATGTGTATCTGGACAAATTTGAGAAGTTTGCCACCACGTTTGGTTTGGAGAAGAGCAAATGGAACCTGAAACTGTCGCAAGGGCTTAGAGGAACTGCTTATGACGTGTATAGCAAGCTTCCTCCAGGTTTACAGGATGACTACGACTCTTTGAAAAAGGCACTATTGGTTCGTTATGAGCTACATGCTGACGCCTATAGGAAGAGGTTCCGTAACTCTAGGAGGGAAGTTGGCGAGAGCGTTGCTCAGTTTGCTGCGAGACTGGATTCCTACGTGGAGAAGTGGGGTGCCCTAGGGAATTTTACTCATGATTGGGAAGGCCTGAAGGAAATGGTCATGATCGAACAACTGAAGGACACCATGACTTCCGACATGAGAAGATTCCTGACAGAGAATGGGGCCAGCACTTTAGAATCCATAGTCCAGTTAGCGGAACGATATCAGGCAGCACTATCAGAGAATCCACCACCCAGACGGAAACAACCAGATTACGTACCTAGACAGACAGCTCAGTCACACATGGACCCCCAAGTGAAACCACCGTATACTAACTTCAAAAAGCATGACAAGCCAGACTACAAGACTACTCAGAGATCTAATTTCCAGCAGCAGAGGCAAGGGGAAAATGGTGTAAGCACTGTAGAACCATCACCCACAATACGCAGGAGTGCAACCGGAAAAACCCACCTCATCATGCTGCCTGCTTACGTAAAAGTGCCGCAAGGGGAAATGGACCGGAAGAACCTCTGGACAAACCCCGACATCCCCCCGGTCGTTGAGACAGTCCTCGTAAATGACCAAGAGGTGACCTGCCTTTATGATACAGGCCTTGCATTCGACGCAGTTGTCTGTGCATCCCTAGTCAAGCCTGACCAGATGACAGAAGACACTATAGAAATACAAGGACCTACTAAAAGTGCAGCACCTATGCGTTTGGCTATAGCCAAGATTAAGGTCAAATCAAAATATGTGACTGGGGAAATCAGTGCAGCGATCTTGGACGACCCTATTTATCCCTTGATCTTAGGGTGTAGGTATGTGTTCTTGGGAGAACCCATTCACCCTCTGGTTGTGGCGGCTGTCACCACTAGAGGACAGGCCAAACGGAATACGGAGTTGGAATCCCCACCCAACATCCTTCCTGAGGAATTAAAAAAGGCACAAACGGAGGATCAATCTCTAGCACCCTGCTACAAAAAACTACCGAGAGCGCACACTCCTCTCCAAAAGGGAGACTTCTACAAGAAAAATGGACTGTTGCATCGGAAAGCAGGAAATGGAGGACAGGAACATGGGCAACTTGTGGTTCCATCAGCATACCGAGCCCAGGTCCTAGAAATGGGCCATGCCCTTCCGTTTAGTGGCCACATGGGCATAAGTGCCACGATTCAGCGTATTTCATGTCATTATTATTGGCCAGGTATCAACGCCGATATCCAGAGATATGTGAAATCATGCCCGCAGTGCCAGAGGACAGCGCCGAAACACTGGACGGCCCCAGCCACTCTGGGAGAAATGCCAATCTTGGGCACACCCTTCGAACGAGTAGCGGTGGATATTGTGGGTCCACTTACTCGTAGCAAAAAGAGAAACAGTTATATACTCACGTTAGTGGATTGTTGCTCCATGTGGGCAGAGGCTATCGCTATGCCCGCCTGTGATTCTAAGCATGTTGCTGAGGCTCTGCTCACCATATTTACTCGGCTAGGGTTTCCGTCACAGATCCTGACAGATAATGGTTCCCAATTCCGAGGAAAACTCACCGAGGAAGTGTTTAGGATATTTCAGGCCCGACATATCCACACCTCTCCCTACCACCCCCAGGCAAATGGCCAGGTGGAGCGGTTTAACGGGACCCTTATTTCCATCCTTCGGAAACTTGCGCAGGAAAAACCAGAGAGCTGGGATCAATACTTACCCGCAGCACTATTTGCTTACCGCGAAGTACCCCACAATTCTACTGGGATGCCTCCTGCCACATTGCTGTTTGGTAGACCTATAAAAGGACCTTTAGAGGCACTGTTACGTACTTGGACAGATGATAAAGCTGATGAGACGGTCACCTCTGCATCCCAATACGTGAATGAGTTGACCCAACGACTTAAAACGGGATGGGAACTGGCAAAGGAAAATGTACGCCGTGCCCGTCGTAAACATGCGCGTTACTACAACCGCACTGCGAAGGATAGGGAGCTAGAAGTAGGAGAACAGGTATTATTACTCCTGCCCAGTAGCAATAATAAATTGCAAATCGGGTGGAGAGGTCCATATAAAATCGTTGAGAAAATGTCGCGCACCAATTACAAGATTGCCATAAAGGGGAAGCAGAAAATTTACCACATAAACCTGCTGAAGCGATATTATGAAAGACCAGGTGCAGAACCAGCACATTTCCTGACACTGGCTATTGCGACGGGAACTGAGGCAGAACCCCTGACCTCCTGTGAATACCCTCTTCGTCAGTGCGAAACTCATCAAGATGTTCAGATTAGTTCAACTTTAACGGAGGATCAGCAGGCACAGGTTCAACAGTTGTTGAGAAAACACACTAGTACACTCACGGATAAACCTGGCATGACCAACCTGATAGAATTTGATATGAAGCTAACAGACCTCGCCCCGGTACGAGTTAAGAACTATCCTGTTCCTTATGCTAAAGCAAAGGCATTGGGTGAGGAAATCGAGTACCTGCTTAAGGAAAATATTATCTCAAAATCAGAGTCGCCTTATAGTGCGAGTGTGGTGTTGCTTAGAAAATCCACAGGAGAACATCGCCTCTGCATAGACTACCGAAGGCTCAACGCTGTAACGGAATTTCAAGCGGAGCCCTTACCGGATCAGAATCAGCTTTTCACCAAGCTGAGTAGAGCACGATACTTTTCGAAGATAGACCTTAGCAAAGGGTACTACCAGATCCCGGTAAAAGAGGAAATTCGACATATGTTAGCATTTAGTACTTCTGAAGGCCATTACGAGTTTAATGTATTGCCATTTGGGCTAAGCAACGCCCCAAGCGTCTTTACTCGTATGATGAGGAAGCTACTGGAACCCCTGAACCACCCTGGGATAAGTAATTTCATGGACGACATACTTATTGCCACGAACACCTTTGAGGAGCACCTGGACGCAGTTTCCCTACTCTTCGAAAGACTTAGAGAAACAGGACTCACCGCTCGCCCTACAAAATGTCAAATTGCCTGCGAGCAACTAGAATTCCTGGGACACACTATCTCGCATGGATGCATGTTCCCAGATGCACGTAATATTGAGAAGTTACAGCGGGCCCCACGACCCCAGACTAAAAAGGATGTAAGGTCATTTGTGTCTCTATGTGGCTTCTACCAGAGATATATTAAAGATTTTAATACCCTGAGTGCGCCACTGACCGCATTAACCAAGAATGGGAACCCGGACAAAGTAACCTGGACAGCGGAGTGCGAAAATGCCTACACGCTGCTGAAGGAGAAACTCACAGCTAGGCCAATTCTGCGACTGCCTGACTTAACTCTGAACTTTACGCTGCGAACAGATGCTAGCAATATAGGGATAGGAGCCACTCTCCTGCAGCCTAGTGATAGACCTTCTGCAACTCTATTCCCCATTGCATATGCTAGTAGGAAATTGAACCCTGCTGAACAGAACTACTCTACCATCGAACGAGAATGTCTGTCGCTAATATGGGCTGTGCAGAAGTTTCAACCATATTTATACGGGAAAAAGTTCACGGTGCAGTGTGATCACCAACCGTTGATATTTCTTGCAGCGGCGAAGAACCTTAATGCCCGGCTTATGAGATGGTCACTACTGTTGCAGCCATATTCATTTCACATAGAATACATACCTGGGAAGAACAACGTAGGGGCAGATTTTTTGAGCAGACATCCGGACGCAACCTAGGAGATATGAGAAACTGAAAAAGAAGAGGAAGACAGGACCAGAGGAGTTGGACGGAACGTCAAACTTGAGGAGGGGCTTGTGTGACAACTTGCCCAATCTTCTCTTCATTTTTATTATTATTTACGGGACATCGTTTTTTCTCATCCTCAATGCATGATCGCAAAGTCCCGGGAATTGTCACTTGCGGAAAATCTCCTAGCGTTCGGTATTTTCTCCTCGCTATTTTTAGATACGACGTCATTGTTGACCAATGACCTCGGTAGCGAGAAATCCGTTTTAATTTAGAACTGCTTGAACTTGGGAGAACCAGTTTAGGCCATTTAGGAAGACATCACGTGACTTTTAACATTATTGATTGGAGCGTCTAAAACGAGGCTAAGGTCACATGATGCACGCTACGGATCACGTGTCCAAGCGGAAATGACCCGCTAAAAGGCGGCAAAGCCAGCATTTTGTCACTTGCCCAGGAACCCTCAAGAAAGCTAGGTCTAAGCCAGATCGGCGAATTCTCGCATTAAAAGCACTGAAGCCACGTGTCTAATTGCGGGTTAGCGTCCATCTTTGAGTAGTCTATGGTGGAGCCTTGCACGACAGTCCAATCTCAGCGCAGAATACGGAGTCGAGCACAGAGAAGGCAAATCCGAACCATTCAAGACCTACCTGGGGCAACGTCAGGAGACCGGAGAACTAACCACACTTCACTATCAGCCGGGGGCTGAAAAGCTAAGTCCACGAAAAAGGGAACTCACTACATCAATGCCTAGTTTAGTCATCCATGATGAAAAACACTTGAATTGTGAGACACATAATACATACAGCAGACACTAATTCCATCGACAATACTATCATTCACCATCTATTCATTTTATTGCAATAAACCAATTGGGTGTATATATACTGTACCCCACGCTTTGTTCCTTCCATTAGATGTTGAATATTGTCTATGTTTATCTTCCTTTATAAGGGAGGGGGGGGGGGGGCTCGTAAAATATAATATAATTTAAAGAATAATAATAATAGATAACTGAGAAGGGGACGACGGTAGCGAGAGACCAAATATCTCCTTACAATCTTTTCCAGACCTGTCGAGTTAGGAGAATTTACCCTCTTCGACCTGTCTGTCTTGTCTCGCTTCGCTATTGCTAAATCATACTGAGCCATGTTGTCATTCATCGTACATGCAGACACCTGAGACACGCTCATCTCATATACATTAGAAAAAGGTGGGCTTGATGACAGAAATTAGCCCATTTTTTTCCTTGTTATAGGTTTATTCTTGTCATCCAACCTGAGGTCGTATGTTCGGGTCAATCCTGCTGCCTGGAACTTCGCAGGAGCATAGTGGTTGTATCGGAGCTACATCCTTAGTCCCCCTCAGTTTTGGGTGGGCTAAAGGAACGATCATCAGCGGGTGTTTTGTGCATCGCATTAAGAAGGACAGAACTGTTTTAAGAGATGAGTACATATTAGTACCATTTCCGTCGGCAAGTGTGAGCAATTAACTGTCTATTAAGAAAAAGTGATTTAGCGTAGTGAGAGACAAGACTAACAACACAGCTGATAAATTTTATAAAATTGATTAACAGCACAGCTGATATAATTTTTTTCCTATAATGGGAAGCCTTGTTGTAATATATATATATATATATATATATATATATATATATATATATATATATATATATATATATATATATATATATATATATATATATATATATATATATATATATATATATATATATCATAAACTTACAAATCCATTGCATTCCATCTTCCAACATCCATCCTTCAGCACAAGAGTAGATAGTGTATATACTTAATAAATAAGGAAATTGTATTTGAACGAATTGATAAGTGAAATCTGTTTCCTTGTTTTATTATCACAGTTAGATATTAACAGTTAGATATTAATCAGCGGGGTGGCATTTTATGACTGTCTCCACTCTACTAATTTTTCGAGATCAGATCATTCACAGCCGTAACTAATTTATGATACCAGTAGTTCTCTCATACATTGGGACTTCACCATTTTCCTGCAGAAATTATATTTCTGTATTGTCAGTACTATACTGATCCTATATACAATAAAAACCTCACGCTACATTTATTCTTGATGAATTTTGTGACAAAAGCAAACACACTATACGCACACATTACACAATCGCTAACTATGTTAGAGTCGCACATAGACATGCTCAAGTTAAGTCGCTTACCTCCCTCCCTTTTACCTCCCACTGATCTTCTAGAATTATTCAACCATTTTTCCAGTATCCTCCCACATACACTCCGTCCACCACTAGTTCAACATCATAATCTCTTTCAGTACTGCGATTCTTTACGACATGACGCGATTCCTTTGCAGTCAGAACTCATCGTGTTCTCGCTATTCCTCTAATAATTGTCGATGACGAGTATGACCTGTAAAGATTCACTCAATCCCTACACCTATTCCTCCCTCTATTACCTATGATAGTAACACCAACATATGATACGACAGCATACGAAATGGATATTAACAAAGCACACACGTATTTTTCCATTTTGACACATGAGAGCTTTTTGAAATGTGTTAACTCACCACTTTCCTTTTGTATTATGGAAAGACTGTTTTATAATGTTCAATCGCATCGAGAATGTATACTACTCGTCAAAAGTCAAGGGCCACCCTATTATTTTCAATACACTTTTATATAAGCGCATAGAATGATTAAATGAAGGAAGTTTTTAGTAAAAATGGGTGCAATATCTTCCTCTGACAGTCCTCTATGCACGTTAAGCATAAAACAACTCACCGACAACCATGGTGATTACGTGCAATTTGGTTTGCTGACCATAAATTCACATTTTTAATCTGTTTTTTCAAACTTCCGTACAACCAAACAGGTGAAGTAATCGTGCTGATTGACATTCCACGTGCAATGGCGACTTTTCGTGAACAGAATTCACTCTTAATTTGTTTTACAATCAGCAGACTTAGGGTAGTTTCATCACTTGCAAAAACCATGCCACCGAGAAGAAGTCTTGACACCTTACAAAGAATGAGGGCTATAGCGTGGGTTGAAAGTGGTTTATCTGTCCGTGAGGTTGCGAGACGGCTTGCAGTGTCACACTCGACTATCCAAAGAATTTTGGAGAGATTTCAGGCCACAGGAAGTGTGGAAGATCGCCACCGGCCAGGTCGCCCTAGATCCACCAATAGACATGATGACCGGAACCTCTTGTTGTCAACCCTGCGCCATCGAACAGTGACTTGTTCCACTCTAAGAAGTCAGCTGAGACAAACTAAACGTTAATGTCAGTCAAAGCACCATTCGCAGACGTTTACATGAATTTGGACTGGCTGCTCGACGTCCTGCAGTAAGAATCCATCTTACTCCTGCTCATCGCAGAGCTCGTGTTGCTTGGTGTCGCGAGCACATCCGATGGACAAGGCAACAATGGAGTCATGTTCTCTTCACTGATGAATCTCGCTTCACTGTGTCATTCAATGAGGGCAGGATTTGAGTTTGGAGACGACCAGGAGAGCGATTTACTGATGACACAATTCGAAAGGTGGATCGTTATGGTAGGGGTTCTGTCATGTTCTGGGGAGGCTTCTACAGACACGGCAGGACCCCACTCTACATCATCCAAGGCAACTTGACCGGCCCAAGATACCAGAACGAAATCTTGAGACCATTTGTTCAGCCTGCTCTGGAGGCGATAGGTGGTAACGCCATCCTCCAAGATGATAACGCTCGACCCCATCGAGCTCGTGTGGTGAATGAGTTTATTCAGCAACAAGGGATCATCAGGATGGCGTGGCCAGCCCATTCACCCGACCTTTCTCCGATTGAGCACCTCTGGGATGTCCTTGGTCGAAGATTGTCAACAAATCACCCCCTGCCAATGGATGTTGCACAGCTGACTGCATTTCTGCTTCAGGAATGGCAAGCTGTTCCTCAGGATACTTTTCGGACCCTTGTGGACTCGATGCGTCTACGCTGTCTTGAATGCCTTCCTGCAAACGGTGGTCATACCCGATTTTGAAATGTCTTTTTGTCCAATATCTATTGTGTGACTTTTGAAAAGGTGGGTGACACACTTCACAGCTTCATTGCGTTTGAATGTGTGTTTCCATTTCTTTGCGTGACATGTCAATTTGGTATTCAATAAATGCCGTTTTGACTGATACCATTTACGATTATATCAAATTTGTTTTATGGTTTCAACCAAGGTTTTTCTAAGTGGCCCTTGACTTTTGACGAGTAGTATATTTTGGCGATTGTTCTTAATGATGCCGTTAAGACACATATCTTTGTACTCGAACAATTCGATTCGCACACATGTTACCCTTAGTTTACAACCTCAATGAGCGTATATGGCTACTCACATTATTCAAGCCAACGACCTTTTCTCACAGATGTATGACGAATCAGACGTCAATTTACTCTTCCCTACACATCCAAACGCCTTTCCATCTCCTGACACCTTCTCCGACATGCTCCATCATAGACGGATCATTCTAAATCGACGCCCCGTTCCAAGCATCCTCCACTATTCAAAAGGACTTTACCTATGTTAACGTATCTATCAAATTCTAAAATACTTCTTCCGTAGTCTGGAAAACCCTTCTCGCATTCCTGAATCCAGTGAATAGATTTACTGTCCTTCTTCGACTACCTCCATGGCAGTCAGTAGATATGTCTACCCTGATTTCAGAATTAAACACTGTCCACACACCAGAGGCCATGATCCGACACACTAGAGTGTCAGGACTATTGGTTTTGGCTAGTATAGTTGGTGTTTTAAATTTTAAGCGGTTTAATGTATAAATACCATGTGTACAAGAAGATTAGGTGTCCATAGCGGACATCGGTAAAAGATAATGAGGACATTGTTACCCCCACTGACACAGCTAACGCCCCTAAGACCCACAAGTACATTCCCATGAACGACATTCGTTCCCCTCCCATGGTGATAAACCCTACTCTGTAATTTATCCCAATATACACCCCACTCCACTAAATAACTGAGACATATATACTTTTATCTAAAATTTGACTTGGTGACATATTTTGCAAGTTGTGTAAAAAACTTATGTGCTATTCAACACAGTTCGCGGATTGGCGAAATACTATATTGTTACATGCAAAACATGACGATTCCATGCGAAATCGCTAACATGGTAACGGATATGTTCACATGTTGATAAACCTTGTATTGAGAAATAAACATCACATATTGATGTACCTGTTTTTTTTTTTTGCCTATGTCACGTTGTAAGCGGAACGCTGCAGTATATTTTCCTGACAATTGTTGTCCATTATAATGAACTTGCATTTGTATGCAGATTTTCTATTTGATGACGAACCTATAAACAGTTTGGTACAGTGTGTTACTGAGCTCGTTCATACTCCACCACCCGATAGTTATTTGTATCGGTATTGTTGTCATCCCTCATAGTAACGAGCATTACACAAGCGGGAGATTAGAGACATTTATTTTTAATAAATACTTTGTAACTCCATGTAACCAGATTAATAATTCTATATTTAGATTTTACGACGAACACATAGACAGTTCACTACATCTTGTCCAGATTTTTGGTGTTTAAGACCCATATACATCCTTGTAAATCACTGACCGCAGTGGCAGGATGGGGTCGCCTGTATCATATGATTGTATTGCGATCTATATTGACAGTTACGAGAGCGTACAGCTCCAGTTCATATTTCATTATAAAATTATAGATTAATATTGCCTTGTTTGTATATCCCCATGTCATAGTGGATATATATATATATATATATATATATATATATATATATATATATATATATATATATATATATATATATATATATATATATATATATATATATATATATTTTTTGTGTCCCACGGTCTGATGTTTGATCATATATATGCTATATATATATATATATGAATATAATATATAGTCATATATATTTTTTTTTGGTTATATAAAAAACGTATGCAACTTTTTTTTTGTGTCCCACGGTCTGATGTTTGAGCGTATTAGTTCTGTTTATGAAGTGTTAGGCTGATGTTCATCTGCAGGGCTACTACATTTTTAAAAATTAAATTTTGTTTTACTTTTTTTGTCCGAGAGCCACTACCAATAGGTCAGTTGTTTATAACAGTCCCTAGGATGAGGTAGTTAGTTGATAGTACGCAAATGTCTCCCTCTGAGATGCATTTGTGTGGCACCGGGACGTATGTGACCGCATGGCCTACTACACTATCATTTATAAGTGCTATAATGCTACATATAAGAATGACAGACATTAAAAGCAGATACGGCGTTTTCGCACAAAACGCAGTATCATTAAAGGTTCAGTTAGCATTCACAGCTCTGAGAGGGCAAGGTAGTGCAGTCCCAGAAAATAATAACGAATTGGTGTTACGCGTGGGAAGTGTGAAGTGAGAGATGTGATCTTGGTTTTTTTTCCAATTGTTAAGGTGGAAAAGAGAGGCGTGTGAAAAATGTCGAAAAAACAGAAAGACATGGGCAAAATGTCGAAAACAGAGAGACGTGTGTAAAATGAGCGAGACGTGTGGAAAATGGCGGGAAAAAGAAGGAGCTGTATAAAAGGTGGAAAAATGCGAGAAAAAGCAGAGTGTTGGTGTCGTTTTCATAGTGATGAATTGAAACGCGAATGGTTACAATGGAATAAATGTCAACAATGTCTTTCAAACGAAAAACCAACAATGTATCTTGAATTGTGTGAACTGGTCAAGTATTGGCAGCACACGAGTCGTTAGTAACTTTACATAGATTTTATTCACCAGGACACGAAGTGGACAAGACGGACATCGTCACAGGCGCAAAGATCACACGACAACATATTAATTATTGCTGCTACAGTTCCTGAAGATTCTCTTCTAGTAAAGACCTCTGTCCATAGACTAAGGATTACAAAACTGTTACCGCATAATATCCTTCTCAGTCACGACCGTTGACCTTCTTTCAAGGACGTCTATCATGGTAACGTATACATACTCTGGGGTGAAATCTTCCATATTACATTTGTTAAAATTCCCAGACGTTCTTCATACATAGCGTTGTACATCATATAATTTTCACACAAAGTCATATACGATAATCCTAACAGTAAAGGCTTTCAGTTGGCTAACCTCTCTTTACATCCAAGCCACGACTTTGGCATTGAAGCATGTACGGCATATAAAACATGTGCGTAAGATAAACAATATAACTTCTTCTACTCTGTAGATCCATTCTAGGAACATCTTAATTCCCGCTAGACTAGTATTAGAGCGGCCTTTTTTCATACAGCATTAAAATAAGAAGTGGGACGATAACTCACGTGACATTCCTGATATTGGTTTCGACCTGAAGACCAATACAGATCACTAGAATAAATGGCTTCCTTAAAAATGTCATTGAATACGAAATATAAAATTACTATCATGGACACAAGACAGTTCCATGTTTCCACTTCAACACATGACGTCACAAAAAACTCAACTAGGTTACACGTGCGTCCAAAGCAACACTCACTGCTTTGTGCACGTCAGTGCGCGAATCATTCGACCGCACAAATAATATAACTACATAAAACTGGTGCGTACATTTGGCAGGACCGACGACTACCCCCTTAGGTAATAAATGTACGTAACAGCTCCCTTATTACCTCCCCTTAAAAAAATTAATCCCATTAATTTTTTTTGAACTAATTACTCGAGAGAGGTGAGTCAAAACTACAACAATATATACAATGCATAAAATTATCATATTAAGAAAAGAAAATTGACTTGAAATTAATATAACTAAATGACAGTATGCATTAAAGCACACATCCACCATCGACCTACTTTGGAACGATGTGGTAATATTCGAAGTAAAAAGAAGTTGAAAAAATGAAAATGAAGAATCAACAAAAAAGATGATAATAAAATTGAACTAAGTTTTCAACAAAATTTGAAACATATGATTTCAAAAATGAAAATGAACAGCAACACTGATGATAATCAATGATAAAAGAATCAGTGAAACAGAAAATTTTGAAATACAGTGTGCAAAAATGAAGCAATGTAAAATTAAACACTTTAAGAAGCAACGCACTTACTGATATCTAGCACTAGTAAGTTTGACTAGTTATCTAAAAGTAAAATCTCATGTAGTGGGATACGTGACTACACGTATTGCGAGACACTAATAAAGTTAGTAGATGTGTGATTTATAAACAATCAAATTGATTAAATTGAATTAATCTAATTCTAGTATTTAATTACACATAAATAAATAACTAGTAATTTATTCTAAGTAATTCTAATTTCAGTCATTGTGAATATTCGTTCAGAACTATTTAGAGTCAACAAGAATATGTTCCTAATGTTCCATGCACGAAATAAGTTTACGAACACGATATGTAGTGTAATATGTTCCATAACACTAACGAATGTCTGTTTGTCGTTTTTACCAATGTTTCCATACTACAAAAAAAAATGTTACTTTACTATCACTGTTCCCGTTCTAATAAAACGTTACTTCACAAGAAATAATGTTATAATCCATATGTAAGTATGTTCTGAAAGTTATATTTATACGAATACTGCAAAACTATACATAGTTTCCACAGATGTACAATTAATGACACTGTACAAAGTTATTCATGTTTCGGTGAGGACGTTTCTCCATCTAAAAGTGGTTTAGTTTCACCAAGTTCACTAGGGCATCTTGAAAGACAGTCTGCAAATACATTCTGCACTCCAGGAATAGCTCGTATCTCAAAATGGAACGGTTGAAGAGCTATAGCGTAACGCGCTGACTTTGATGACTTAACGTTTCCAGTATTCAATGCGGTAAGAGCTTTCTGGTCAGACTCCACCACAAAGTGTGATCCGAGGAGATAACGATCCAGTTTTGTGATTGACCAGACAAGAGCAAGGAGCTCTTTGTCTAGAACGGAGTACTTCATCTCGCTCGTCGTAAGCTTTCTGGATACGTACATAATTGGAAATAAGGTGCCTCCGTATTCCTGCATCAAAACTGCCGCGATAGCGTAGGAAGAAGCATCACTGCGAAGAACAAAGGTGAGATCTTTGTTAGGCAACCTTAAAAAGGGCTTATTTGAAAAAATTTGTTTTATATAGTCTAACGCCGTTTGGTGATCCTGCGACCACTTTATTACATTAGGTGTGCCTTTCTTCAGTAACGAAGAAAGAGGTGCAGTTATAGTAGACAAATGAGGGATGAATTTAGAATAGAACTGTATTAGTCCTAAGAGTGACCTCACTTGTTTTTTTGTCTTAGGTGCTGGGATGTTTAAAATTTTAGAGACGTTACTGTCTTCTGTATACATTAAACCGCGACCTATACGGTGACCAAGAAATGAGATGTCATGAAAACCGACAAAAGCCTTTGAAGGTTTCGCTGTTAAGTTATAATCCCGTAAGGTAGAAAGTAAAGATTTTAAACCCTGAATATGTTCATCCCAAGAGTCACTAAAAAGACAGATGTCATCTATATAAGTAATGACATCGGGACGATGAGACAATATGCGGCGCATCATGCGTACAAAGGTAGCTGGCGCATTCATTAACCCGAAAGGCATAAAATTATATTGAAAAAGACCCCGTGGCGTCGAGAAAGCGGTGAATGGCTTTGCTTTCGTAGTGAGTGGCACTTGCCAATAACCCTTTGAAAGGTCAAATTTCGAAAAGAATGTAGCATGAGATAATTTCTCTAATAAGTCGTCTAAAAGAGGTAATGGTTCCGCATCGAATTTTGTAACTTTGTTTAACTTCCTGTAATCTACGCAAAGACGTATATTGTTGTCTTTCTTCCTAATGATTACCATAGAAGAAGAATATGGTGATGAAGATGGTTCAATTATATTTAATTGGAGCATCTCATCCAATTCCTTATCAACCTTATCACGAAAGTGTAAAGGAATAGGATATGGGCGAACTCGAATCGGTGTATCGTCAGTCAAAATAATGTCATGTTGGATGACTGACGTATGACCTGGGATGTCGGTGAGGACATCCTCATACGTGTGTAGAATATTAGAGACTTGCTGACGTTGATCATCAGTAAGAGTAGATGAGATAGTAACATCATTCCATTTCTCAGTGGAATGGAGTGGTACAACTGGTATTGGTAGTTGTACATCATCGAAAGAAGATTCCTCTTCTTGGATGACTGACAAACTAGAATAGTGTTGAATAGGTGGTGTAGGATCGTCAGTTGCTTGGAACACCGATTGTAGATAATCAGGACGTGAGTAATACTCCTTCAACATGTTAATGTGGAAGGTTTTATGTTTGCCATTAACATCAACGATGTAGTCGACATCGGATATTCTTGAGATGATCCTGAAAGGACCTCTCCAGGTAATTAAAAGACGATTGTTATGCGCAGGGAGTAATACAAAAGCTTCATCACCAGGTATGAGCTGGCGAAGACGTCTATATTTCTTTGCAGATAGACGAGCTTTTTCTTTGGCATGTTCGGATGATGCAGTAGCTAGTCTACAAGCATCTATGATTTTCTTTCTAAGAGAGATCACATACTCATAAGAGGATTGAGTTTCCTCTTCAATATTCTCATCCACCAATAAGTCGTGGATTAACGACATCGGACCGCGTGGTTGCATGCCAAAAACAAGCTGGAACGGAGAAAACCCCGTTGCTTGATTTTGTACCTCGCGATACGCAAAGAGACAAGCGGGTAGGACCCGATCCCAGTCTTGGGGATGGTCTTGAGTCATCTTACCCAACAACTGCTTGAGTGTCCTATTGAGACGCTCAATTAACCCATTTGACATCGGATGATAAATAGAACTAAGAGATCTATCTATACCTAATGTCTTCATCACTTGAGACATGGATTCAGAAATGAACTGAACCCCATGATCCGACAAGATTTTCCGTGGAAAACCAATGCGTGAGAAGATTAACATCAATGCATCTGCTACACTGGCAGATGAAGTGTTCTTGAGAGGGATGGCCTCAGGCCAACGAGTGCACATATCAATGCACGTAAGAATATGCGTATGCCCTCTAGCAGATGGAAGCATTGGACCAATAATGTCAATGGCCATTTTATCAAATGGTCTAATCGGGATGTCCGCAGCTTGAATAGGAGCCGCATGAAATGGACCCCGTACCTTAACTTCTTGACATATCAAACAGGACCGACAATAGAGAGTAACATCTCTATGGACGCCTGGCCAGTAGAATGCCGAAAGCACTCTGGATTTGGTACGCGAAAAACCCATATGGCCCGCACATTGCGAGTCATGAGCATGTCGTAATATACGAGATCTCATACAGGATGGGACAAGAATCTGAGAACATAAGGATAAATCCTTTTCCCGTATGACTCTAACCAAAATCCCATTTTTAAGTATAAAGTCATGTCTAGATTTTGCAAGTTTGTTGCTTGTATTCTTTTTGTTAACATACTGAAAGAATTTTTTTAATGAATTATCATTCTTTTGCAATGTTGCAAACAACTCCCGTGAAATAGGAGCATCATCATCACAAGTGGTATGAACTGTAGGTTCCATAGGTGTATCATGCGACATATTAGTAGCTTGCGCTCTAGTCACTACTGCATTTGCAGTTTGAATATGTCGCTCTTCCCATTCAGCTATTTGCTGAGGTGTACACTCTTTAATACCATGTATGCGACCAAGTATAACATCACAAATTGGGTTAGGCAGAACACATGCTTGGATCTTTCCTGTAAAGAAAGGTGTGTTAAGATCAATAATAGCAGTGGGAAATGTTTCAATAGTGCCACCAAATGTTACACATTTGACAACCCGGCCCGTGGCACAACTTGGGTCGATCAGCGAAGTCCGGACACCGATTGTTGTACAACCTGAGTCAAATAGGAGAGAGCATGAAATATTATTGACAAATCCCTTGTGAAACTTAAGAGAGCCCTGTCCCTGGTGTACTGACGCAGCAGTGGCTGTACAGACTGCAGGCAGGCTAGGCAAGGTATGTCCGCACCGCAGCGTCGTGATCGCCTTAGGCTGGAAAAGAGTCGAGCATTCTGGGCAGTCTTTCACCTGGGAACAATCTAGAGAACAAGACATAGCATTGTGAGTTTCAGCTACTTTACCCTGTTCAATGTTAGCCTGTGTATCACTAAAAGCAACATTAGAATGTCTACCCATATTACTCGACGATCTATCTCGTCGGCGCGATCTATTGTGATTTTTGTCATTAAAATTGCCATAATTGTCGTTTCTGCTAGAGTTAAAATTTGGATTAGTCCGATAATTTGTAGAATGATTGTTATGATGTTGGTTAAATGGTTTATTTCCAAAAAATTGTCTGTTTTGCGGACCCTGAGATCTTGATCTCCAGTTTTGTTTATTATAATGTCCTTGACTATTTTTAAAATAATTGTTACCAAAATCTCGCGATCTGTGAGTTTGGTTCCAAGAAACATTAAATGGAGCAGATTGTTGAAATTGCTTCCCTTTGTAAAAGTTATCATTGGTGAAATTATGATTATTTCCCTTATTGACATACCTATCAGCACTAAAAGAACGATTGCGTGAAAAATTGTTTTGTTGTGCTGCAAAAGCAACAGGCAATTCACTCTTAATCTGCGCGTTACTTAGATCCATGTTTGGGTGAGCAGTGCAAAACTTTTTTGCATGTTCTTCTAAATTTTTCATTGATAAAGGTTTCCGTTCGTGTAAAAATGCGAGAAATGTAGGGTTTACCGACGAAAGTACCTTATCGCGCATCAGTAAATCAAAGAGACCTTCATACGACTTTTCAATTTTGGATAATTCGATCCATCTTTCTAATGTTAGTCGTATCTGTGACAGAAAATCACTAAAATTTCTGCCCGATTGAGGTAGTAATGTGTGAAATTTCAAACGATATTCGTCTTCTGTCATTTGGAATTTTTGCAGAAGTGCTGCTCTAAGAGCATTGTAGTCATTTTTCTCACCAATGATGGTGGTATGATAAACTGCTAATGCATCTCCTGTAAGTAATCTGGATAAATATGTACAGTATAGCGCTTTATCCACGTTATAAGACCCACAAGTGGCCTCAAACCTATCTAGGAAGAATATTACATCATCAGACGGGGGATTAAATTTTGGTAATTTAAGGTGAATTTCCTTAAAATGATCCTGTCTGGATAAAGTGTGGCTTTCAAAAGTTCTCTGAGAATTAGTTTCCTGAGTTAACCTAAGTCTCTCATATTCTGACTCTGCTAATTTCAGTTCATGCTGTCGTTTTCTATCATTCTCTTCCATCTCAAGCTGAAGTCGTTTTACATTTTGTTCCGCTATCAATCTTCTCTCTTCCATTTCCTTTTGTTTCTGTTCCATTTCCTTTTCAGCTATTAATCTTTTTTCTTCCATTTCTTTTCTAAGTCTTTCTTCAGCCTCCTTTTGTTTCTGTTCTGCTTCTCGCTGAAATCGTTTCTCTTCTAATTCAGCGGCCAATCTCATTTTTTTCTCCTCTTCCTCAGCCATAAATTTCCTCTTCTTTTCATCCTCCTCAGCAGTTAATCTCATTTTTTTCTCATTCTCCTCAGCCTCAATCCGTTTTTGATCTGCCTCAAATTTCATCTTCTTCTCTTGTTCCTCAGCCTCAATCCGTTTTTGATCTGCCTCAAATTTCAAATTTTCCAAACGTAAAGTTTCTAACCTTCTCTGATCAGCTTCTATTTCTTGAGCTTTCTTATATTCTGACATAGCGAATTGTCTTACCTCTTCAGCAGGTATTTGCAAAGCTTTTGCTTGCTTAATGAAATAGTCTAAGGTAGCCATTATTGAAGATTATTATGTAATAATACTATTTAAAAGTGTTACTACAACTAGTGTTCTTCGTTCCTGTTCTAGAACGGTAAAATCAATTTATATTATAGGCAATAATATTAATAATTAATAATGTAATTTATAACATGTAATGGTGTGAAAGCAGTAATGTGACAGACAATAGCACAATAATGACACGACAAGATATTCAAAACAAACGAAGACGTTCGCAGAAATCCAATTAAAATAAAATGAGAAACTAAAATGGAATGTCGTAAAGAATTACGATGATAACTGCGATTAAATTCAACAAGACAATAGACACCACAGTGTAAAAACAAAGGTTTTGTAAAAAACTAAACGACAGGAAAGGTGAGACGGACAATAATTACATACAAAATTCATCATAAAACTAAGGTACAAGTAAAAATAGCTACCAAAAACAACAAGTAAACGTGACACTACAGCTAAAACAGACAGGTGTCACAGACCACCAGACACAGTGGACCTAGAATCCTTCTACGCTCACGCGTAGGAACATTCCACTGCGGGAAGTCTGCAAAATAATGTCCTACAGAACGTCTGACGAAGAGCCCGAATTGACTTCGAGATGGATCTCGTTCGTCAGATCTACCTCCCAACCTCCCGCGAAGAATACACAAAACATAACACATAACATAGAAAATATATAAGTGGACATAATCAATTAAGGCACAGCTAATAGTAATAAAGGGTATAACGGATACAAGTTATACTTAGCTCGCGTGCAGGTAAAAATCAAAGTGCCTTGTCCCCGTGTATGTACGTAAGAGGATGCAATACTTCGCTCTGCGTATATCAAACTAGCTCGCACGTAACAATGATGAAGAGATGATCTCCAAGTAATCAGTCACTGTGAAACTTGACGTGGAGGTTGATTGAAGACCTTGAGCATTTGAGTTGATTATGATTCATATTCCGCTAGGATCCAAATTGAGATGATGTCGCCTTGAAAGTAAAAATTCTTCTTTTCAAACGATCAATTGGATGGGTACGTTCCTGAAATTACTTCCAGACCGCACTGGCCTACCAGTTATTGTTGGTGTCGTTTTCATAGTGATGAATTGAAACGCGAATGGTTACAATGGAATAAATGTCAACAATGTCTTTCAAACGAAAAAACCAACAATGTATCTTGAATTGTGTGAACTGGTCAAGTATTGGCAGCACACGAGTCGTTGGTAACTTTACATAGATTTTATTCACCAGGACACGAAGTGGACAAGACGGACATCGTCACAGGCGCAAAGATCACACGACAACATATTAATTATTGCTGCTACAGTTCCTGAAGATTCTCTTCTAGTAAAGACCTCTGTCCATAGACTAAGGATTACAAAACTGTTACCGTATAATATCCTTCTCAGTCACGACCGTTGACCTTCTTTCAAGGACGTCTATCATGGTAACGTATACATACTCTGGGGTGAAATCTTCCATATTACATTTGTTAAAATTCCCAGACGTTCTTCATACATAGCGTTGTACATCATATAATTTTCACACAAAGTCATATACGATAATCCTAACAGTAAAGGCTTTCAGTTGGCTAACCTCTCTTTACATCCAAGCCACGACTTTGGCATTGAAGCATGTACGGCATATAAAACATGTGCGTAAGATAAACAATATAACTTCTTCTACTCGTAGAAATTCTCCGTCTACGATTCAAATCTTAAAGGCAAGCGACTCTGTAGATCCATTCTAGGAACATCTTAATTCCCGCTAGACTAGTATTAGAGCGGCCTTTTTTCATACAGCATTAAAATAAGAAGTGGGACGATAACTCACGTGACATTCCTGATATTGGTTTCGACCTGAAGACCAATACAGATCACTAGAATAAATGGCTTCCTTAAAAATGCCATTGAATACGAAATATAAAATTACTATCATGGACACAAGACAGTTCCATGTTTCCACTTCAACACATGACGTCACAAAAAACTCAACTAGGTTACACGTGCGTCCAAAGCAACACTCACTGCTTTGTGCACGTCAGTGCGCGAATCATTCGACCGCACAAATAATATAACTACATAAAACTGGTGCGTACATTTGGCAGGACCGACGACTACCCCCTTAGGTAATAAATGTACGTAACACAGAGATTTGCTAGGTATTCATTGTGTTATGTTAGGCAAGCCAGATTCGATTTTCGTCTTGGAGATTTTGAAGATCAGTAGTTTTTTTTTTCTTTTTTGTTGTTGTTTTTGATATAACTCACTATTTTGTTTATACGTAAGTAAATGATCATGTCATTGTGAAAATACAAGTGCTTGTCGAATGACGTTCAATAAACTTCTGGTTGAATTTACTGCATTGCTGTCTTTGGAACGTTACAGTTTTTCTTTTGGATATACCTTGTCATTTTGTGGCCGTTTTGCTTATCACTAAACCTAAAAGGGTAAGCACGAACCTGGAAAGGAAAATTAGCACAAGTCAAGAATCTCCATCTCAGGCGGAAGGCATGTAGCACTTGAACAACAACATATAAAGGATTAGCTCTGATTGAAAACCAAATCAATATAACTACTTGCGCATTTAACTGACACGGGCACATTAGACAGCGCAGACTTCGCTGGTTTGGCCTTGTCCATTGCGTGGAAGATGGTCGCAGAGTATAGTAGTTTAAAAGGTCGAGTTTAAGAAGCTGAGAGGATAGAGGGACTGGGGAGGGGAGGGGCATGGAAGGCTGAAAGTGGACTTACAAAATGTTAGAATAGACAGAGAATGAGATACTAGTGAGAGGGAGGGAGAGACAGTGGGGGAAGAAAGGGTCGTTTTACGAATCCAGGCTGCCGCGTTAAGAAAGAGGTACCATCTCAGGGGCTATTGATAAAACTTTCTGGCGAAAAATCCCTTTTTATATAATATTACAAACATCATTTGCATTATTAAAAAACAAATTGGAATACAGATAAAAGTCATATACACTCGTACACACATATTTCTACCAAAAGTCTACTTTTATTAACAGAAACCAGCCAACATGTGATAAATGCATTCATACTTAAAATGCCAAGTTAAGCAATGTTTGGCGATTTTAAACTTGGCCGTATTGTCAAATATATCATATTTTTTGCATTGAAAATGTAATAATAATAATAATAATTAAATTTTTTTTTAAATAATAATTTAAAAAGCAGGATTCTCTCTGTGGACATGACAAAAAAAAGATGAAAAGTTTTAATATGCATACACTCTCACATGTATGATTAAGATAAAAGTATTGGGTGAAGGAGTACCTCACCTTTAGCGTTGTGTGTGTGGGGGAGAAGGGTGAGGATGTGTGTTATAAGGAAGGGGGTGGGGGGGGAATTGTTGCCACAGGTGATGGAGTACCTTGTAAATAGTAGTGGGGGGAGGGGGTCACTAAAAGTGGAGAGGGTAAGATAGTGACCTTTGTATAAACTAAAGGCTTGGATTTAAGAAAATTTGGCGAGTCAAGGATCCTGGATTTGGGTCAGAGGTAGCTGGGAGTAGTGAACAGGTTTTAAAATATGCGTCGCTCTCTGAAGGAACAAATGTAGTAAAAGGGCTGGGCTGATAACTTTGTAGTCAAATTAGTAGTGTCTTGGGAATTGAATTAAGCATAATGGCTTTGAAAATGTCTGTTTTTTGTTTTGTATGTGTGTCCCGTATGTCTAGTAAGATTCTCTGTGTTGCTATAATTGTACTACATTTATAGAAAATGTGTTCCTCACTTTCCTGTACATTCGCATGGCCCATCTTGCATCGTGATTTTCGTTTTAATCTGTGTGCTGCTCTTTCTGTGGCTGGTGTTATATTACATAAAAGTCGATATGTGACTTTTCTGGCTTTTGGTGTGATTCTTATGTGAGGATCGGTGAAAATTCCAGTGTAATCTGTTATAAAGTAATTGTAACTTCTTTTCATTCTAAAGTGTAAACATGGTGCTTGTAACCTGACTAAGTGTTTGTAAATTTTGTTTGTTTTCTGGTTAATTAAAATTTCGTGTCCTCTGATGACTTGTATGCATGTCTTGTAAAAAGGTGGTAGTGTGCCGAAATTATGTGGGACATTGTTCTTTAGTGGTCTCAGTCTAGCAAGTCTAAGCCCTGCGTAGTAATGGGCTAATGTGTGTTGTTTTGGGTCTCTTATTATATTTCCTACCTGTTTGATTCGAAGTGCCTTTATTTTTATTCCTATATCCTAGAGCAATTCCCCCGAATCTTTTCTCTTGCATGAGTGTTTGGTGTTTAATGTTAAATAAAATGTGCCCCAAAACAAAACGTCTAATCTCCTTGTTTATCTCTGTCACGGTATGTCGTGGAGAGTCAAAAACTGTAGCAATATAAATTATTCTGTGAATAATAAAGCAGTTCACTATTTCACTTCTGGAAAAATTGTTGTATTTTTGTATTTGTAACGAAGTAGCGTGTCTGTTATATGTGCGACAAGGTTCTGCCATGTGACTGTGTGCAGTTTGGGTGAGATGGGAAGTATTTACCGTACAGTTTCATGTTTGTTGTTGACGTTAAATCGAAGGGAAAATCCGCTTTGTTTTTCCATCTACCTATACCCATAATTGTAGACTTCTGGACGTTTAATTTTGACCCACTACCTTTACCAAAAAGCGTGAATGTGTCTAGAGTATTTTGTATAGACCTATCATTGGGGGGAAAGAAAGTAGTATTGTCTGCGTAGACAAGCAACTTTTGTTCCCCTTTACATTGAATAAAAGTGCCTCTGATAGTACTATCTTGTCTAATTTTCTCTAGCAGTGGTTCTAGAGCGAGTACATAAAGTAAAGAAAAAGGTGACACCCCTGCCAAACAGATCTTGTCAGCCTGAAGGCCCTAGTAAAAGAATGATTTACCAAAACCTTGCATTCAGGTTTTGTGTACAAGTATATAATTTCAATCCACTTTCTAAAGTATTCACCAATGTTGCAGTGTAGTAAAGTTTTATGGAGGTATGAGTGGGATATTCTGTCAAAGGCTTTTTCCTGGTCTAGAGATAGCATTGACGATTGGCAATCCTTCTGGTGTGTGTAGGTGATGATGTCTCTTATGAAGTGTGCATGCTGATGAATGTTTCTGTGCTGGACACTACACTGTTGGTCTTCGCGTATGAGTGTAGCCATGAATGGTTTGAGTTTGTTTGTTAGGGTTTTTGCTAAAATTGTATAGTCTGTGTTTAGGAGTGATATTGGTCTGTAGTCTTTAAGCTTTGTTTTGTCCGGATTGTCTTTAGGGATTAGAGTGATGTATGACAGGTTGAAACGATAGCAATTCCTTTTTTTTCGAAAGATTATGAATCTACCCTTAGTAGGAGAGGGCCTAAAATGGGGAAGAAATGTTGGTAGAATTAAGTCTGGTCCTGGTGACTTGCATTTTTGCATTCCGTTTACTGCGTGTGTTATGTTTTCTAGGGTCAGTTCTGCATCAATAGATTGTTTATCTTTGTTGCTCAGTTTCTTAGTGTATTGCATAAAGGTGCCCTGTATATGTGGTTGTATTCCTTCTTCTGTGTACAGATTTCTATCATCATCATCAGCTGTCATCTCCACAACAAAGGTTGGCTGTAATGGATCTCCAACGTCTTCTGTCTCGGTGACAACGTCTTCTGTCTCGGTGGTGCACTCTGACATACTCCCTCCTCTTGATGTTATCTTCCCACTTATAGCGCTGAAAGATTTCTATAGTAGTCCTCAAAGGCTTGTGCCTTCGTGACTGTCCCGTAATTATAGGCGTAGGACGTTTTCAGAGTTCTATAGTCTTTTTATTTATTGCCTCTTCTGGCGAGGCGCGTTCCTTTCAACCTATGTGGTTATATGAGAGCGCATTTACCATCCAAAAAAGTCAACTCTGCTGAATGCCAACCCGATCAGCGTTGATAGATACTAAGCTCTGAAAAGGACCAACATTATCTATCTGCAAGCATTCTTTTTAAAATATTCTTAATACCCCTTTTGGGGCGTAAAGTGAGGTCTATGACTTTATTGTGAAAATTCGTGTGATCTCGGCACTGGCCAAGACACTTTGATCTTAGCTAAAAGGCCGAGAAGCTATTTTTTTAAAATTTAATAAAATTCCTGGCATGAGGTCGCATTTTTTCCTCGCATGAGGTTGCATATTTTTGACTCGCTTGAGTCTCATTTGGAACACGCCCGACCCCGGCCTTGACCAAGACACATGATCCTAGCCAAGGCCGGATAGTAGTGCGCAACTCCTAACACATAAGTGTCACTGTACTGATCTTTTGTGTTTTCGATCCGGACCCCGGCCAAGACACTTGATCTTAGCCAAAAGGCCGAGAAGCTTTTTTTTTTCCTCGCATGAGGTCGCATTTATTTTCCTCGCATGAGGTCGCGTATTTTAAACTCGCATGAGTCGCGGTGGCGCACGCCCCGGCCCTAGCTAAGACACATTGGTCTTAGTATGTTTCCGTGTATACCGTGATTTCTTCGGATACAGACTATATCCCACTAAAAACGGAAAGAGCACAGATAAACATATAAATTAATATCTTATGAGAAACGGAGGATAAAAGAAACTAAATGACATATATTTTATTTAGGCTAGCTTCGCTTTAGTTATGTCATAACTAGTCATGTGATTCCCCTAACCAATCATACAGCTCAGATTTTGTCCCCTGCGAGAATCAGAAAGCGACGCCATTTAGTAGGTTAGTCAGAATAAGATAACGAAACCTAACGGACGTGCGGAGTCCAGTGCAATGTATTTCTTATGTTGAGGAGATCAACTTCACACTTATATAACAAAAGTGTATTTCAAGTTGTGGTGTGATTTGTTTGCGATTTCTATACATTAGTAAGTATCCCGGTTAAAAAATGCCCTTCGTTTTGATAGAGCTCACGGTCATAGCTTTAACAGAGCTGCGCTCGAAGATTGGACCAAAATGAAACAAAGTCCTATATCTAAATGCTTTGCTGAGGAAGAAGGTCCTTATGTTGAGAGTTATTAAACCTAAGGAATACCAAGAAGCAAAAGAAAAACCTGGACTAATAAATTAAACTGAAGAGATGGAAAATGTCGTCGAACCTAGAAAACAATAACCTAATGAAGGAACACTATAGAAAGATAGAGGAGGCTCGCCATTTACAAATTGAATATGATGAAAATATGCAAAGGGGATTTTGCATAAATGAAATAATATATTGACATTATATATGCAGTTGCTATTTACTGTAAATATTAAAGTGTTCAAGAACTGTTATATTTGACTTAAGCCAGCTCCTGTTGAAGGCTATTAAAAGTTGTTTATATGAAAACAAATGCTGTTGAAGAATCAATTGCCAAAGTTGGATATTATGCTGAAAAATCAATCTATCCCAAGTTAATTGCTACATTTACATCTAAGAGAAGCAAAGTCGAACCTGGTAACACACAAAAATAAAAGGAGAGAAATATAAAACTCTAGCGGCTAGGCTAGTTAACTAAACCTACTCTCTGCTCTATATGGAACTACTGAGATTTAAGAAACACTGAATAATAATCACAGACCCCACTGTCACATGTATTATATATGGTGCCCGTGACCACTTCTCTTTGGAAAGCAAATAACCAAGGATCATAAACCACTATAAGTCAAACGGAAAATCACGAAGATAGAAAATTTACTACAGAATTTCCAACAGCTTAATGTTGAACAACAGCAGCAACCGCAAAACCAATCTGCACATATACAACCACTACAGCCCCAACAATTCAGCAAAAGTTTTCGCTGTGACACTGCCAAGACGATGTACGACAAATACACCCCACACTACCCGTTTCATTTTGACCAGAAGAATGCAATTTTTTTTTTCCGAGAAGGTATTGTGTAGTACAGAAGCCATATGTGTATCCCACTGCACGAGAATTTATATACACTTCAACTCATGACAAACCACGCACAACATGGCAGACACGAAGGTACCCGATCCAGACCGTCCACAATTCGAACCCCAGTCAAACCCATTCCCATGCCCCAGTGATGAAACCACCACATTATCTCTACACAGAAAGAGAAAGAAGACCACATACGAAACATTGGGCCACCTTAAATGACAGAGCTCAAAGAATGAAATTCAGAAATTTTATAAATGAAATTAAAACCAGAAATATCTGGGAATGCAAGAATATAACATCGAAAAACGGACAAGTTTGCCTTCTTACAACAGACGATGGATGGAGAGTTCACATCGGTCCCATAATAACAGGAAACACAGCCAAGACATACCAACAAGTAAATTTAGCACAGTCAATTCCCAGGAATAATCATCCCACGCAGTCAAGCAAGAACCTCAAACCAAGATGATTTGTGCAAAAACTACGATGGTTTGTGTAGCAACACAAACTGACAATACAATGTCAACCTTTATCCACACTCAAACTTACTACCGCAGTAACCATTCGTCAGTCGATACATACCACACTCCCAGTTCAGACTGGAATACTAGTGACAGCCAAACACTGCTATACTGTAGTAAAATCTGCGAGAATAATCGCTCAATTCAGGAAGATTTTAGTCATAAAATGATAATAAATAAAACAGCCCTATTGTGTCTGACGGTGATGCTCTCACACGCCAGCATAGCGCTGAATTTAGTGCATAGGAACGGTTTAGAACTGCTCCCCCCGTTTAAACCTACTCGCGTTCCTTGTGACGTACATTTTTAACATTTTGCCCGATTTGATAGAGACTGTGGCAAGACTTACAATTAACGCTTTGGCGGAAGTGTGCCGCCAACTACTGTCTGAATTAACGCAGAAATTTGACTTTAACGCTGGTAATCAGTAGTAATCCTTACAAATTTGGTAGTGTAACACGATAAAATACAAATTAATAACGCCAATTCTTAACCCGCCAGGCACAACCCCGCCTCGCTTGACACATTCGGTCATGCATATATATACACTGCGAAAAAGCCAGCCAAGGCAAAACACACAGAGAATTTTATTTTCATCCTCGCGGTAGCATTTCTGACGTAACTAAAAAACAAGTTAGTTATTTGAAAATACATGCTGGCGGAATGAAAGAGGGGAAGATGGCTGTCTTGTGCAAATTTTATTTGACGATTGTCAGTGGGAAAAAATTGTAAAATCTAAACCAATAAGAAACTGACCCTAAAAATTATATGGTAGTATAGCTTAAAGTTTAATGAGCAAGAATATGTTTGAAATAATATGATAGTCACAATATTAGCCCAGTTATTGAAGAAATACTAAATGTCTACGAACGCACTACCAGACAGACGGTTGTTCCTGCTTGTCTTTTTTTAACGTTAGTAGAGGACGCCGGCTTAGAAATAGCGGCATTGAGGTACATTCAAATTCGCTTGGGTAAACAGAGAGTATAAGGGGAAAGGGGGGCGGTAGGAAAATGTAATCCAAAACGAAACATCTTTTTGTATTGGCATAACTAAGGCAGGCTGGCCAATCGATACCAGACGCAGAGTTGGGAATTATTTTGTCTTTTTTTCCTCAAAAGAACTGCATTTGAATTCTGGTAGTCGAAGGTTTCGATTGGCCAGAGATACAAAATATTAGCAAAAAGCTTTCGCTGCTCAGTGCCAGTTGAGAAAATTTTCATTCAGTTACGCTGAGATCAGCAGTGATAAAATTAAACTTAAATAATAGATAAATATTCACAGTCTGGGCAGAGCACAGGGAAACTGAGGCCATTTCTTTGTAAAGTCAGCGTCAATTGTTTATATTTTCTTGAATTGTGGTAAGGATGCTTTATGAATTACTATGTTTATTCCAACTGCCAAAGTTAGATACTGCTATGGGCGAAAGTGAAGAACATGCCGGGAGCAGACATTGTTGAGTCCTCACTTTGAAATGTATCTAACTGGTGTATGTTGTCATGACTTTGTTTGAATATTATTGCATTAGAATAGTAATAAGCCTCTGTGTTCTATGAACACTATTAAACATGCCTGAAGCATTTATATTTGAAAAAAGAAATAGAAGAGAAAATCATACCAAAGGAAATGTGGTTACTCCACATTATTGTATTGAGGAAAAATATGTAAACGTACAGTGGCGCTTCTGCCATAGGGACCTGAGGTGTGGTCACAGCAAGGTGGGAGTCATGTAAAATTAGGGGCGAGTGCACCTGTAATGCACGCGAGGCTGACACCATACCTCCTTAGGAGAATAACAAATATAGTGAGTGATCAGATGTAAAAGGCCAGTGTGTCCTTTTGTTGCAGAGGTTCTATTTCCTGTTGCCAGCTGGTGACAGGAAACCTGCTGAGTCAGAAACATACTATTAAGTCTCCGACCCTTCATAAGCTGTCAACAGATAACGGGAGGAGCTTTGGGGGCACGTTTGAAAGAGATTTTCTGCATCTACATATTGTATTTCATTCTACCAAGGAATCCCAGGTGATGAATTAGGCATCTGGGTACATCTGACATTTTCACTTTACTAAACACTGATATTTCCAAATATATTCAGGAAGTTTTTGGGCGTGATGAAACTACAGCCCCTCATACACAGTGACTCTCCCTGTTAGATTAATAACCTGTGAACATTCCCACAGGACAGATATATATATATATATATATATATATATATATATATATATATATATATATATATATATATATATATATATATATATATATATATATATATATATATATATATATATATATATATATATATATATTTTAACTTTATAGTGTTGGGCAAATTGTCCACACATATTTTTAGTTGATCCTTTTTATGTAAACTATCTTGTCCTCATTTTCAAAGACCTGTCCAAGAGATATATGACTGGACAGGCAAAATAAATTGTATAGAAAAGTAATTTAAAAGAAAAACTTAACCACTGGTTTTATTCACTTCCTCATAGAAAATTAAAGTGTTTGTGGTGTGTACCATCATTTCATTTCTCCCCTAGACACTAGGTACATCATACACCATACACTAGAGCCACAAGAGTGACCGTGTGAGATCTAGGGAGGTAGCATTAAGTACCCTGCACATAATTCATCATCATCATCTTTGAGAGTCAGGGGCCTACATGTGCTTGACCTCACACGGTTTATGCAGACACTGATTTCATTCTTTTAGGATACCATCATAACCTCTCCAGCAAAAGCAAACTTTGCTACATATACCAAAAGAACAAGGTTGGTCGTTCCGAACAATCAGATCCTGAAGAAACTATCCCCAAGCAGTTTGTTGAACCATATACCACCAATCTTTATGGAGACGAAACGGAACAAGAAATAAGAGAAAACAGTGTCAACCCCAGTGCAGTTTTGTCAGACCCCAACGAACAAAATGACAGAGAAATGGTGGATGTATATGAACGAGAAACAGACATTGATTCACCAGACCCAGCCAGTACTGTTGAAACCAGTGATGCGGATAGCACCTTATTTGTACCAGTCAGCTCCAGTGTCAAACGCGCCTATAAAACAGAATCTGATGACTCACCTCCTGTCACCAAGATTCCTCGCATGCCGCAGAACCATATCAGACGAAAAATTTTGAAGAAACGTAGGGATGTTTCGAAATCAAGCCAAAAGGTACTAGCCACACATCCCCAGGCCACATCACAGTCGGTACCACTTTCTTCAGCTTACCACCAACTTGTCAAAAGCAACAGTGTGCAAATTACTGTGACCACTGTAAACAGTGTCAAAGTACCGCAGAACCAGGTCAGACGAAAAGGCAAGGCGAAACATACACCTACCTCCAAACCAAAAGAGTATTTGCCGCACATCCCCAATCTACAGTGAAATCATCACCGCCTTCGTTGATGTTCTCAGTGCCCCAACGAACAGTCAATATCGTTTCACCTATTGCACCCACGGTTGTTCAATATGATACTCGCCTAACCAGTCGAGACATTGCAATGTTGGAGATGGCAGAAAAACTGAAGGAACTAGTGAAGCTGTTCTGAAACACGCCCAAGTGTTCATGTGCATGCCATCCCATGCACGGTCTACGCAAAAGTGAATATACAGTTTACACACATTTTAATCTTCCCATGTACTCTATTTTCAGACTATGTTTGACAGTTCCAGATGCCCTGTTACAGTGAGAGATGTAAAAGCCTAACCAAGAAACTGTTTTCCCAGACAAATTATTGATGACCAAAGCAACTCAAGACCAGCCCAGATTGATTTTAATTAGAAGTTTTTTTTATTGTACAATAAAGTTGACACAAAATCACAGACTTGTTAATTTGCAATCACACATATGACACATTAAATTAGTTAGACAGTTCTAATCTTAACTTCCACAATCCCATTGATAACATATGTGTCACGCTGATTTTGCTATCACACTGATCTATGATCACTTTCCACATTTTCCTGAGCTTGATTTTTGTCCTTGCATATTCCAGAACCAGTAATTTCTTTTTCATGCACCTTAGTAAATCTTCTCTCAGACACTTTGCTCCAAAAGTCTTTTTCTCACTTACCACTAATCCTTTTAACCTATAATGCTTATGCCACTAGACTTGTCTATCCCTATAATGTTCTATTGAACCTACCATTACAGCTTGTAACAAAATACGTATCACCCACACCATTACAATTTATACCCATATCTATCATGCTATATTTTTCTTCCTACATGTGTATTTATTTTGAGTATGTACATGACAAATTTTGTGAAAATATTGCATTTGGCAAAATAGATTGTATCTTTAACAACCATTATAAGATTTCCCCACCTTACTTCTCATACTTTTTCTTTCTATCATTCTGAGACGACATTCAGAATTCATAAATTCGTTCGCCAAGTAATTTATTCATCCTTTTGCATTACAATATTTTTTGTAATCCGGAGAAAGTCTATTTTCCCTCTATCCTTGACGACTCCACAGCATACTGTCCTTTTACTTGTTCTGAACAGCATTGCTAACATTCTTACCCATTTGCACTTTTACTTCAATCATAGCCCCACTCATAAAATATTATATAAGGAGATATTAGAAAATGATGATGTTGCATTTTTGTGATTAAGTAAACTCAGCAGAAGAGTTATAACGTCTTTAAAGAAGAAGAAAGATACAGTATAAATACAACAGGATAGTTGTAAGATTGATATACATCACTGCTGAAGCATATCATTGTACCACCCCCACAAATTGTTGATGTAAACAAATGACTGAAAAAAAAATTACCCACTTGTATGACAAGCTGATGTAAAATACACTGCCCAAATTCAAGACATTGCCCTTTAACCAATACCCCAATGACATCTGCGCATGCTGATTTTGCAGATAGAAACCCTATTGATAGCATTTGTGTATGATAATCCCAGAGAAAATACATTGCCATTTTTTTCCTGATGTTGCCTGAGGCACATGAAAGGAAGAAGCACCCATTTATGATGGTTGCCTATGCCATTATATGAGACCCCATGTTATGATACAACTATATGATAGTACAACTAATGTTATGATTGATGATAAAATACTCCATATCAGTATGGTATAATAAACAAAATGTTAGTCTTTTTCGTGATAACGAAAGAAAGACGTCAAAATACTTGGAAAATTTTATGGATTTCCACGGACATAGAACAAATCAAAAGACAAAATGATTACCACTAAAGGAACCATACTAGTATGGATTACCAAGGAACATGAGATACATATGGATTATGAACATTCTATGAGAACCACAGATGTGCGAAAAAAAAGAAAAAAAATATGAATAAAATAGTTGCATAATTACTATTGCCTTATGCGCCGTGTTTGGTGCTTAAAGAATTTATTATTATTATTATTATAATTACTACATCCAGCAGAAAATAAATGACAAGATTACCTCCGTATAGGAGAAGAAATTTCATTGATGTTTACCCATTGCTTTGTATTATAAACATTGTCATAATAAGATGGATAGCAAATGAAAATTGTTTACTGATGTAATAACTAAAATATTTTGACATACTGAGATTGGATCACCCAATATGATACATGGATTGAATACAATGTTGCCCATAGGATACATGGATTGAAAATAATGATGTTACTCCAAGGACTGACCTATCACGGATATACGGTGGATATATTATAACAATAAAAGAAAAAAAGAATACCTGGATTTGAAATACATGACACTGCGTCATGGATACCATAAAATATATGCCCTCATGCCCACACTTGCAAATGACTTAGAAATTTTAAATAGGTTACCCATCTGGCAGTAGTCAGCAGATGTAATAAACACCACATAACTCTGACCAACCTTCGACCTGCGAAGGCAGAGTTGGTGTTGGAATATTGAACATGTACATTTTATAACTCTGACCAACCTTCGACCTGCGAAGTGCAGAGTTGGTGTTGGAATATTGAACTCACGCATCGAGTCCACAAGGGTCCGAAGAGTATCCTGAGGAACAGCTTGCCATTCCTGAAGCAGAAATGCAGTCAGCTGTGCAACATCCATTGGCAGGGGGTGATTTGTTGACAATCTTCAACCAAGGACATGTCAGACGTACTCAATCGGAGAAAGGTAGGTGAATGAGCTGGCCACGCTTCCTGATGATCCCATGTTGCTGAATAAACTCATTCACCACACGAGCTCGATGGGGTCGAGCGTTATCATCTTGGAGGATGGCATTACCACCTATGGCCTCCAGAGCAGGCTGAACAATTGGTCTCAAGATTTCGTTCTGGTATCTTGGGCCGGTCAAATTGCCTTGGATGATGTAGAGTGGGGTCCTGCCGTGTCTGTAGAAGCCTCCCCAGAAATGACAGAACCCCTACCATAACGATCTACCTATCGAATTGTGTCATCAGTAAATCGCTCTCCTGGTCGTCTCCAAACTCGAATCCTGCCATCATTGAATGACACAGTGAAGCGAGATTCATCAGTGAAGAGAACTTGACTCCATTGTTGCCTTGTCCATCGGATGTGCTCGCGACACCAAGCAACACGGGCTCTGCGATGAGCAGCAGTAAGAGGGATTCTGACTGCAGGACGTCGAGTAGCCAGTCCAAATTCATGTAAACGTTTGCGAATGGTGCTTTGACTGACATTAACGTTTACAGTTTGTCTCAGCTGACATCTTAGAATGGAACAAGTCACTGTTCGATGGCGCAGGGCTGACAACAAGAGGTACCGGTCATCATGTCTATTTGTGCATCTTGGGTGACCTGGCCGGTGGCGATCCTCCACACTTCCTGTGGCCTGAAATCTCTCCAACCTTCCTTGGATAGTCGAGTGTGACACTGCAAGTCGTCTAGCAACCTTACGGACAGATAAATCATTTTCAACCCACGCTATAGCCCTCATTCTTTGTACGGTGTTAAGACTTCTTCTCGGTGGCATGGTTTTTGCAAGTGATGAAACTACCTTAAGTCTGCTGATTTTAAAACAAATTACGAGTGAACTCTGTTCATGAAAAGTCGCCTTTGCACATGGAATGTCAATCAGCACGATTACTTCATCTGTTTGGTTGTACGGAAGTTTGAAAAAACAGATTAAAAATGTGAATTTATGGTCAGCAAACCAAATTGCACGTGATCATCATGGTTGTGGGTGAGTTGTTTTTATGTTCAATGTGCATAGAGGACTGTCAGAGAAACATATTGCACCCATTTTTACTAAAAACTTCCTTCATTTAATTATTCTATGCGCTTATATAAAAGTGTATTGAAAATAATAAGGTGGCCCTTGACTTTTGACGAGTAGTATATATACAAGGATGCCTTAGGATAACATAAATACATAATGGTCAGGAAAACCAGGAAGATTGTCTTGACAGAGAACAAAATTGAAGTAATACAGAACCTAATGTACAGAATCCATGATGCTTTGAAAAATTTTTCCTTGTATTTCACATATTGGTAAAATGTTGTAAACATATTGTTTTAATGATTGCTGACTAGTTGATGTTGGATAATGACTAACTGATAGTTCAAAAAAGACTTTTGAAAAAAATATACTTCAAGGAAGATTGTCTTGACAGAGGATAAATAAAATAAATCTATCAAGGATTGGACATAAACAAAACCTTAATGGACAGGATCACCTGTATAGATATTGGAGAAATACATTGCATATTTTAAGAAAAAAAATATATAAAACATGTTCTACAGTGATGGAGACTTGAAAAGAATTTAGACACAAATCGCTTGGAGAATGTCAATTACATGACAAAGAATTTCAAATACAAGTTAATAGGATTAGGCCATGACGTTTTCAGGGTTGTATTGTGTAGATTTTGACTGCATGTCAGGATGTATTGTTACATTATACTTGGGAAATGTTTGCACGTATATGCCTAGAGATGTTTTGTAATAATAGGAATAATGAGCAAGTAGATCATGGTGATGTAGTGGATTTGATGGTATTGTATGGTTGAGATGTTACCTAGTGTAATGAATGAGGTCAGCTGTGAAGGCTCCTGAGATAAATGTTGATGCGAATTACAGAAGGCCCTTCTTACTACCACTTACGACCTCAAACATATCTTTTTAGTTGATAAATTCGTTGGTAAATCAGTTGGTGAACTTCCAGCAGGCCAGATCTCACTTATCTCGACTGCGACGATCTTGTACAAGAGTCTGGTGGCCCCTCCTCTCCGTGCTGGGGGACAATATACGGCTGCTCTGACACAATGTTAGACTGCACTGGTCCACGCTTGTGTATATTACAACAGCATTCGGCACCTCTTCGGTGCCAAACAGAAACTCACAATTCTGAAATAAAAGTTTTGTGGCATGTGTCAGAACTCTACCTACTGAGCCACTTCTGCACACAACACTACACAACAACACCACACAGACTGGGTCAGATCTCTCTGACCACACAGTACATCTTACCTAGTTGTTTTCATATAGTACTAGTTCCCCAAGACTACCTTGCATCTGAGATATGTTCAATAGTTTCCTTCTATTCAATAAGATAGGTGATATGTTCCACTGATCTCAACAATAGATCCGCCTCCATAGTTTTAGTAGGCGTCCATATATTTTGTTTGTCTCTAGACCCTGAACTTGGGCTGGGGATCTAGAGCGAGCACTTACTTGTCGTAATCATTTTATATGATATGGCAGTATCAATCACTCGAAATATTAAAATGTACAAAAGAAATACTTTCATTCTTATCAGAATTCAGAATTGAGAACACAGTTAAATGCTAGCAAAACTCAGCTGAGCTGCTGTGTATCTGATGGCGTCCCACTAAAATTATGTATTATCTTCTGGAAACCACACCACAGGTACTAAACCACTGTGTCTCTGGACAGTCTTGTAACGAATGGCAAAAATGCGCATCTCTGTCCTGCCAATATGATTTCATTCATCCAATCACCGACTCCCCCCCCCCCTAACTTTCAAATCTACAACCAAAGTCAAATTTCAGTCAGCTCTCAGTCAAGTATGTATTACTGTCTGTTGGTCCGTCTGTCTCTACTTGTTTTTCATACAAAAAACACGCTTGGTTCTTGGACCAACTTCATGCAATACCCTACACACTTCTGCCTCCGAAGTTATTTTTAGCCACAATTCTCCATCATTTCCCCTCTCTTTAATTACAGCTCGATTTTAGCACTTGAGTCTCAAGGCCGCAAATTTTGAAAATTTAGTGACATTTTTTTAACAGTGCAGTCGCTCGTCTGATATGAACAACACAGTCTTTTGTCAATATCTTCATTATTATCTATCCGTCTGTATAATTTAAAGTATATTATTTCTCTGCTCAAGACGGGCTATCAAACTAGCTAGGTTTTATATTCCTAACATTATTATTAAGAAAAAGTTACTTTTTCAAGGTTAGTTGTTTTTTTGAAATATGTTCGAGAACCTTCTCCACGGCGTTTGCCGCTGAATTCAAATAACAATCAAGTATCGTAAAAGTCCAAGATATTACTGTTTCTGACACGAGCTAAAGTCGTTTTTTTTTTCATTTCCTTACCCTCTGTCAACTAGTGACGTGAATTTTTTTCTTTTACTACCAATTGCGTCTTTTAGCCTTGCGATCTTCAAACACGTGTTCAGTCATATTTTTCCTTTTGGTGTCCTCCGTTCTCTCCCGTCTACAAAGGGTAACCGTTTCGTCTGCACGTCTAACTCGTTAGTTTTAAATGGCGGGTAGGAAAGGCTGGCATGGGCGAGCATGTCTCCTAGTATCTTACGCATTATTTTTAACCCTACATTTTATCGTTAGATTTGGAGATATTTTAACGTTGTATCATGGTAAATTCATCACACATCTCCCCACCTGAGAACATGCACTACGGCAAGTTCCAAAACCAGTGATACACATAGATAAAATTACTCCTCACGCCTGCTACTACTCTAATTTTGATCACAGGGGTGCCGACTGAGGAAATCTGCACCGACATTCAATGACCCTGGGATGTATTCGATAATAAACTGATAAGGTTGCAGTAATAAAGACCAACTCAACAATCTTGCGTTTTCATGCTTAGCCTGAGATAAGAATACCAGGGGCTGATGATCCGTCTGGACCACAAAAGTCCTACCATACAGATAGATTTGAAACTTTTTTATCGCCCAGATTAACGCTAAACATTCTTTTTCGCTTGTGGAATATCCTTGCTCCGCTTTATTCAATTTGCGGCTTGCATAAGCGACTGGGTTCAGTTCCCCATCGGGTGAAGATGACCTTTGCAACAAAGCCGCCCCGAGGCCTACATTACTTGCATCTGTTCTCACCACGAAGTCCTGTGTCAAATCAGGCAATTTGAGAATAGGCTTGCTAGTGAGTTTATCCTTTAACTCTTGAAAAGCTACTTCACATTGCGCAGTCCAAACAATTTTATCTGGAAGTCCCTTGCGAGTCAGATCAGTCAGAGGAGCACAAATAGAGTTAAAATTTTTGATATATTTTTGGTAAAACCCACATAACGACACGAATGATCGCACGTCCTTTTTTGTTTGTGGTCTAGGTGCTCTCTGCAGTTTTTCCAAGTTCTTGGGGTCAGGGGTCATGTTACCCTGATATACAGTGTGTCCCAAGAATTCCAACTCTTTGCATCCAATACAACATTTTGTTGGCCTAGCAGTTAAGTTCGCCTCCCTAAGCCTATCAAATAACATTTTCAGAGAGTTAATGTGTTCTTCAAATGTCTCAGTGGCGACGAGAATATCATTCATGAAATTCGTGATACATGGGTTATTCAAGGGATCCAACAATTTGCGCATCATCCTTGAAAATACACTCGGAGCATTTTTCAATCCGAATGGTAGCATATTGAATTCATAATGTCCTTCCGAGGTGCTAAACGCTAAATAAGGTCTCACTTCAGGCTTCACTGGAATCTGGTAATAGCCTTTGCTAAGATCCACCTTTGAAAAGTATTTTGCCTTGTTTAATCTGGCAAATAACTGTTTTGTGTCTGGTAATGGATCCACTTGTCCTTCTGTGACAGCATTCAGTTTCCTGTAATCTATGCACAGTCTGTGTTCCCCAGACGGTTTCCTCAACAAAACTACATTGGAGCTAAAAGATGATTCACTGTGTGAAATAATCCCCTCCTTCAACAAATATTCTATTTCTTCTTTCAATGCCTTCTCCTTCGCGAACGGAATAGAATAGGCTCTCATACAGATTGGGTTTGAGTCTACCAGTTTCATGTCATACTGTAGCAAATTTGTATGTCCTGGTTTATCTGTTAAGACATCTGTATGTTCCTCTAGAACCTGTTGAACTCTCTCCCTCTGATTTTTAGTCAGGTGCTTACTGACTTTTACTTGTGCCGCTGTTTCACAAGGATGTAATGGGTATTCATGTGAGGTGAGTGGTTCCTTTTGCATTTGAGTTGCGATAGCCAAGGTCAGTAAGGGGGTGCATTCCTGGAGTGGTCTGTCCAGATACTTCTTTAACAGGTTTACATGATAAACTTTCTCCTTCCCCTTTTTGTCAATTTTATAGTTTGTTCTAGACACCTTCTCTAGAACCGTATATGGACCTTGTCATCCAATTTGTAATTTATTCTGGCTGCCGGGTAGTAGAAGAAGCACCTTCTCTCCCACAGCTAATTCTCGGTCCTTTGCCTTCCTATTAAAATATGCTGCATGTTTCTTCCTGGCTTGCCTCAAATTATCATTTGCCAGTTTCCATCCAGCTTTCAGACGAGTGGTCAGTTCGTTCACATATTGATAAGATGAGATAACAGTCTCTTCTGCCTTCTCATCTGTCCAGGTCCTTAATAAGGCTACTTCTGGACTTTTAAATTTTTATACTTATTTTTCATGGCACCCATCGGATCCCTTCCATTGGAAGCCTTATAATGAGGACTTTTCTTCCTAGAATCATCACTCACAAATCGACCACTACCAATTTTCTTCTTGGGTTTGTCTCCCCACTTTAGATTGCTTGTGAGAGATCTTCGCTCTCTTTTAGTTTCCTCCAGTTTATATAACTCTGTTCGAGGGATTGCCAGTTTATTCTGGGATAAATTTCTTCTTTGTACTCGTCGCATAATGGCCATGTTAATCCATTCAAGTGAAGACTGGGTGTGAAAAGGGGGCTCCCATTGCACTTTGTCTACCTGAGTATAATTATTTTTCCTTCCAGGCCTAAGTTTGCCCCGTGGCGTTTCTAGGTCCTGCACATATTTTCCCTTTGTGGGTGTTCCCTCATGAAATACGCCACATGCTTCTACAAAGTTTTCAATATCGACATTTACGTCGGGCCAATAATATTTTCGAGCAACTTTTTGGCAGATGGTACCGACTTTCTCATGGTCACAATTTTTCCAACATGTAAGCTCCTTATTAAATTTGCCCTATATACCTTGGGAAGAACCAACTGTCCGTGACCAGTGGATCTAGTTCCTGTCTTCCTATATAGCAATCTGTCCTTCATAAAATATTCTCCCTTGCTTGGAGGTGTGTGGCATTTGGGCAATTTTTTAAAACATGGCTTGAGTGTCCTATCCTCAGCCTGCGCCTTCCTCATCTCCTCTGGATGAGCATTTATAGGTTCACCTTCTTCTTCCTTTTTCTGTGACCTGGTCTGCACTGTCGCCATGATCACAGGTCTCTCGGGATTCCCCAAGAAGACGTACCTACACCCCAATATCAGAGGGTAGATTGGTTCATCTATCACTGCTGCTCTGATTTCTCCTTCCACATAGCAAGTTTTCACCGTTATCCTTGCGATGGGAAGTGTCATGAGTGGTATGTCCTTAGTCGCCCCTTGTATTTCCACTGTTTCTGTGGTATACTGACTTGGGTCCACTAGGCTAGACTTCACAACTGAATCATAATCCAAACCTGTATCATAAAGGCACCTTATGGTGACCCCATTACAAATAACATCCTCACAAACTGGGGGGTGATAAGGTTCCTGCTGTCCATTAGGATTAACCTTTAATCTTTGAGTCCCCGACTTCATTGCAGCAATGTTTGAAGGTTTCCTTCTACAAAATTCGGTGTTATGGTTGTCTTTCTTACACCATTTGCACCATCTTTTTCCTTGGTTTAACGGTTTTCTTTCATTATATTTTTGGTCATTGAACTGTGAGTTTCTGTCACGATAGTCATTTCTTGGCCTATCAAAGTTTGTCCTGCCTTTATTGCCCTGTTCTCGGTTATCAAATTTATTAAATTGCTGTGGAGCTTTAAAATTTTCTATGTGCTTCTTTTTAGTGCCACTTACCTCTGCCTGGGCTGCCTGATACCTCTCAGCGACATTTAAAACCTCCCCCAACCTCTCTGCACCTTGTTCCATGAGAAATTTTCTCAAGTCTGGAGCCATGGACTCTCTTAATTGCTCTATCATGATCATTTCTTTAAGATCTTGGGTCTTCCCCAGAGCAGTCCATTTCTCCAAATAGGTTTCCAGTCTGGCAGAGAATTGGTGGTATGTCTCCCCAGACAACAGTTTGGCATTTCTAAATTTCTTACGGTAAAATTCACCATTTTTTTCGTATCTTAATAACAAAGCCTGCTTTAGCATGTCATAATTGTCTTGGTCTTCTCTGTTCATTTTTGCGAAAACTTCATAAAAAGTACCTCTCAATCCCTGTGATCGCTTTAAACTCCACCTCTCTCTCTCTAACCCATATGTAGTAGCTAATAACTCAAAACGACTGAGGTACCCCTCGATGTCATCGTCTTTCTCAACAAAATGGTCTAAATGAAACCCCATAGTCGAGTTTGAGACTCCCTGACTAGCTGCAGCATCTGAGGCAAAAGGGCTGGCACCATTTTCAGGAGCATGGCCTTGTAATTCCAGCTCCTTTAGTCGTAATTCATTCTCCCTTTGCAACCTTCTATCTTCTGCCTCCCTTTCGGCAGTCAACCTTTTTTCTTCTGCTTCCCTTTGCAACCTTCTATCTTCTGCCTCCCTTTCGGCAGTTAACCTTTTTTCTTCTGCTTCCCTTTGCTGTCGTTTTTCTTCTGCCTCAATCTGCAGCCTCTTAAGTTCTCTATCAGCCTCAATTTGTAACCTCTTCTCTTCAGCTAACCTCCTATCTTCCCTTTCAATATACTTGTCACATTCAGCAGTTACATACTGAATTAAAACCTGACCATCCATTCCCATTTCCTTCGCCGTTAGCACAGCAGCTGATCTGAACTTTGCCAGCTCAGCCATCACACAAAATAACACTGACCAGGGTAAATCTAATTACTTAATGACAGGTAATCCTAATTATCAAATGACAGGTAATTCTAATTATCAAATGACAGGTATTTCTAATTATCAAATGACAGGTAATTCTAATTATCAAATGACAGGTAATTCTAATTAATTAATTAATTAACTAACTGGCTGTGAAGATTCACCAACTTTGATTTTCCATTTTTATTTTAAGGGACACTTTTAAATTTTGACAATTTGTCCCCACTAGTTTAGTTCTCCCACCAGGAGATTCTAATATTTATGATTATCTAATTATCCTGGACAAGACCCCAATATTGTAGTGGATTTGATGGTATTGTATGGTTGAGATGTTACCTAGTGTAATGAATGAGGTCAGCTGTGAAGGCTCCTGAGATAAATGTTGATGCGAATTACAGAAGGCCCTTCTTACTACCACTTACGACCTCAAACATATCTTTTTTTACTAATGAATGTAGCTACGTTAAAAAAAGTCTAGGGTACTGAAATGTACTGTGTTGTAGTAGATTACACACACACACACACAGATATTTAATAAGTCTACCAATAATAATAATAAAATTTATAACACACTGAACTAACTCAGGCTGTTTTAGTTTTAACTATTAAATCTTTTGGTAAATTTATTTGTTCTGAACCAAAAGTTTGTTGGTCAGAACATATGAAATATTATGGAGTTATAAATGGAATGCATAATTATATGACATAATAAAATGGAATGTGATTACAAAGGTATGTTATAAGTCCAGTTAATATTAATTATATTAGATTGTCCCAGGAGACTATTACTGAATGTACTGTTGGGGTGGTATCATCACGCCCAGTCTATGACTACCAAACATTGTCCATTGACTTATGGGATGAATACATGGTTTATTTTCCCACAATGGTATGTCTTTATTAGTTGATAAATTAGTTGATAAATTCGTTGGTAAATCAGTTGGTGAACTTCAAGCAGGCTAGATCTCACTTATCTCGACTGCGTCGATCTTGTACAAGAGTCTGGTGGCCCCTCCTCTCCGTGCTGGGGGACAATATACGGCTGCTCTGACACAATGTTAGACTGCACTGGTCCACGCTTGTGTATATTACAACAGCATTCGGCACCTCTTCGGTGCCAAACAGAAACTCACAATTCTGAAATAAAAGGTTTGTGGCATGTGTCAGAACTCTACCTACTGAGCCACTTCTGCACACAACACTACACAACAACACCACACAGACTGGGTCAGATCTCTCTGACCACACAGTACATCTTAACTAGTTGTTTTCATATAGTACTAGTTCCCCAAGACTACCTTGCATCTGAGATATGTTCAATAGTTTCCTTCTATTCAATAAGATAGGTGATATGTTCCACTGATCTCAACAATAGATCCGCCTCCATAGTTTTAGTAGGCGTCCATATATTTTGTTTGTCTCTAGACCCTGAACTTGGGCTGGGGATCTAGAGCGAGCACTTACTTGTCGTAATCATTTTATATGATATGGCATTATCAATCACTCGAAATATTAAAATGTACAAAAAAAAATACTTTCATTCTTACCAGAATTCAGAACACAGTTAAATGCTAGCAAAACTCAGCTGAGCTGCTGTGTATCTGATGGCGCCCCACTAAAATTATGTATTATCTTCTGGAAACAACACCACAGGTACTAAACCACTGTGTCTCTGGACAGTCTTGTAACGAATGGCAAAAATGCGCATCTCTGTCCTGCCAATATGATTTCATTCATCCAATCACCGACTCCCCCCTAACTTTCAAATCTACAACCAAAGTCAAATTTCAGTCAGCTCTCAGTCAAGTATGTATTACTGTCTGTTGGTCCGTCTGTCTCTACTTGTTTTTCATACAAAAAACACGCTTGGTTCTTGGACCAACTCCATGCAATACCCTACACACTTCTGCCTCCGAAGTTATTTTTAGCCACAATTCTCCACCATTTCCCCTCTCTTTAATTACAGCTCGATTTTAGCACTTGAGTCTCAAGGCCGCAAATTTTGAAAATTTAGTGACATTTTTTTAACAGTGCAGTCGCTCGTCTGATATGAACAACACAGTCTTTTGTCAATATCTTCATTATTATCTATCCGTCTGTATAATTTAAAGTATATTATTTCTCTGCTCAAGACGGGCTATCAAACTAGCTAGGTTTTATATTCCTAACATTATTATTAAGAAAAAGTTACTTTTTCAAGGTTAGTTTTTTTTTGAAATATGTTCGAGAACCTTCTCCACGGCGTTTGCCGCTGAATTCAAATTACAATCAAGTATCGTAAAAGTCCAAGAAATGACTGTTTCTGACACGAGCTAAAGTCGTTTTTTTGTCCATTTCTTTACCCTCTGTCAACTAGTGACGTGAATTTTTTTCTTTTACTACCAGTTGCGTCTTTTAGCCTTGCGATCTTCAAACGCGTGTTCAGTCATATTTTTCCTTTTGGTGTCCTCCGTTCTCTCCCGTCTACAAAGGGTAACCGTTTCGTCTGCACGTCTAACTCGTTAGTTTTAAATAGCGGGTATTAAAGGCTGGCATGGGCGAGCATGTCTCCTAGTATCTTAAGCATTATTTTTAACCCTACATTTTATCGTTAAATTTGGAGATATTTTAACGTTGTATCATGGTAAATTCATCACAGGTGACTACCCACGAGGAAATTGACTGTTTTATTGAAGTGGACCACCATTTTAATAAGGATTGGGAGATTTTGAAAAAAAAAAGTTTTTAATAAGTGTACAAATAGAGTAAGTGTTGCGTGGGTGTCACTGGTGTAGGGGTGTCCTTCGTTCGATTATTATTAGTTTAGCTTGTATGCTTGCTTATCTATCATTATCTCAGTTGAGGTCGACACAAAGTTTTGTTGTTGATTAATAAGTGTCCAAGCAAACCTCGGTTCCGTACGAACTGATTCATTATTAATATTAACTTCCTATAAAGAAGAGTTCATCAGGTCAAAGGACAATCAACAATGCAAGTTGAAGCAATCAAACGTAATCAAAGTAATGTGGGTAAGTCTTCGATTAGAGTCCAATATTTATTACAAGTTGACGCACGAAGACAGTTCACAACTGTGTCCTTCGTTCGATTATTATTAGTTTAGGTTGTATGCTTGCTTATCTATCATTATCTCAGTTGAGGTCGACACAAAGTTTTGTTGTTGATTAATAAGTGTCCAAGCAAACCTCGGTTCCGTACGAACTGATTCATTATTAATATTAACTTCCTATAAAGAAGAGTTCATCAGGTCAAAGGACAATCAACAATGCAAGTTGAAGCAATCAAACGTAATCAAAGTAATGTGGGTAAGTCTTCGATTAGAGTCCAATATTTATTACAAGTTGACGCACGAAGACAGTTCACATAGGTATACATTCATATATAGTTCATTAGAAATTACGTGCATAATATTCAGGTCCGTCCGTGTCAATATAATGTGTCAGATGCACGTCATGGCTTTGTACATGCGCTGCTGTAGTCAGACAGCCAGAAATGAGCGCATGAGTTCTTGACAGCTACAAATTGAATCATATTACGATTCTCCTTCCATCATTTCATTTACTTAATAAATCTCATACTTTATCTTAATATCTGAACTGACCCTGAGTTCTATATTGAATTCATATATCGGCTATATACTAAGCCTCTCCTTGGAAGAAATACAAGACACGACTTCTCTGCTTGGCGGACAGCATAAAAAGGGGTAATGTAACCAAGTCACCAAGCGTGACCTTCCCAACGCGAATACGTCATAATCTTAGCATATATTTCGCGTTCAGTAGTCCATAAAATATCGACATATTCTATTAATGTTAGTGACCCCAAACGTTGCGCACTGCTAAACCCCAGCAGACGCCGTCATTTAAAATAACACCGTAACAGTAAGCCCATAATCATTGGAACACCAGGAAGAAAATAACTCAACATTTTTGAAGTACTCGGAGTCTTATGATATGGAGCCAAATAACAGGAACGGATATTATATCTCACTCCCCTCAAAGTCCAATAGAATGTTCTCAACTATATTTTTGAATGAAATGATATTGAGTTGTACCAGGGGATATTATTGCTCATATTTCCCAGTGTTGCCACTCGTCACATTTTTTCAGTGACGACATTATGTATTAGATGGATATTAGGAATATTTTGTTGGCCAGTGTTGCCAATTAGAAAATTTGGTGAAAAATGTTGTAATACGCTGGATAGTTTAATTTTTTTTGAAGTTGATGTCCATCACTAAGTATTTATATAGAAGTTGATCTCATATAGACATAGGACCCAAGTGTAGGAATTAGATTAAATTTTTTCGAAACATTTTTGGACTTCGAAAATTTTTTGGACTTTAAATTTTTCTGAAAATTTTTGTACATAGAAAATTTTAAGGATAATTTGGATATTGATAGTATACAAATGTCTCCCTATGGGATACATTTGCAGGGCCCCGGGATCTGTATGTAGCCGTGTATACCGTGATTTCTTCGGATACAGACTATATCCCACTAAAAACGGAAAGAGCACAGATTAACATATAAATTAATATCTTATGAGAAACGGAGGATAAAAGAAACTAAATGACACATATTTTATTTAGGCTAGCTTCGCTTTAGTTATGTCATAACTAGTCATGTGATTCCCCTAACCAATCATACAGCTCAGATTTTGTCCCCGGCGAGAATCAGAAAGCGACGCCATGTAGTAGGTTAGTCAGAATAAGATAGCGAAACGTAACGGACGTGCGGAGTCCAGTGCAGTGTATTTCTTATGTTGAGGAGATCAACTTCACACTTATATAACAAAAGTGTATTTCAAGTTGTGGTGTGATTTGTTTGCGATTTCTATACATTAGTAAGTATCACGATTAAAAAATGCCCTTCTTTTTTATAGAGCTTACGGTCATAGCTGTAACAGAGCTACACTCGAAGATTCGACCAAAATGAAACAAAATCCTATATCTAAATGCTTTGCTGAGGAAGAAGGTCCTTATGTTGAGAGTTATTAAACCTAAGGAATACCAAGAAGCAAAAGAAAAACCTGGACTAATAAATTAAACTGAAGAGATGGAAAATGTCGTCGAACCTAGAAAACATTAACCTAATGAAGGAACACTATAGAAAGATAGAGGAGGCTCGCCATTTACAAATTGAATATGGTGAAAAGATGCAAAGGGGATTTTGCATAAATGAAATAATATATTGACATTATATATGCAGTTGCTATTTACTGTAAATATTAAAGTGTTCAAGAACTTGTTATATTTGACTTAAGCCAGCTCCTGTTGAAGGCTATTAAAAGTTGTTTATATGAAAACAAATGCTGTTGAAGAATCAATTGCCAAAGTTGGATATTATGCTGAAAAATCAATCTATCCCAAGTTAATTGCTACATTTACATCTAAGAGAAGCAAAGTCGAACCTGGTAACGCACAAAAATAAAAGGAGAGAAATATAAAACTCTAGCGGCTAGGCTAGTTAACTAAACCTACTCTCTGCTCTATATGGAACTACTGAGATTTAAGAAACACTGAATAATAATCACAAAACCCACTGTGACATTAGCCAATAGGCCGGATATCAAGGTGCACGTCTAGCCTCAAAAGATCAAATGCATTAACACGTTAATGTCAATGCACTTTGATCTTAGCCAAAAGGCCGAGAAGATATCTGCTAACATTTTTTTTTAATGTTCCTTCTGGGGTTCAAAGTGAGGTGATTGACTTTATTAAGTATAATGTGTGAATTTTGTGTGATCCCGGCCTTTGATCTTAGCCAAAAACTTTTTTCCTCGCATGAGGTCGTATTTTTTTTCCTCTCATGAGGTCGCATTGATCACACGCCCACCACCGGCCCTAGCCAAGACACATCATCCTAGCCCAAGCCGGATAGTAGGCGCAAATCCAAACACAAAAAGACCCAATGACACACAAGTGTCATAGTAGCAAAGTTGGATTTTGCTGGGGAGGTTATGATGGTATCCTAAAAGAATGAAATCCGTGTATGTATTAACCGTGTGAGGTCAGGCACATGAAGGCCCCTGACTCTAAAATGATGATGATGAATTATGTGCAGGGAACCTAACGCTACCTCACTAGATCTCACACGGTCACTATTTTGGCTCTAGTGTCTGGTGTATGATGTACCTAATTTCTAGGGGAAAAATGAAATGGTGGTACACAACAGAAAACACTTTAATTTTCTATGAGGAAGTGAATAAAACCAGTGGTTACGTTTTTCTATTAAAATGAATGTTTTTTCTTTACAATTTAATCTGCCTGTCCAGCCATATCTTTTGGGCAGGTCTTTGAAAATGAGGACAAGATAGTTTACAGAAAAGATCAACTAAAATATCTGGACTCTTTGTCCACTAACTATAAAGTCAATATATATATATATATATATATATATATATATATATATATATATATATATATATATATATATATATATATATATATATATATATATATATATATATATATATATATATATATATATATATATATCTTTCCTGTTGGAATGTTCACAGCCTACACTTTATTCATCTAAAAGGGAGAGTCACTGTGTATGAGGGGCTGTAGTTTCATCATACCCCATAAACTTCCTGAGTATGATTTGAAATACCAGTGTTTATTAAAAACGAAAGTGTCAGATATACCCAGATGCTTAACACATCACCTGGGATTCCTTGTAGAATGATAATACAGTATGAAGTTGCCGAAAATCTCGATCTCTCAAAATCCCAAGCTCCTCCCGTTATCTTTTGACAGCATAAACGAATTATCGGAGACTTGATGGTTTTATTGTCACTCAGCAGGTTTCCTGTTACCAGCTGGCAACAGGAAACAAAACCTCTGCAACAAAAGGACACCCTGGCCTTTTATATCTGATCACTTCTTATATTTCTTATTTTCCTACTGTGATATGGGGTCAACCTCGCGTGCATTACAGGTGCACTCGCCCCTAATTTTACCTGACTCCCACCTTGCTGTGATCACACCTCAGGTCCCTATGGCAGATATGCCACTGTACGTTTACATAGTTTTCCTCAATAAAATAATGTGGAGTAACCACATTTCCTTTGGTATGATTTTTTCTTCTTTTCTTTTTTAAATATAAATACTTCAGGCATGTTTAACAGTGTTCAAGGAACACAGAGGCTTACTAATATTCTAATGCAATAATATTCAAACAAAATCATGACAACATACACCAGTTAGATACATTTCAAAGTGAGGACTCAACAATGTCTGCTCCCGGCATGTCCTTCACCTTTCCCAATAGCATTATCTAACTTTGGCAGTTGGAATAAACATAGTAATTCATGAAGCATCATTACCACAAATTTCAAGAAATATAAGCAAATGACGCTGACTTGCAAAGAAATGGCCTCAGTTTCCTCTGCACTGCCCAGACTGTGAATACTTTCTTTATTTAATTTTAAAATTTAACACAGCTGTTCTCAGCGTATTTGAATGAACAATATTGTCAACTGGCACTGAGCAGCAAAAGCTTTTTGCTAATATTTAGTAGCACTGGCCAATCGAAAGCCTTCGACCACCAGAATTCAAATGCAGTTTTTGAAAAACAAAATTAATTCCAAACAAACTCTGCGTCTGGTAGTCGATTGGCCAGTCTGCCTTAGTTATGCCAATACAAAAAGATGTTTCGTTTTGGATTACAATTTTCCTACCGCTCCCCTTTTCCTCCTATACTCTTGTTCCCCAAGCGAATTTGAATGTACCTCAATGCCTCTTTTCTAAGCTGCCGTCCCCACTAACGTTATGAAAAAAAACAAGCAGGAACAACAGTCTATCTGGTCGCGCGTCCGTAGACATTTAGTATTTCCTCAATAACTTGGCTAATACTTGGACTACCATAGTATTTAAAGCACATTCTTGCTCAGTGGACACTAAGCTATACTCTCATATAATTTTTATGGTCAGTTTCATATTGGTTTAGATTTTTAATTTTTGTCACTGTCCATCGTCAAATAAAAATTTTACACAAGACGGCCATCTTTCCCCTCTCTTTCACCTCGCCAGCATGTATTTTCAAATAACTAACTTGTTTTAGTTACGTCAGAAATGCTACCGCTAGGAGGAAATAAAATTTGTCTGCGTGTTTTTGCCTCTGCTGGCTTTGCCGCAGTGTGTATAGATGCATGGCAGAATGTGTCAAGCGAAGCGGGGTTTGGAGCGGCGGGTGTTAGAATTGGCGTTAATAATTTGTATTGTCTCGTGTTACCCTACCAAATTTGTAAAGATTACTACTGATTACCAGCGTTAAAGTCAAAATATTACGTTAATTCAGACAGTAGTTTGGCGGCACACTTCCCCAAAATCATTAATTATAAGTCTTGCCACAGTCTCTATCAGATCGGGCAAAATGTTAAATATTAGTAGTACGTTTTCGAAACCGAAACTAAAACGCGTGTTAGATTTTTACCGTGGGATCGTTCTATAGGCTTTAGCACTGCACAAAATTCAGCGCTATGCTGGCGTGTGAGACCATCACAGTCAGACACAATCGGGCAGGTTTTTTGATTATCATTTTATGACTAAAATCTACTGAAATGAGCGATTATTCTCGCAGATTTTACTAGTCATTTTAGTGATCTTCTGTGTTTTCACACAAAAGACCTAATGACACTGAATGTCAATGTACTGATCTTTTGTGGTTTGACTTTGATCTTAGCCAAAAGGCTTTTTTTTCCTCGCATGAGGTCGCATATTTTAAACTCGCATGAGTTGCGGTGGGGCACGCCTGGCCCTAGCTAAGACATAATGGTCTTAGACAATAGACCGGATATCAAGGCGCACGTCTAGCCTCGAAAGATCAATTACATTAACACGTTAATGTCAATGCACTTTGATCTTAGCCAAATTTTTTTATTTTTTTTCCTCGCTTGAGGTCGCTTATTTTTTTCCTCGCATGAGGTCGCATTAGTACCCGCCCAAACCCGGCCCTGGTCAAGACCACATGTCCCAACACAAGAAGACCCTTTTTTTTCCCTCGCTTGAGGTCGCATATTTTTTCCTCGCATGAGGTCGCATTGTCCCCGCCCCAAACCCAGCCCTGGTCAAGACCACATGTCCCAACACAAGAAGACCCAATGACAAACTGTGTCACTGTAGTGATCCTCTGTGTTCTCACACAAGAGACCTAATGACACATGAATGTCACTGTACCGGTCTCTGTGTCTAGACACTTTGATCTTAGCCAAAAGGCCGAGAAGCGAACGAAGACAGGACTCATGGGTGTAGGTTTATAATCTGACATTGAAGATGGTAAGCTCTTAATATATAACTATAATAAACGTACAGTTCAGGTTTAGCTACTTTATTTTTATTTCTTTGACTTTTAAAAATATGATTTTTTTAAATACTGTATTATGTTTGTCTACTTCAGTGTATTAACGTAACACTGTTGTTTTTTTTAATATAAAAAATAATTTATAAAATTTATATTTTTAATATTTTTTTGACATTTATGTAATAGTTTATTTTTAGTTTAATTCCTTCCCTTGATATATAAATTGTCAGTTTTCATTTGTATTACTTCCCTTGCCGTCAAAAATGACAGTTTGTCTATCGTACAAGGATTGACTTGCCCGATTTGGACCATTCTGTTATGGCCCTTTGGACTTAAGATTGTAATTCTGTTGTAACACGGTTTATACCAAAATAGCCAATAGATTTGTTGTCTTATATTTAATAAAATTGAATAGCATATGTTCCTGATATCTAATTTGAAATGTTCTTCGTTCCATATTTTATACAAATCTGGAGGTGGGAAACTGAATGTGGGAACTTGTTAATTAGGCTCGTAGTTCTGCCTGTAAAAAGGCACAAAGCACTCCGCTTTGATTGGATTTTAAAAAAACTATAACTGTAATTATTTTGAAAACCAAGAGACCAGTATAATCAGAATTTGATATTTTAGAAGTAAACCAGGTATTATGCGAAAACGCATCGTCGTAAAAAACGCAACGAAAAGACAGACTTAAATGGGAGTTCAACAAGGCAGTTAAGTGACTTGCCAGCTTACTGAAATTTTGTAGCATGAAACGATCCAAATGACAAGTAAGAAACAACCGATAAATACCATGTTTGTATTACAAAATGCTGTCAGAGTTAGACGTTAACACTCACTAACGAAAGACAGAGAAATGTCACCATGTGTGAATTAAAATATGTTAAAAAAAAAAACACAAGGAAAAAAGGGCCACTAAAATAATTTAATGTAAAGTGACAAACCAAAATATCACGAGCATTTTTTAAAGAGCAGGAAATTATGGAGAAAAAGACTGGTTCTGGGAACTAGTTGATCATTGTGGTTCTGGGAACTAGTTTGATCATTGTGGCTCTGGGAACTAGTTGATCATTGTGGTTCTGCAAACTAGTCAGTCTTGATTATTGTGGTTCTGGAAACTAGTCAGTCTTGATTATTGTGGTTCTGGAAACTAGTTAGTCTTCGTCGTGCTTCTGTGAAATACGCAGTCTTGATCATTGTGGTTCGGGAACTAGTCAGTCTTGATCCTTGTGGTTCTGGGAACTAGTCAGTCTTAATTATTGTGGTTCTAGGAACTTGTCAGTCTTGAGCATTGTGGTTTGAAGAACTAGACAGTCTTGATCCTTGTGGTTCTGGGATCTAGTCAATGTAGTTCGGGGAACTAGTCGGTCTTCATCCTTGTGGTTGTGGGAACTAGTCAGTCTTGATTCTTGTGGTTCTGTGAACTAGTTAGTATTGATCATTGTGGTTTCGGAGAACTAGCCAGTCTTGATCCTTGTGGCTCTATGAACTAGTTAGTGTTTATCATTGTGGTTCTAGAAACTAGTTAGTGTTGATCATTGTGGTTCTAACAACTAGTCAGTCTTGATCATTGTGGTTCTAGGAACTAGTCACTCTGATCCTTGTGGTTCGGGAAACTAGTCAGTCTTAATCATGGTCAACCAGCACCACGTGCAAATACATGTGACCGCTGTGGTTCACAGATAGTAATCAAGCTACTCTTGATCACTACAGTCAGGTTCAATAACTAGCCCTTTGGTCTGGTAGGTCTACCTGTTTTTCATTATCTCCTTAAAACATCAAATGACATCACTGTACATGTAGACAATGTATCTGTTCATTCATGATGGGTTTTCTATGCTTTATTCGTCCCCAATGATAACGTATGTACTGGCATGGAAAATAACATAAGAAGTTCTCTCCTCAAAATCTCTGCCGGCTAATCAGCATTATTTTGTTTTACAACATTTACTCTATTAAATCACTGATCATAGACTGTTCCTTCTTTAGAACATTTTTCTATTCATTCTCATAAAGTTCTGCTTTACTGTTTCTTAATAAGCTTTAAGAAAGAGTTCTCCATTTACTTTTATGTTGCTAGGATTATGTGTAGACGGGAATCTACAGGTAACCAGCTTTCACTAGGGAGTGATAGCTTATTCAAAGACTTACACATTGTATCTGTCTCAGCGTTGCTCTATCAGTGTCGTTTCACAAGAAACATGTATGTTTATTGCTAATATGAATCACATTTCATTAAAAGCACTTCATCACGTAGCTTCGGTTTGGAATCTCATGTTCATGAAATATACACACTAAATAACACTAGTCAACAACCAAAATGTACCAGAAATGAAAATAGCTGATCTTAACTAATTTTGGTGTGCTGAAAACGAAAATGACATTAAAAAATGTTGATTGGCTCTAGTTTTCAAGATATATGCTACTAGTTTATTTAATTACGGTAAATTTATATATATATATATGATGCAACTGTTGTGGGCGATTGCATAATTTTTTCTAATGACCAATAAAAATGTTACTAGAAGTTGATGATGCAATCCTACCTATGATTACATCACCTTTGTGTATAAATACCTTATCTCTGATAAAATTTTGCCATTAGTTAGTGCATTTGTCCTTATCAAAAGTATCGTAGTTAGAAATGCCAGAAGGCGTACAGTTTGTATTTTGGCTGCAGAATAGGAGATCAAGATAAGAGCTGGGTGCCACACATATGCTGCAATACATGTGCAGCACATCTTAAACTGTGGTTGACTGGCAATAGGCAAGCTATGCCTTTTGCAGTCCCAATGATTTGGAGAGAGCCCACTGATCATCTCAACAACTGTTACTTTTGCATGGTCCCTCCAATTGGGAAAGGCATATCAAAGAAGAAAAAATTGACTCTGGAATATCCAAACATCCCCTCTGCAATACTTCCGGTACCACATGGCGAAGACCTACCAGTTCCCAAAGTGCCAGAATCCTTTTCAGCTGCTTCCACTGATGAAGAGGACATTGGTGGTCCTGAACCATCAACCTCAAGTGACACAGATTTTGAGCAAACTACATCCACTAACCCAAGGTGAACTGAATGATCTTGTAAGAGATCTGAATTTACCGAAGAACAAGGCGGAGCTTTTGGGTTCCAGATTGCAACAGTGGAATCTCCTGGCAGAATATGTTACAATTTCTGTGTATAGGAACCGCCAGAAGCCGCTTATTACATTCTTTTTCAAAGAGGGTGACCTTTCTGCGTGCCACAACATTTCTGGTTTAATGGCAGCCCTCAACATCAATTACATACCGGAAGAGTGGAGGCTTTTCATTGATTCATCCAAGACAAGTCTTAAAGCTGTTTTGTTGAATAATGGTAATGTGTTACCGTCAATTCCAGTTGGTCACGCAGTTCATATGAAAGAAACTTATGAAAACATTAAGCAGCTTTTGAAGTGTATAAACTACGATCATCATCATTGGTCACTTTGCGGTGACTTAAAAGTGGTCGCTCTTTTGCTTGGACTACAGGGTGGATACATCAAGTACTGTTGCTTTCTCTGTGAGTGGGATAGCCGTGCACGAAGTGACCATTACATCAGAAGACATTGGCCAATCAGGCAGTCATTGCAGCCTGCAGTAAGAACGTTGAGAACCCAGCAGTTGTCGACACCAGCAAGATTTTGTTGCCACCCTTGCACATTAAGCTGGGTCTCATGAAAAACTTTGTCAAGGCAATGGAGAAAACAGATGAGGCTTTCAAATACCTCATCAGAAAATTTCCAAGACTGAGTGAAGCTAAAATAAGAGAGGGAGTATTTGTTGGTCCGCAAATTCGAAAACTTCTTCATGATGACGAGTTTCTTTGCGTGTTGCATGGCAAGGAAAAAGCAGCATGGCTAGCATTTAAGTCAGTGGTGGACAATTTTCTTGGAAACAACAGATCTGATAATTACAATGAAATTGTAGAAAATCTCCTTCAGAAGTATGAGTCTTGGCTGCAACATGTCTTTGAAAATTCATTTTCTGGATTCTCATCTGGATTTCTTTACGTCAAACTGTGGAGCGGTCAGTGATGAGCATGGTGAACGATTTCACCAGGACATTGCTGCTATGGAGACAAGGTATCAAGGCAATTGGAGCCCTTCAATGCTTGTTGATTACTGTTGGACTGTGACAAGAGACACCTCATCAATTGACTACAAGAAGCAAGCAAAGAGAGCTCGAACAGCGACTGAATAATGACGGAATGGGTTCAAATGTGCCTTTTTAAAGCATGATATGTGAACTTTAAATAATGTTTTTATTTTTTCTATCATTTTATGTTAAAATATCAATTAATTGAGTATGTAACCACAATTTTTATAATGCTAAAGTAGAAAGACTAGCTGTTTAGCCCAGAGAAGTAAACAAGCATACATTATTTGTATTACTGTAATATAAATTCATCATTTAAAAAAAAACCAGAGCCAATTGGTGAATTTCATTATGATATTTGAAATCAGCATGTCAAAATCAATAAGAAATGGTACATTTAATTTCTGGTACAAAAAACTTTTGAAAATTTGTTGACTAGTGTAATAAATTCATCGTCGTTCAACGAATTACTTTTTGAAGATCTATGGAGTTGAACTCATCTGTAAGCACGTCAAAAGCCGGCAAGAAGCTCCTTTAGTGCTAATACGCACTTGTAGCAGCGCTACATGATTTCGACTGTTTGAAACACTAGTGGGCATGGCCGGATTAAGCCAAAACAGGCCTCTAGGTTTTTTGGTGTTTGGGTCCCCCTTCACCTGAAAGGCAATAATTTTAATTTCCGACACAGTGCGTAGGCGCAATTAAGTTATATTCCGTACGTAACGTCTTTTTAAAGACTCTTGAGTTCCGTTCCTCTTGCCGTAACGTCTATTTAAAGAGGCTAACTAATTTTCTTTCTTTTTCCGATCCAGTATTTTAAAATGACCGGAATTTAATCCAGGACGGAAGTAAACACATTTTAAAGCATTTCTAAACGGTCTTTGTTCACTTTTGGTGGGCATTTCAGTGTGTTAGCTTAATTTTTATTCGCGCTTCATAGTGATAAACAATGGCCAAAAATACACGGAATGGAAGCGGTGTACAATCGAAACGTCCTGCTTGTTTAATAGCTATTCAGTAATGTTGCTTTTTCCGTATTACCAAATGGATTACCTACAAAATGAAAGCAGTTAGAATGTATTGTGACAAAAATTTCTGATGGAGGCCTTAGGTAAATGGAAAAAAAAAATGTCATAATTTCAGATAATATTTTTCTTTTGGTATGTACTTTTTAATCTAACAAAACTACTAAATTATAAAATTAGTAAAAACAATTAATATATTCATAATGCCATTTCATTTTCCTTTAATTTCATATATAATGTCACAGCATATTAGACCTATAGCTAATGATGACGCAAAATCGAGAAATTAGGAAGAGTATGGGCAATTGGATAAGGATTACACTCTCGAAGCGTATACCTAGTGGTTGAGTTAGAGATTAAGGAAAAAACCAATGGAGACAGATGACGTAGAGAAGAAAAATGAAGTGTGAAGCCGGAGACCAAGCTGGAAGATGAAAATTTCGCTGACCTTACCACCGACAAAAAAAGTACTATCACTATACGATTATGAATAAAATGGCCGATAATGAGAAGAACGTGTGACAATAATAAGTTATACTTTACTTATAATTAGATATTTATCTCAGTAAACGAAACTTATGTTTATGCAAACTTTTGGGGTCTAAAAATAATTCCGTCCAGAGGAGAAAAAAATTACGTACAGAATCAGAAATCCAGAAGCCATCACAGAGAACCTGAGGTCATCTATCAACACACCACTATATCACGAGCCAAAATAAATATTCTTCATACTTTCTTCTTACCATCTCAAGCGATAGCTTGCTATTCGAAGTGATTAGAAATATTAGTAGATGTTTGGGAAATCCTATCCATAAGCAAATAATATAAAACTGCGCAAATGACGGTGTGCATGAACAGTTTGATTATGGAGAGTCAAGATTTTTAAAGATCCACGAACAATTACGAGACATGTTGTCATATAAGAACTGTTCGTTATTTAATCAATTTCTGGTCCATTAGATCATTATTAAAGCTCCACATGTCATTTAGGAAGGTTACTCCATGTCTTCATATTTAATACATCCATATAATTTTCACTACAAATATCTAATGACGGTTGCATGCAACGAAATGACCACAGTAGTAATAGTAATAGTACCGTCTGTAATACATGTAACAGAAACAACACACTATAATAAAACAAACATGTCAATTTTGACGGGTTATTGCTAGTGTTTTATAATTACCGAATTCAGTTTTGTTTTGTTTCGCTGGCGTATCGATCGATACATTTCATAGTACGATATTAATGCCACGACAACAAAATCGACGTACAGAATACCGACCTTTTATAGCGGTTCTTCGGGTTCTTCCCCCAACAAAATAAATTCTAGCTGTGGACTGAAAATTATACTTTTGTACTTACTTGTACTTACTTCAGTTACAATACTACTCAGTCTTTTCTCCTAGTTCAGGATATAGCGACTGCCGTTATTCTGTTCTGTGAATGATAGCATTAAACATTATCACAACCTAACTTCATTTTGAAGAACTTCAAGAATCAAAACTTAGAAATGCCTTGGTTGTTCTGCATAGATGGAGACCGCTCAAACATTGCTTCTGTCGCGTTTAGATAGGTTTTAGAGTTATTTATGGTCCCTCCTGAGTATAGGGATGGTGAGAATACGTGAGACGTAAATGTGTAAGAAATAGATTTTTCACGAGTGAATAGTTTAAGAAGATCTGTCTCTGAAAATTTTTCTTATATTTCCACCACACTCGCCCATACCTGGAGTCAGTTTTTGGAGTTAGGGAAAGCTATTAACTTGGCGACTGCCAGAAGCCACTTCCTTTGCTATGCTCACACTCCACTGCTCCAAACAAAAATTTTGTGATTGATAAACAATCACGCGTACCAGCGGTCTTTTTGTACAGAATTATTATATCTCATATCTCCAACAAAGATCACCATCAGAATCAAACTGTATGTAAATTCTAAGATGCTGTGGAAAGAAACAAATTTCTAATGTGTGTAGTCAGAACCCCGTAAATAAAAACGTTGGTCTAGGGGATAGTTATTTTTAATATTCTTAACTCACAACACAAAACGCACCACTCTCTATCTAGAGTTGGACTAAGATACAATTTCAGACGTTAGTCATTTATCTAGACTCAGACTTAGATCAAATCCCGGAAACGAGCCAACCCATTCTGTCGCGTTTAGATAGGTTTTAGAATTATTTATGGTCCCGCCTGAGCATAGGGATGGTGTTAATACGTGAGAAGTAAAGGTGTAAGAAATAGATTTTTCACGAGTGAATAGTTTAAGAAGAAGATCTGTCTCTGGAACGAGTAGTTTCTCTATTCCAGTCTATCTATACCACTATATTTTAGTATAAGACAATCTTTCTCTCCGTATATCTAAATATACTTTACACTAAACACGCACACACAACTATGTGGCAACAAGACACACAGACGTGAAAAAAACTATGGTTAAATGGGTATGGGTCTGACCAACACACAAAGTTTAATTCTTTTGTTGTTTAGTACCATTAAACTTTACAACATCGAATATCTAAAAGAGAAAGATCAAATACATCATAATTATATATATAGAAAAATAACAGAATACCTGTGCCCTTCGCTCATTGAGAAGATAAGAACACTACAGGTTAATAACCCCAAAGGTTAAAAAGTTTAGCACTACGTTACATTATAGACAGTAAAGAAAGAACACAGTTCCCACTAAACGTTATCCAAAAAAATTAAACAATAATCAAACAGAGTGCAGATGATACAATGTTTCCTGTACTAAAGAAAATATTTCAACCTCTCTCTCTGTCATACGTGGCCACACAATCTCGGTTCTTACCCTATTCTTGGTGAAACAATCTGTTGGACGTAAAATCCATGAATATGTACGAGGGTCCAGAGTATTTATCTTCCGAATTGGGCCCCCAGTCCCTCCACTAATAATTAAATTTTATAAGGGGGACGCCTAACTTGGTGGTTGATTCTTGGATAAACAATGTCACTTTGAATAGTTAATGCCGAGACTCTCTGAGATCTGGTTTTCACGTTAAACAGTTGGAAAACATCTGATTGCTAAACGGTTAATTATTGGTAATTGATGATGATGGTAAATCCTATCGGCTGGCTCTGGTGAGTGCCGATTCTGAAATAGCGTAACTCTTCTTGATAAAAAATCCACTAGGATGCTACTATCAGAAGCCGGGATAATTGTTATATCTTTCACACCTCAATGGGCTGATACAATTGAATAAATAATTTCTGGTGTTTATAGTCCAGTTAAAATTTACTGTTTAAATGTTCGTTAGTCTCTGTGGCCAATCCTGTTCTTAACTGAACTTGGAGACGCGTAAGCCAACAGAATACAACTTTAATCCAATCAGTAAATGGAGAAAAGGCCAGCATGGACCACAATGAATAAAATATACACCAAATAAAGCCAATTTAAAAAACCGCTGGTCACCGTTTGATCAGGACATGCTTAAGGGTAGATAAATATTTGAAAAAAAATGTCACTTTGAATAGTTAATGCCGAGACTCTCTGAGATCTGGTGTTCACGTTAAACATTAGGAAAACATCTGATTGCTAAACTGTTAATTATTGTTAATTGATGATGATGGTAAATCCTAACGGCTGGCTCTGGTGAGTGCCGATTCTGAAATATCGTAACTCTTCTGCAGAAAAAAATCCACTTGGATGTGACTATCAGAAGTCGAGATAATAGTTATATCTTTCACACCCCAGTGGGCTGATAAAATTGAATAAATAACTTGTAGTGTTTATAGTCCAGTTAAAAGTTATTGTTAAAATGTTCGTTAGTCTCTGTTGCCGGTCCTGTTCACAGCTGAACTTGGAGACGCGTAAGCAAACAGAATACAACTTTAATCTAATCAGTAAATGGAGAAAGGCCAGCATGGACCACAGTGGACCAAAGTATAGACTAAATAAAGCCAATTTAAAAAACCGCTGGTCGCCGTTTTATCAGGTCATGCTTAAGGAAAGATAAACATTTTGAAAAAAATGTTTCTGCTATATATCTTACATATAAGCACACGGTGTATCTAGCCTATTCCTATCTGTTATCATTTAATTATCCATACGCACACTTTAACAAATATCGCCTGTCATTAATAACTATTAGATTGTCGGCGTCTGTTTGTCAAGTCGCATGATATGTAAACAACAGGTCACTTTCTAAAATTACACAGAATGCAATATAAACATGAATTCTATTCCGTCAATTATCCGTCGCGCCTAGTGTCTTAATTAGTCAACTAAACCGTCTCTTTCTGTGAGATAGCGGGTGGATAAATTATCATTACTGAACAACTGGTACACAACTAGTCACGCGTTATTTTCAGTGATTTTAACACTGTTACGCACAGATATTTTTTCTAAAGACATTGTATAATCATTTTTCTAAAGACATTGTATAATCATTTTTCTAAAGACATTGTATAATTAGCTTGTCTGAATTGTACACTTTAATTTTTTCCGGTCAGAGCTAGATAACTCTAGTTTGACTGAACTTACCATTATCAATGACGGTTACCTTCCCTTGTGACGGGACACGTCGGTCCATATTTTTTTAACGATGTGTGACCATTCTCCTTATATGGTAGTATCGGTCAACTGTTTCTTGGTATGATTTAAACTAGTGTTGAGGTCTTTATTTCGGTCCATATAAGGCTCGATTTTATTACAAATCTTGATCTGGAATGTTCCTTACATCGTCCCGTTTGATTCTTGCTCAGTTGTATGCATTCTGCGCATGTCTGGACGTCAAGTGTGTCTGGTGTCGTGGAATATTCTAATCCACATATATAAATTATCAAGTAAATAAAAAGCCTAATAAATACATATAATAAATAAAGGAAGAAGAATGGTAAAGAACAGTGCTGTCACAATGACAGTACTCGAAATCCCCCTTCTTTTCTACTTCGTCGGCAAATTGTAACGTTTCACGTTGATATTAAAGGCCTTCTGCAACATACACGCGTTTCCCAAACACACAATAAAATGTGCTGTCTTTCTAAGAAAAACCTTGAAATATGCAAGTTGACCTAAATTTTAAATTCCATTCATGTCTTTTTCTTCACTATGTTACCAAAAACAAAAGACAGATGGACAAAAGGATAGCGAGAAGGGAGAGGCAGAAAGCCGAACACTAAACACGCGTCGCGCGATACACAAATGCTGCCATCACGCGTGTTAGGCTACATGCACTAACTTTTTCGGACGGACAGTGATAAATTCACTACCCTTCCCAGAGTTAGGTTTTAAAATCATAAAAAACGCTTATTAGGAAAGATAACAATAGATGGGTTTACGTTTGAAAACATTACAGTACCCAGACAGCACATCTTCGAAACAGTAGGTAGAAGAAATTGCATATTTTGAACGCAGCCACGTAGCTCTTTTAAATTTGGATATTTGGGTTCCTTAGGGCTTGCTGACAAAGAATATGTAAAACGTTACGCAAATAGTCCAGGAATTAATAAATTATAACCAAAATAAAATAGTGGGGATGCCTGACAACATGGAATCATTTCTGCTCATAAAATTTTTTTTATAACGTGTTTGAAAAAACCTTACGTTACAGAAATAGCCTACCATGTAAACTCCAAATTGATTGGAGCGCAACAAATGAAAGACTAACCACGATTGGTCGGGCTATAAATACTATCTATCGTTGTTAGGGGAGACGTGGAAAGGTAACATTTTTTCAAACACTTGTCGAAACGTGGCTCCATTGGCTAGACTCGCTGATATACTCACTTAGGAGCGTTAGTTCGAGACCACTAGTGCAAATAAGCTTGATAAAGCAACAGTGCGTTGAAGCCAGCTCATATTTTGCTAAATAAAAGCCTGGAACATAAGCAGATGGGAATTTGTGCCAGAATTCATTGCTAATCAACGTATCTGTGTTTGTTTCCATGAATTGTGGTAAGCTTGAAACATTCAGTATCTTTTAATGAAAATTGAATGTGAATTGTTAATTTATGCCTGTATATATGTGTAGTTCAGTAGCAAACATGATGTAAAGCCTATAATGCTCCCGCCTGAACAGAAGGTGTCGGAGGGAAGTAAAACTGCATGGAATGGCCAAACCGTACACTGACACCTAGATTGTTGATTAGACAGAAATAATGCTGGAATTGCAGAGGCGTAGTAACCATTAAGGAGGTTAATGCTGGTATAAAGTATTTCAGATGAAGCTGACAGTTGGCCTAACGCTCTGAACTCAATGTTTGTGATGTATTGTGCTCTGTGTAGAACTAGAGTATCAATTAGTTATGAAGTAGAAGGTACATCCTTCTTGTTTTCAGGGACCGTGGTCTTGATGGTACTGAGCAGCACCTGGTCAGAGCTTTGCTGAATCCAGAGTGGGACAGCATACTCCTTGGTCCATTTAGCTATCAGTGAGGTGTCTCCAGAGCCCAGGGGAGAATTCGAGCAGAAGAGTCTTTTCCTGCCGCCATCACGCAAGATAAGCTGATTTGGCCAGCTGAGCTCAACATTATGTCCCCTCATCTTGAAATGACTTTGTAAAAATAACATTCAGAGGGGAATTTAATTGTCTTAATATCAGGAACTGAGAACATCTCCAATACTAGTCCCAAAAGACAAACTATTGAAGTCATGATGACAAATACCAACAGAGCTTGAACAAAACAAAACCAGTATTACCTCATTTTACTACTACACAACTGACACACATAGGATATTTGTAATAAGATATGTCACTACAATATTCATATTAATACATTCTGTACATAACTTGTAATTAAAATTGATTGTGATTCCTGGTTCCTTTGTATTTGAATCAGGACACACATATTCATTCATGACAGCAATGAATACATATTGTTATTTGAAAAGTTATCAGTGACTTCTTTAAGATATCCTTGTAGAGTGTTTTATGTATGTGAGTGTCACAGTGTTGTCAAGTGTAGTGGAATAAATTAAATTGTTTATCTGTCTGTTGTTGTTTTGACTTACACTTCAACATACACATACCCTAGACATATAACGTAGTCATCACACTATTCCAGAATAATTCTGACTGAGATATATATATATGTGGCAGCAAGTAAGGTTATCTATAATACACTACTCTCATTAGATATAGATACCTTCACAGCTGATCTCAGTCAGTACACTAAGTCCCCCTATAAATATTTATAACATCCCACTTCACCACATATATTGGGGGCTCGTCCGGGATTTTGAATCTTTCCCTATTAAAAATATTGGGGGTAATTCACTTCAGGGAATATAAGAATTAAAAGGTATCCTTGGGTGGAATTAAATAAGGTTGAGCTCACGGTGCCTGTGTTGTCCATTAGATATATTTAGAGATTAAATTGTTGGTTAGACATTGTAGAAATTTACCTGATAGACAATGGCGGACCTGGCCAAGTTTCGATCTGCTGCTGTACAGACTGCAAAAGAGTTAGGATTAGATGGGCAAGTTATGGTTGCCTATGTCACTACGGAATGTGACAAATTTATTGAACGCGAAGAAAGAAGATTAGAAAAAGAGGCCGAAAGAAAGTTAGAGGCTGAGACTAAGAGGTTGCAGGCTGAGGCTGAGACTAAGAGGTTGCAGATTGAGGCTGACAAAGAGGCTAAGAAATTGGAAGCAGAAAGAGAAGACAAAAGATTAGCTGCAGAAAGGGAAGAGAAGAAATTAGCTGCAGAGAGGGAAGCAGAAAAGGAGGAGAAAAGATTACAAAGGGAACATGAATTACGACTAAGGGAGTTTGAGTTTCAGGGCCATGCTCCTGAAAATGGTGCCAGTCCCTTTGCCTCTGATGCCACTGCTAGCCAAGGAGCCTCAACCTCAGCTATGAATTTTCATTTAGATCATTTTGTTGAGAAAGACGATGATATAGAGAGCTACCTAAATAGGTATGAACTATTAGCTACCACGTATGGGTTAGAGAGAGAAAGGTGGAGCTTAAAGTTATCTCAAGGACTTCGTGGGGCAGCTTATGAAGTTTTTGCAAAAAATGAGTAGAGGTGATCAGGAAAATTATGACATGCTAAAGCAGGCTCTTTTGTTAAGGTATGAAAAGAATGCAGAATTCTATAGGAAAAAATTTAGGAATGCTAAACTACTGTCAGGTGAAACCTTTCACCAGTTCTCTGCACGAATAGAGACATACTTGGAGAAATGGACTTCTCTGGGGAAAACCCAAGATCTTAAGGAAATGGTCCTTATAGAGCAATTAAGAGAGTCCATGGCTCCAGACCTGAGAAAGTTTCTCATGGAACAAGGTGCAGAGAGGCTGGATGAGTTGCTAAATGTTGCTGAAAGGTATCAAGCAGCTCAAGCAGAGGTAACAGGTAATAAAAAGAAACAAGTGGATAACTTTAGGGCACCACAGAACTTTAATAAATTTGATCCTAGGGATCAACACAAAGGTAAGCACCAGTCTGATAGGCCACGGTATGAAAATAAAAATAAATTCCCACAATTCGATGAAAGGAAATATGATGAAAGAAAATCTTTCAACCAAGGAAAAAGGTGGTGTAAAAATTGTCAGATGGACAATCATGACACTGACCGTTGCAGAAGGAAACCTGTGTATATGGCAACCCTTCAGGTCAGGTCGACCTCAAGACAGGAGGAGGATATTATGTTAGATACCACTCCAGAAGAGATGAGGAAGGCACAGGCTGGGGATAAAACACTCAAGCCTTGTTTCAGAAAATTGACAACTTGTCATACAACTCCAGGCAAGGGAGATTTTTACATGAAAAACAAGTTGATGTATAGGAAGACTGGAGCTAGATCCAAAGGTCAGGGACAACTGGTACTTCCTAAAAGATATAGGGCAGACTTAATAAGGAGCCTACATGTGAAACCAGATGGGGACCATGAGAAGATAGGTACCATCATTCAAAAGGTGGCTCACAATTATTATTGGCCCAAAGCAAGATGGGACATTGAGAATTTTTGTAGAAAGGTGTAGCATAGCACATGAGGGAACACCCACAAGTGGGAACATGGATCAGGACCTGGACACGCCACGGGGCAAAATTAGGCCTGATAATAAAAAGAAAAATAGATTTGATAAAGTGGACCAAATGGAATGGGAAGCCCCTTTTCACGGACAAGCTTCACTTAACTGTTTTACAATGGCCACTATGCGGAGAGTGCAAAAAGATGTCTTACCCCAGGATAAGCCGACAATCCCTCAATCGGACTTAAACAAACTGGAGGAAGAGGATGTAGAGAGGAAATCTCTCATCAAGAATTTTAAGTGGGGAGAAAGCCCCAAAAGAAGAATTGGTAGCGGTCGTTTTGTGAATGATAATTCTGGGAGGAAAAATCATCACTATAAAGCTTCGAGTGGAAGAGACCATACCGGTGCATGGACAAATAGGTCCACACAATTAAAGGTCCATGTGTAGCTTTGTTAAGAACGTGGACTGATGAAAAGGCAGAGGAAAACATTACATCTTCATACCAATATGTGAATGAGCTGACCACTCGGTTAAAAAAACTGGCTGGAAACTTGCCAATGAAAATTTGAAACAAGCCAGGAAGAAACATGCTGCCTATTATAACAGGAAGGCGAAAGACAGAAATTTGGCTGTGGGAGAGAAAGTACTGCTTCTTTTGCCGGGAGTCAGAATAAGTTACAAATTGGATGGCAGGGTCCATATACAGTTTTAGAGAAGGTATCTAGAACAAATTATAAGATAGATAAGAAGGGGAAAGAAAAAATCTATCATGTGAATCTCCTGAAGAAATATTTGGAAAGAGAACATCAGGAGGAGACACACTTGTTGACCTTGTCCATCGCCATGGAGATGAAAAAGGAACCACTTTCATCATTTGAGTATCCATTACACCCCTGTGAGACAGCAGCACAGGTAAAAATCAGTACACATTTAACGAAAACTCAGAAAGAGAGAGTGCAACAGGTTCTAAATAATCATGCAGAGGTGTTAACAGACCGACCAGGGCATACAAACCTATTGGAATATGATATGAAACTGATAGACCCCACACCTGTCTGTATGAAACCATATTCGATTCCGTTTGCTAAGGAGAAAGCTTTGAAGGAAGAGATAGACTATCTATTGAAGGAGGGAATTATTTCACACAGTGAATCCTCATATAGTTCCGGTGTTGTACTCTTAAGGAAGCCCTCTGGAGAACATAGACTCTGTATAGATTACAGGAGACTGAATGCTATTACAGAAGGACAGGTGGATCCATTACCGGATACAAATCAGCTGTTTGCCAGACTAAATAAAGCTAAATATTTCTCAAAAGTGGATTTGAGTAAAGGATACTATCAGATTCCAGTAAAGCCTGAGGTTAGACCATACCTAGCCTTTAGTACCTCAGAAGGACACTATGAGTTTAATAGATTGCCATTTGGATTGAAGAATGCGCCTAGTGTCTTCTCTAGAATGATGAGAAAATTATTGGACCCTCTGAATAATCCCTGTATAACAAATTTTATGGATGATATCCTTATAGCAACAGAAACATTTGAGGAACACATTGACTCTCTGAACATGCTGTTTGATCGACTTAGGGAGGCAAATTTAACAGCCACACCAACCACATGTTGCGTTGGATGTAAAGAATTGGAATTTTTGGGACACACAGTTTATCAGGGAAACATGACCCCTGACCCAAAGAATTTAGAGAAACTACAGAAAGCCCCGAGACCACAAACCAAGAAGGACGTGAGATCCTTTGTCTCATTATGTGGTTTCTACCAGAAGTATATCAGGAACTTTAATTCCATATGTGCACCGTTAACTGATTTGACACGTAAAGGACATCCAGATCGCATTACATGGACCCCACAATGTGAAATGGCTTACCAAGAATTGAAGGAAAAGCTCACAAGTAAACCTGTTTTGAAATTACCTGACTTAAGTCAAGAATTCATAGTAAGGACGGATGCAAGTAATATTGGGTTAGGTGCAACTCTACTACAGAAATCCGATGCATTGGATGGGGAATTAAGCCCAGTGGCATATGCTAGCAGAAAGTTGAATAAAGCTGAAATCAACTACTCAACTAGCGAAAAAGAATGTCTTGCAGTAATATGGGCGATAAAGAAATTCAATATTTATCTATATGGGAAGGCATTTAAGTTGCAAACAGACCACAAACCTTTATCGTTTCTAGCACAGGCTAGGCATGAGAACTCCAGGTTACTCCGATGGTCTTTACTTTTGGCTCCATATAATTTTAGCATTGAGTATATATCTGGAAAAAACAAATTTGGGAGCGGATTTTTTAAGCCGCCATCCGTGTGATGAGAATCACCGTAAACCCCAGAACTAATAATAAATTTCTCTATGTGTATATAGAATAAAGGACTGACATATAATGTCTGTTTTAAGAGGGGAGATGTCGTGGAATATTCTAATCCACATATATAAATTATCAAGTAAATAAAAAGCCTAATAAATACATATAATAAATAAAGGAAGAAGAATGGTAAAGAACAGTGCTGTCACAATGACAGTACTCGAAATCCCCCTTCTTTTCTACTTCGTCGGCAAATTGTAACGTTTCACGTTGATATTAAAGGCCTTCTGCAACATACACGCGTTTCCCAAACACACAATAAAATGTGCTGTCTTTCTAAGAAAAACCTTGAAATATGCAAGTTGACCTAAATTTTAAATTCCATTCATGTCTTTTTCTACACTATGTTACCAAAAACAAAAGACAGATGGACAAAAGGATAGCGAGAAGGGAGAGGCAGAAAGCCGAACACTAAACACGCGTCGCGCGATACACTAATGCTGCCATCACGCGTGTTAGGCTACATGCACTAACTTTTTCGGACGGACAGTGATAAATTCACTACCCTTCCCAGAGTTAGGTTTTAAAATCATAAAAAACGCTTATTAGGAAAGATAACAATAGATGGGTTTACGTTTGAAAACATTACAGTACCCAGACAGCACATCTTCGAAACAGTAGGTAGAAGAAATTGCATATTTTGAACGCAGCCACGTAGCTCTTTTAAATTTGGATATTTGGGTTCTTTAGGGCTTGCTGACAAAGAATATGTAAAACGTTACGCAAATAGTCCAGGAATTAATAAATTATAACCAAAATAAAATAGTGGGGATGCCTGACAACATGGAATCATTTCTGCTCATAAATTTTTTTTATAACGTGTTTGAAAAAACCTTACGTTACAGAAATAGCCTACCATGTAAACTCCAAATTGATTGGAGCGCAACAAATGAAAGACTAACCACGATTGGTCGGGCTATAAATACTATCTATCGTTGTTAGGGGAGACGTGGAAAGGTAACATTTTTTCAAACACTTGTCGAAACGTGGCTCCATTGGCTAGACTCGCTGATATACTCACTTAGGAGCGTTAGTTCGAGACCACTAGTGCAAATAAGCTTGATAAAGCAACAGTGCGTTGAAGCCAGCTCATATTTTGCTAAATAAAAGCCTGGAACATAAGCAGATGGGAATTTGTGCCAGAATTCATTGCTAATCAACGTATCTGTGTTTGTTTCCATGAATTGTGGTAAGCTTGAAACATTCAGTATCTTTTAATGAAAATTGAATGTGAATTGTTAATTTATGCCTGTATATATGTGTAGTTCAGTAGCAAACATGATGTAAAGCCTACAATGCTCCCGCCTGAACAGAAGGTGTCGGAGGAAAGTAAAACTGCATGGAATGGCCAAACAGTACACTGACACCTAGATTGTTGATTAGACAGAAATAATGCTGGAATTGCAGAGGCGTAGTAACCATTAAGGAGGTTAATGCTGGTATAAAGTATTTCAGATGAAGCTGACAGTTGGCCTAACGCTCTGAACTCAATGTTTGTGATGTATTGTGCTCTGTGTAGAACTAGAGTATCAATTAGTTATGAAGTAGAAGGTACATCCTTCTTGTTTTCAGGGACCGTGGTCTTGATGGTATTGAGCAGCACCTGATCAGAGCTTTGCTGAATCCAGAGTCGGACAGCATACTCCTTGGTCTTTTTAGCTATCAGTGAGGTGTCTCCAGAGCCCAGGGGAGAATTCGAGCAGAAGAGTCTTTTCCTGCCGCCATCACGCAAGATAAGCTGATTTGGCCAGCTGAGCTCAACATTATGTCCCCTCATCTTGAAATGACTTTGTAAAAATAACATTCAGAGGGGAATTTAATTGTCTTAATATCAGGAACTGAGAACATCTCCAATACTAGTCCCAAAAGACAAACTATTGAAGTCATGATGACAAATACCAACAGAGCTTGAACAAAACAAAACAAGTATTACCTCATTTTACTACTACACAACTGACACACATAGGATATTTGTAATAAGATATGTCACTACAATATTCATATTAATACATTCTGTACATAACTTGTAATTAAAATTGATTGTGATTCCTGGTTCCTTTGTATTTGAATCAGGACACACATATTCATTCATGACAGCAATGAATACATATTGTTATTTGAAAAGTTATCAGTGACTTCTTTAAGATATCCTTGTAGAGTGTTTTATGTATGTGAGTGTCACAGTGTTGTCAAGTGTAGTGGAATAAATTAAATTGTTTATCTGTCTGTTGTTGTTTTGACTTACACTTCAACATACACATACCCTAGACATATAACGTAGTCATCACACTATTCCAGAATAATTCTGACTGAGATATATATATATGTGGCAGCAAGTAAGGTTATCTATAATACACTACTCTCATTAGATATAGATACCTTCACAGCTGATCTCAGTCAGTACACTAAGTCCCCCTATAAATATTTATAACATCCCACTTCACCACATCTGGGAAGCTTTCTTGTCTGGGAGTTGATAGAAAGTTGTGAAGCAGGTAGGACGCTTTGGCGTCTCTGTGATTCTTGATAGGGATTTAGGAGCCTTATTGTGAGTTAGTTAGCTTTCAAGGTCCTTCCCTCGATTATTCAAAACGCCAGGAGGCGTGTGTTTTTGTGGTGTTGATTTCGAAACAAGGTAATACCTCATTTACGTATCAAAATCTGTAATCTAACTTTATGTTTGACAATGGTCGATTCCTGCTCACTTATGCATTACAGTAATCGAGGTCCTTCGACTAGAAGTCACGCCCCAGGTATCTTCATACTTGAGATTTATATGTACACGGGTCATACCTAGCCCGAAGAACAGTTTTATGTTCTACGAACGTCGCTGTGTCAGCAATTGCACCTACGTCGAGGTTAGACTTAGGAATGTTAGAAAGGTCAACTTGACCTGTACTCCATATATGCCATTCTCGTGCAGATCCATGAAGTCAACTTTAGTATGCTGAATATTGAACTATTGATGTCCATGACTTGTGTAACGTACCTGTCTTTTGTGGCGTCCAAATAAATGATGAAAACGTCAAAGCAGTTCACCTTTTTTTGACTTCACATGTCATATCTCATGTGCTGTAACTGTGAACTACCTCATGATTATATATGTACAGCAACAACAACAACAAAACCAGATAAGACACCCAACATCTTCAACTATATTATAGCTGGCATCTCTACGATATCATTTTCAACTATAATATACCTGGTGTCGATAGGGGTGGTATTTTGACAGAGTTAAGGATTTGCCACGTACTTGGACTTAAACTTGCAACGTCCATAGTGGCCAGACAGTGTGGCCTTATCACCAGTGAAGACAGCCTTAAATCCACCCTTATCAAACACCTAGAAAATCACAGTGAATTTAAGATGATAAACCTATAACACTTTAATACGCTAAGCACAAATTTCTACTACCAGAAATCCAGGAAGAAATCATCACGAAACTTTTAACGCATCTATTCCCACTGGTTCTAGATACCGTGTTTAGACTCTCCGAAAAATTCTGAGCGACACTGATAACAGATTTTGGAAAGACGCAGTTTTATACCATTATGTTATTATGATCTCTAGAGGATGTTAATTTTCACACTCTGTTTCCTAGCGGAGAAATCAGAAACTGCATTTCACCCGATAAAGGGTTTCCACGATCTCTCTGTTCGGCGTTGCTAACCGACAACAAAAGCTTAAACTGTGTAACGGGCTTCCCTCTGAGATTTTCTCCGTTTCTGTAGATCAAACGTTTGTCTACCACTGAATGTATTCACTACACAGGGGTTCGGTATTTTCCACGTGCATCGGTCTGACATCTAATGATTGACAGATCCGCTCGCGTGAGAAACTCAGGTAAACATATCGGATTTCGCTTCCCGTTATGCTGGCAGGTCTCGGAGGTTGGTAATATGTCAGTTTGTTTACATCTCAAGGAAAAGAGGTGTGGATTAAAAGTAAGTAATGCCGTCTGTTAAATGTTTGACTTTGCGAACGAATCATAAAACTACAGCGTGGTCACGGAAGGCTGTCGGATACTGTAGGCTATATTTCCATTATACGTCACAGTTCGTCCGGGCCTGAAGATTTGAAACCATTTTGTATCTCATTTATGGAAATAAAACTACTGTCATCCTTAGCTATCGAATGATTGCTGTCCTCAATTGCACCATTCTCCTCCATGCTCCAATTTCGACTCATAAAATCCGCTCCAACATTCTGCTTTCCTGGTATATATTGTATCTTGAACGAGCACACGCTTAACAGTAGAGCTCAACGCATAACCTTTGCGTTAAATTCCTTATTGGCTCCTCGGAATGCCAATGGGGCATGATCAGTTTGCACCGTGAATGAAACTCCATGTAGATATTCATGGTGTCTCCTGATTCCATTCACGAGTACCAAACATTATCTCTTAACGTTCGAATAATTCCTTTCTGCTGTATTCAATTTTCGGCTGCCGTATGCAACTGGAAATAACAAGTTTGGATGCTGGTCGTCTGCCTGGAGCAGCGTTGATCCGATTCCCTGTCCGCTGGCATCTACAAGCAAAACGAAGCGTTTCTTAAGGTCAGGTAGCCTTAGAATGGGGTATTTGGACAGTTGTTCTTTCAGAGTGACGTAAGCGCTTTCGCACTCTGCGGTCCAAACAACCTTATCGGGTTTTCCATTTCTTGTAAGGCCAGTGAGAGGCGCCGAAGTCCCACTGAAGTTGTTGATAAACTTTTGGTAATACGCGCACAGTGACAGGAACTAACACGTGTCTCTCTTTGTTTTAGGCCTCTTTGCTGCACGTATTTTCTCGATGTTTTTGGCAACGGGACACATACAACCTTGAGAAATAGTATGCCCCAGGAAGTCAAACTTTTCAAAGCCGATTAAACATTTGCTAGAATTGGCGGTCAGGCCAGTTTCCTGTAGTCTTCTGAGGAGCATAGCGACACTAGCAATATGTTCTTCGTAGTTATCCGTTGCAATAAGTATATCGTCCATGAAATGGTGTATGTTTGGACTTTGCAATGGTTCTGAAACTTTCTCATCATTCTTGTGAAGACTCCTGGCGCGTTGTGCAAACCGAAAGGCATAACACTGAAAGTATATTGTACTTCACCGGTGCTAAAGACTAATAACGGTTTAATTTCCTCCTTGACTGGTATTTGGTAATAACCTTTACTCATGTCAATTTTGGAAAAAATTTTAGCCTTGCTAAGTTTGGTGAACAGTTAAGAAGCGTTTTGAAGTGATTCAGGCTGGAATTCTGTTACTGTGTTAAGTAATCGGTAGTCAATACACAGCCGAACTTCCTTTTTAGGTTTCTGTAACAGTGCGACGATAGAGCTATAGCGAGATGTAGACTCGCTAATAATCCCAGCTTGACGTAGCTTGTCTATCTCTCCACGTAACGTGTCTGCTTTCGCATACGGGATCGTGAAAACTCTGGTTCGCACAGGTGTCTCGTTTCTCAGCTTCATATCAAACTCTACGAGATGTGTTCGACCAGGTATGTCTGTTAGACTGCCGAGTACTGTTTCAGTAACTCCTTAGTTTCTATCTGTTGTGCTTCCGAGAGAGTGTCGCCGAATTTAACATCTTTGTACGATTCCGTTTGTTGCAGTTGGTATTCCATGCAACTATCGTCATCTTCCTCATCTTCGTTTGCTATAGCGACCGCCAGGAGATGTTCGGGGGAAGGCACGGGTCTTTCCAAATATTTCTTAAACAGATTTATATGGTAGACTTTTGCCTTTCCTTTTATAGAGATCTTGTAGTTCGTTCTCGAGATCATTTTAAGGACGGTAAACGGCCCTTGCCATCCGATATGTAGTTTGTTGTTTCCGGTAGGAAGTAGCAACTAAACTTTCTCTCCTGGTTGCAATTCTCTCTCTTTCGCTGCTCTGTTGTATCGTTTAGCGTGCTTCATGCGTGCTCCTTTAAGGGGAGGAGCTACACTGAAATGCTATTTTCGTTATTAATTGCTGGATTTCAATGAAAATGCACAGACTTAACCTATTTCAATACTAGAAAAATGAAGAGTTTTATGGCACTGCACTACTGGTTGCCATTGAACCGGCGGCCATATTGGATTCTATGGTTCTATTTAAATTTGCTAAGGCTTTTTTATTTATTAAGCTATGAATACCAAATATGAACACAACTTTTATCAGTCTATTTTAAAACTTTTTGATTGGTGGATTTTTGATAACTTTAATACAAAAATAGTTGTAGGACTTTGAATATAGTGTCTAAAAAAAGTAACAAATTTTGATACATTTTACATTACTTTTTGCAATAAATCAAAAGTTTGATCAGATTCTCAAAATCCAGCAATACGAAAGTTTTAAAAGATTATGGGCAACATATGTGCCAATTTTTATGTCAATTAACACATAAGTGTGGAAGTTTTAAGGAAATTAGGATGAGAAAATTAGATTTTGAGAAAATCGCATTTTTCTCCATAAATAGACTACAATTAAATAAGTCTGTAATATTGCGCCTGAAAAATTGCTTACTTGTCATTTAGAACATACTGGTAGCATAGCCAGCTTCCTCTGCAGCTTCCTATCTGGCTTTCTGTTGAAATTTGTGCCTAATTTCCTTCCTTGTCTTAGCGCAGTTTTCTGCCATTTTAGAGCTGAGCAATATTGGATTCTTTGTTCCATTTCAATTTGCTAAAGCTTTTTATTTATTAAGCTATGAATACCAAATATGAACACAATGTTTATCATTATATGTTAAAACTTTTGCAGTGATGGATTTGTGATAACTTTAATACAAAAAAAAGTTGTAGGACTTTGAAAATAGCGTCTAAAATAGTAACAAATTTTACTAAATTTTACATTACTTTTGTCAATTAACCAAAAGTTTGATCAGATACTTAAAATCCATCACATAAACAGTTTTAAAAGATTATGGGCAATATATGTGCCAATTCTTATGTCAATTAATACGTAAGTGTGGAAGTTATAAGAAAATTAGTATGAGAATAATGATTTCTTTAAAATCACATTTTTCGTTATAATTAGAATATAATTAAATAAGTATGTAATACTGCGGCAAAATAAAATAACTTACTAGTCATGCAGAACATACCGGCAGCATATCCAGCTTCCTCTGCAGTTTCTTGTCTGGCTTTCTGTTGAGATTTGTGCTAAATGTCCTTCATTTTCTTAGTGCAGTTTTCTGCCATTTTAGAGCTGAGCACCAGACGTTTAACGCTTTCTTGCTCCTGCCAGTCAACAAGCCTCTTTTCCACTGTTCAGCCCCAGGACTTTCTTGAAAAATATAGCAGCCTCAGGTCCTTGATTAAATTCAGCAATATTAGGGTCATATGGTTTAATTGCTATGATCTGATTGAATGCTTTGCTATCACAATCACTTTACACGGTGTAGCAAAATTTCTGTCGCGTCAGAGAACAGCTTCACAAATCACTACCTGCCTCAGCTTCCATGACACTTGAACTTCCTAGAAAGAGGCAAATGTTTCATCATGTGACGTATTCTTTCCAGAACGTTGTCTCCATTACAGCTGCTCTGAACGCATCACGATTCTGGGCAAATGTTTACATTAGTAAAATTTCAAATAAAGATGTAAACAAGCATTAATAAACTGTGCCTTAAAGTACAATGGAAGCAAAACAATACATGTAAGTAATGAAATATGTTTCTAAACTTGATATTTATGGAGATCAAAATAAATTACATGAATGTCTATGCTTAGGCAAGGGGAAACATAAAGTAAGTTTCAAAAGTAAATACCTTCAAAATGTATATGACAGCCTTGCTTCACTTTCCACTTGATGAAGTTTCCAATCTTTTTTCTGGTACCAAGAACCAGCTGTTGCACATGTCTGGCAGGCATTTTTTAAATAACACATAAGCATCTATGACATGTCAATAAAAATACACAAGAAACAAACATTAAATTGAGGAAACAAATATGCACTATGCTTACAAGAATCATGATAATGTACTGAATTATGAGAAGTCATCCGTTATTCTGTAAACTCAGGAAAACGTGATGATTTTTAATTGACTGTCTACTACTCGTAATCGCTAGTTCATGTAACTCCCTGGTGGTTGAAATGAAGCACAGTGGGCCGCCTTCTTTGATGTCATTCCAGTAAGTAGCCAACGTCGTAAGGTTTAGGGTTAGGTTAAGATTCTTAAACCTGGTTGAAATGAGTCACTGTGGGCCGTCTTCTTAGATGTCATCCCAGTAAGTCGCCAACGTCGTTAGGGTTAGGTTTAGGATACATTTACGTAACCATTAGCCCTTTTTACTGCATCTCTGAATTCTAATTTAAGGAACTATCGTACAGACGGTCCTGTCTGCTTCATTTCAACCACTAAGCCTAACCCTTACTCCTGTTTACTGCGTCTCTAAATTCTTGTCAAAGGCCACATCGAACAAACGGTCCGCTGTGCTTTATTTCAACCTTCCTTGCCTGAGTACTAATGTCCCAGTTTTTACCATTATATCGTCACAATAAGTAGGTTTTACCTGCAGTGTAGGATAAGTCTTGCTTCCATCTCTAACTCTAGCCTATTCCAGTTGGAGGTAACGAGAGCATCTCGTTTTTTTTAGGCATTTTCACATCAATAACAAATAAAAACTGAGATTCCGTAAACACGCGGCCATATTGTCGTTGCCGGTCACGTGAACGCGCACAGCCAATTAAAAATTTAGAATCGAGGGGAAACCCTAAATGTTGACTTTGAAATTATAAATTTCCTATCTGGCATTTGGAATCCCGAAATAAGTAACCTGCTTACAGTAAAGTGTAGATTTGGACGAATCCAACGATGCATAATATGTAGGGGTGTAAGCTTGGTTGCTATGAAAGAAACTAGGTCTAAATTAGACATATTTTGTCGAGTTTGAGAAAATCTGTCCGTACCATACCTTTTTCAAAGTCAAAATACATATTGCTAGAATGCATTTTGACATTTAATTCTGTTATATTTAGATTCGGGAGATGCTGAAGTATCAGAAAATGGACTAATCCCAAATTCTTAATTTTTTTCGATTTCAACCGAGAAATGCCTGGCGCTCCTCCCCTTAAGGTTGGTAGCTGCTAGGTCCCATCCTAGTATTAGCCGTTCCTTTAACTCCGAAACATACTTAAATGCTGAGACGACTGTCTCATCAGCCTTCTGGTCTGTCAGTGACCGTAGTAAGGCTTCTAGCGGGCCCTTAATAGGTCTGCCGAATAGAAGTGTAGCTGGTGGTAAACCTGCAGAGGCCTAGGGGACTTTCTTGTAGTCGAATAAGGCTGCGGGGATGAAACGGTCCCTATCTTCAGGTTTCTTTTATCTCAGCTTACGTAACATCATGGTAACGCTGCCGTTGACACGATCTACTAACACACTTCCGGCCGGATTATAGGGCTGATATAGATGTGATGGTCCCTCAAGATCTTAAATTTCTCCATTAACAGACTACGGAATTGGGATCCGTTATCCGTCAAAACTTGCTGAGGGAATCCCAACCATGTAAAAATCTGCACTAGGGCTTCTGCGACATGCTTGGAATCCGTACATGTTAGCGATATAGCTTCGTCCCACATAGTGCATGTGTCGACTAAGGTCAGGATAAACCTGTTCCTTTTTTAGTTCTTTCTAGGGTGTCACGAGAGGGTAGATGTTATTTAACTAGTAAGATATCCTGGACAAAAGTTGTATCAGGTGATACCAGGATAGTGCCAGATAAGAGACTGGTCTTATAAGAAATACCCCCTTTTCTGAAAAGAATAAATGTGTATCGACATCAAAGGTAGGATCAAGCAATATAAGTTTCTAGGTCTGATAGTATTATATGTTACTAGATCCCTATTTGCTCCCTCTCAAGATCCTCCTATGATTATATTGTTATTATTAACTCTGCTAGGGGTATTAACAAAATTATTTATCAACACGAACTTTAACTCAACTTTAAGTAAGTAAATAAGTCGGATGGTAAATATTTACAATTTATTTTATACATTTTCTCTTTTCTGTTTGAAAAGCTTGAACTGAAAATCAAATTCAATTACAATATTTAAATAAATAAAAACACTGAGGAAATCAACACGAGTAGCTATTATCTTTAATAGTCCTTTCAATGATCCTTCTTTCTGTCTGCACTTCATCTGGTTGTAGACTCTTTGTTTGAATATCAAAATTAGTTCTTTAGTACTGAATTAATCAATCACTGAATCTGAAGTTGCCTAGGCTCTCTGAATTGCACTACATTGTCATCATCAAATACTATCTTTGACGACTTTAATTTAATTGTGGTTGTCTGGTTCTACACATTACAGTAGCCTTTTATGGCTACTCATCTGTTGTGATGAATCTGGTTCCACTCTTGTCCTGGCAGGAAAGATTACTTGAACCTTCTCCAGACAATAGGTACTTGACAGGCCCTCTGTACTAAAAGGCGCTTGCACCAGTGGATGATTCTTGTATGAGTAGTTTTGTGTATAGGATATAACCTGAAACGAATTAGAGGCAACCCCTATATTGACCATCACTATCCCATTATTACAAAGGTTGGAGATGATAGACAGTTTCAGACAGTGTGCTAGCAGATGCACTGGACATAGTATAGAATCAACAATCAAATCCAGTTCACTGTAACTACAATTTCCCTCTAAATCCTTAGATAGAGCCATTTGTCCGATGCATTCATTAGATAGAGCCATTTGTCCATGTATAAACATCAAAGGGTCCTCGACTGCAACCCGTTCAAATGGTGTCCCCACTATTGGCATTTCTCCCATAGGAACTGGGGTGTCCAATGCTTGGGTGCCACACGTTGGCACTTGGCACAGGATTTCACATATCTGATGATATCAATGTTCATTCCTGCCCTCCAATAGTGAGTACTTATTTGCTGTATAGTGGCGTTTTGTCCCATATGTCCGCTAAAGGGAAGAGTGTGCCCCATTTCTAAGATTTGTTCTCTGTATTGCGTTGGTACTAGGAGCTGATTATGTCCCTGTTCAGGGTCGCCCGTTCTTCGATATAGCACACCATCCTTAGAAAATATGTCTCCGTTGAGTCTAGGGTCCTTGACCACGGGCAGATTTCTAAAGCAGGGCTCCAAGGTAGGGTCCTTTTGTTGCGCGTCTTTCAGTTCCATGGGTAAAATATTAGGTGCAGGCTCAAGTTCCTTTTTGGTTTGCCCTCTTATAGTTACTGTCGCCACAGTCGGCTCTTTCGGTCTCCCTATAAAAACATATCTACAACCAAGTACGACTGGATAGATCGGATCATGCATTATAGCCGCTTTAATAACACCTGGGACGAAATCCGAGTGTTTCTCTGCGAGTGCGACTGGAAGCGTTATGGGTGTATCTCCTTTCAAAACTCCACATAATTTGACGGATTCTTCTGTTTCTTAACCAGGTTTGACAAAATGCTTAGCGACAATACAAACAAAACTCAAACCTTTATCAAACACACAATAAGTTGAAGTCCCGTTCAATATAACAGTTCGTCGAGTTGAAGGCCTCTCACCCTCGGGTTGAGAACCACTGACATTCTTCCTCCGTTGCAAGTCTGTTTGCAAACAACCTATCCGATTTGTCCCGGTGTGTTTCCCTGATCAGATGTCCCTTGCTCAGGAGTTTTACCCTTGTCGTGTCCTTTCTGGCCTACCTGCCATGAGTGACCAGTGTCACATACGCATCATATGCATTACCTTTTAAAGCCTGGGAAAGCTTCAAACACCATCGCCAGCTTTCTAAACCATACAGTGTTGCCATTCTCTCAAATTTTTCTAGATAAGTGTCAATTTTCTCATTGGGGCTTGGGAAGGAAACTAGGGCAAAAGACATAGCTGCTAATTGGAGAGATTGAGTACTGCAATGATCAGTTAAGAGTGACTGAGGTGAGGAAGGCTCTCCGTTGCTGGAGCTACACGCTCCACAGCGACTTTGGACCTCTATAGTCTTAAGCGCCGATTCGTGCTGACGTCGTTGATCATTCTCTCTTTCCTCATGTTGTCTCACTCGTTCCTCATGTTGTCTCTCCCTCTCTCGCTCCATGTCTGTGCGAGTTTCCATTTCCGCCTCAATTTTTTTCTACACCAATTGACGCTCTTCCGTTATTTCTTCTCCGCCTCATATTTGGCTAGTTATTCGTTCACAAAGGCTAGCAACTCTTCAACTTGTAGTCCTATGTCCTTTGCTTCCTCTTTTATTATTGTTCTAAGTTTTACACGCTCAGCCATGTCAAATAACTAACTGTGATTTACTCGAGAAGAAAGAAGAAAGGATACAGTGCTGCCTAACAAATTAAGAGAAATACTCCAAAAAAATTCTCTTTTTAGTGTGGTACCTCCTCACTGTTATCAGTTGTCTAATCTATCGCTGCTGTTAACTGGCAAAAAGGCTCCTAACGCAGAAGACATAAACCATAAAGATGGTGGATCTAAAAAAAACTGAAAAAACTACTATTACTACTGTGGAAAAATAAGGAAGAAAAAAAATTTTCTTATATTTCCACCACATTCGCCCACACCTGGAGTCAGATTTTGGAGTTAGGGAAAGCTATTAACTTGACGACTGCCAGAATGTACTTCCATTGCTATGCTCAAACTCCACTGCTCCAAACAAAAATTTTATGATTGATAAACAATCATGCGTTCCAGCGGTCTTTTTGTATAAAATTATTATATATCATATCTCCAACAAAGATCACCATCAAAATCATACTGTGTGTAAATTCTAAGATGCTGTGGAAAGAAACAAATTTCTAATTTTGTAGTCAGAACACCGTAAATAAAAACGTTGGTCTAGGGGATAGTTATTTTAAAGATTCTTAGCTCACAACACAAAACGCACCACACTTTATCTAGAGTTAGACTAAGATACAATATCAGACGTTAGTCATTTATCTAGACTCAGATTTAGATCAAATTCCGGAAACGAGCCAACCCATTCTATCGCGTTAAGATAGGTTTTAGAGTTATTTATGGTTCCGTCTGAGTATAGGGATGGTGACAATACGTGAGACGTAAAGGTGTAAGAAATAGATTTTTCACGAGTGAATAGTTTAAGAAGAAGATCTGTCTCTGGAATGAGTAGTTTCTCTAGTCCAGATATCTATACGACTATATTTTAGTGTAAGACAATCTTTGTCTCCGTATATCTAAATATACGTTACACTAAACACGCACACACAACTATGTGAAAACAAGACACATAGACGTGAAAAAACTATGGTTAAATTGGTATGGGTCCGACCAACACACAAAGTTTAGTTCTTTTGTTGTTTATTATCATTAAACTTTACAACATTGAATATATAAAAGAGAAAGATCAAATACATCATAATTATACATATAGAGAAATAATAGAATACTTGCGCCCTCCCCTTATTGAGAAGATAGGAACCCAACAAGTTAATAACCCCAGATGTTAACAAGTTTAGCACTAGGTGACAATATAGACAGTAAAGAAAGAACACAGTTCCCACTTAACGTTTTCCAATAAAATTAAGCAATAGTCAAACAGAGTGCAGATGATAAAATTTTTCCGCTACTAAAGAAAATATTTCACTCTCTCTCTCTCTCTTTCTTTCTCTCTCTCTCTCTCTCTCTCTCTCTCTCTCTCATACGTGGCCATACAATCTCGCTTCTTACCCTATTCTTGGTGAAACAATCTGCTGAACGTAAAATCCATGAATATAAATATAAGGTCCAGAGTATTTATCTTCTGAATTAGGCCGCAGTTCCTACATTAATAATTAAATTTTATAAGGGGGACGCCTAATTTGGTGGTTGATTCCTGGATAAACTATGTCACTTTGAATAGTTAATGCCGAGACTCTCTTTCTGGTGTTCACGTTAAACAGTAGGAAAACATCTGATTGCTATACTGTTAATTATTGTTAATTTACGATGATGGTAAATCCTATCGGCTGCCTGTAGTGATTGCCGATTCTGAAATAGCGTAACTCTTCTGGAGAAAAAATCCACTTGGATGCGACTATCAGAAGTCGGGATAACTGTTATATCTTTCACACCCCAGTGGGTTGATAAAATTGAATAAATAACTTCTGGTGTTTATAGTCCAGTTAAAATTTACTGTTAAAATGTTCGTTAGTCTCTGTGGCCGGTCCTGTTCACAACTGAACTTGTAGACGCGTAAGCCAACAGAATACAACTTTAATCAAATCAGTAAATGGAGAAAAGGCCAGCATGGACCACAATGGACCAAAATATACACCAAATAAAGCCAATTTAAAAAAACCGCTGGTCGCCGTTTGATCAGGTCATGCTTCATCATCTCATCTCAGCCCGTAACCCGTCATGGGTCGTAGGGGTGCCATGGTGGAAGCATCAGCAGACAGGGTCCTCCACTGCTCTCTATCCTCAGCAATGCGTACAAGTGTGGAAAAACCGTGTCCTGCCCATTCTTTGATGTTATCAGCCCAGGATTTTCTCTGCCTTCCTCTTCTCCGTTTACCTTCGACTGTTCCCTGAAGGATCGTTTTCGAAAGGGAGTCATGACGAGTTACATGCCCAAACCAGGCAAGCTTTCGACGTTTCACTGTTGACAAAAGTGGTTCTTGGTGGCCTGCATAGGTGTTTATCTTCTCTCTAACATAGACATTTGTTTTGTGCTCTTTATAGCAAATGCGCAAAATTCTTCTATAACATTTATGCTCGAAAGCCTGAATCCTTCGCTCCGTATCTGCAGTGAGTGTCCAGCTCTCACACCCATACAAGAGAATAGATAATACAAGTGATTTGTATAATTTGATCTTCACAGGAAAACTGATGTTACTTTTCCAGATCACATTCAACCTTGTCATGGCAGCTGAGGCCATCTCAAGTCTTGTCTTGATTTCTTTAATTGATCTTCCATCACTGCATATAGTGGACCCGAGATATTTAAAGGTGTTAACTTCTTCTAACGTTTGCCCATTTAACGTAATGTTGGTCGGAACATGTTTCTTATGGCTATTCACCAATATCTTGCTTTTTTCTATATTAATTTCCATCCCATACGTTCTTGTTACTTTCTCCAGTCTAGAGGTAAGGTCTTGAAGTTCTGATTCTGATCCAGCTATCAGATCAATATCATCAGCAAAACGTAGGTTGCACAGCGGTCGGCCTCCAATCGATATGGTTGATTTATAATCGTAGAGAGCCTCTTGCATAATATGTTCTAGATAAATATTAAAGAGCACTGGGGACAGGATACATCCCTGCCGAACTCCTACAGTTGTTTTGAAAAATTCTCCAATGTCGTTGCTTGCAAAAACAGCACTGCTTGCGTCCTTGTATAGTGCTTCAATGATATCTATGATGTTGGTATCAAAATTGAATTTTTTCATTACTTGCCATAAGCCTTCATGCCAGACTCGATCGAAGGCTTTTGTGAAATCGATGAAGTTATGGTATAAATCGTGTTGATGTTGGAGATGTTTTTCGATAAGTAATCTAATATTGAAGATTTGTTCTGAGGTACTTCTTTTGGTCTAAAGCCAGCCTGTTCCTCTGACAAGATTTCTTCTGATTTCTGTTTTATTCTGTTCAAAAGTATCCTTAACATCACCTTACTTGGATGACTAATAAGGCTAATGGTTCTGTAGTTCTTGCACATTTTTAGATTTCCTTTCTTTGGAAGCGGTATTACTAATGACTGCGTCCATTCTTTTGGCCATTTTTTTGTACTCCATATCTTCTGGCAAAATTGTTGTCATGATTTTTACTATATCTGGTCCTCCATATTTCAAGAGCTCTGCTGGGATATTATCCACACCCGGTGACTTCCCTCCTTTCATCGAACATATAGCCTCTTCCACTTCTTCCCGTAATATTGCTGCATTTCCGAGTTCCCTGTTTTCGCACTTAATGTTGTTTAATATGCCTAAGTTAGTGTCAAGTTTACAGTTATATAATTCTTTACAATATTCTGTCCATCTTCTCATTACAGCTGTTTTTTCATTGAGCAGAGCCCCATTGCTATCTTCTATGACAGTTACCCTGGGCTGTTGGGGTTTTGATAGTTTTCTTAATGTGTCAAAAGCTGCCTTGCTGTTACCTTTTATTAGCCCCGTATTAATGGACTCACATTGATCAGCTACCCATTTTTCTTTGGCCTGTTTCATTTTCTTCCTAATATTTTTATTCACCATACTGTATTGCCATGCTGCTTCAGGAACCTCTTTCTTAACCTTTTTCATTTCTCGCCGTGTATCACATAACTTCAGAATGTCATCTGTAACCCATGGTTTGTTTATTTTCTTTCTTTTACCAAGTATTTCTGTTGCTGATTCAATGAGCACGTCTTTCATGTTCTCTGTGATTGAGTTGATATCATCCTCCAAAAAGTTGAGAGCTGCGAATTTTCCTCCAACAGTTGCCTCAAAGATTCCCGCGATTTCTGGATCTTTCAGTTTGTCTAAATTGAATCTTAACTGAGAACATCTGTTTTGATTATAGTTCTTTTTAAGTTTAAGCTTGAGCGTCATCAATACCATGTCGTGATCACTACCAATGTCGGCGCCAGGAAAAGTCCTAGTCTTGGCTTTATTAATACTGGACTTGAATCTTTTGGATACAAGAATAAAATCAATTTGGCCATGTATCTCAGTTTTTGGGGCATGCCACGTTGTTCTTCTTGATAACTTATGAGGAAATAGTGTATTTGCAATGGTTAGTTTATAGTTGCTGGCAAATTCTAGTAACCTTAGTCCTCGATCGTTAGTTTCACCTGTCCCAAATCTCCCCACTGTACCAGCCCAGTGACCGTATGCTTAAGGATAGATAAACATTTTGAAAAGTGTTACTGCTATATATCTTACATATAAGCACACGATGTCCCTAGCCTATTCCTATCTGTAATAATTTAATTATCCATACGCACACTTTAACAAATATAACCTGTCATTAATAACTATTAGATTGTCGGCGTCTGTTTTTCAAGTCGCATGATATTTAAACAACAGTCACTTTCTAAAATTATACAAAATGCAATATAAACGTGAATTCTATTCCGTCAATTATCCGTCGCGCCTATTGTCTTAATTAGTCAACTAAACCGTATCTTTCTGTGGGATAGCGGGTGGATAAATTATCATTACTGAACAACTGGTACACAACTAGCCACGCGTTATTTTCCAGTGAATTTAAGATGATAAACCTATAACACTTTAATACGCTAAGCACAAATTTCTATTACCAGAAATCCAGGAAGAAATCATCACGAAACTATTAACGCATCTATTCTCAATGGTTCTAGATACCGTGTTTAGACTCTCCGAAAAATTCTGAGCGACACTGATAATAGATTTTGGAAAGACGCAGTTTATATACCATTATGTTATTATGATCTCTAGAGGATGTTAATTTTCACACTCTGTTTCCTTGCGGAGAAATCAGAAACTTCATTTCCCTAGATAAAGTGTTTCCACGGTCTCTCTGTTCGGCGTTGCTAACCGACAACAAAAGCTTAAACCGTGTAACGGTCTTCCTTCTGAGATTTTCGCCGTTTCTGGAGATCAAACATTTGTCTCCCCTTGAATGCATAAACATCAAAGGGTCCCTCGGGCAAATATTTGCTCGCTAGATTCACTACACAGGGGTTCGGTGTTTTCCACGTGCATCGGTCTGACATCTAATGATTGACAGATCCGCTCGCGTGAGAGACTCAGGTAAACAAATCGGATTTCGCTTCCTGTTATGCTGGCAGGTCGCGGAGGTTGGTAATATGTCTGTTTGTTTACATCTCAAGGAATAAAGGCGTGGATTAAAAGTGAGTAATGCAGTCTGTCAAACGTTTGACTTTGCGAACGAATCATAAAACTACAGCGTGGTTACTGAAGGCTGTCGGATACTGTAGGCTATATTTCCATTATACGTCACAGCTTCTGAACACACATGTACAGACACAACCTTCATCGAGGCCTTCTATCCGGAACTCCCTAGGATTTTACAAATTTTAATTAGCTGGCAGATGGTGTGAGTTATTGCCACCATCGATGGTTTCGATTGGTGCTACTAAAATGTAATAACTTATTTCATTGGGTGATCTAATTACATCACTAAATCTACTTTTAGAATCGTATAACCTATTATTGTGATTTTTATTATTAATATGATGTTTTGTGTGAAAACGTAGTGTTTGCGTTTCTCGTTCTACATCAATTTATGTTAGACCAATAGCACGGATAATGCTAGGGTAGTAGGCATTACTGTCATAAAGGCAGATAAAGAAGCCAAGAAAATTAGATCTGATAAAAATCTAATAAATGTAGGTATGAGTAAATCAGAGATTAAGAGCTTAATTAAAGATTTAATAACAGATTTGGGAACACATAATGCTAACGCCAACAGCCAAGGAACTTCAGGTAAACACTGGTGTTGAGAAGGAAGACATGACTTTATTCACATTACAACGTGGCTTCATTTTTAGTATTAATGTGTGGCCGGGGCAGGGACTTGGGGGTTGCTGTTTGTACAGAGAGTGTTAGATTTCTAAACTAGCTTGTCCGCTAGAGCTTGGAATTGCTCTCCTACAGTCTTACAGGAGTTTTCCAGGTTATGGGATGATCCTCTACGGTGTATTTGGTTAGAGCAGTATTGGTTCATTAATATTATTTACCAGCAAAACATTCCCTTTCTTCCTCTGATAAATATGTGGCAAAGTAAATGAGAGACGACCTGCCTTTGGTATCAACGTAAACTTTTATTTACAGCATCTTTTTACAGATAACGTATAGAGTAATAGCATGCATGCTTCATGTATCCATCAATGCATTTCTGTTCTCTTAATAATACAGCAGAGACTTCTGTCTTCAGTTGAGCCACTCTGATTCAACTCCTAGTAATTTCTTTCCTTACAAGACCATTTTGCGAATAAATGCATGATCACAAGTTTCAATAAATCAATCCAGTTTCTCATTTTATCAAATAGGTTAATGTCCAACAAAATTTCAATTGCCTCTGCATGACCGTTCAAACTCTTTAAATTTTCGTCTACAGTAAAAAAAACCTACAGCCATTTTCTTTGCTTTTCAATCTGCGAAAAGCCATCCTGTCTTAGTATGTCAAATCAAATATAACATTTTGAGGCACTCTACTTACTGTTCTCCTGGTTAGAAATAATGCACAAAAATAAACACTAGAACTGGGAAAATACTAAATGAAAACTTCCTTTAGTTTTATTTGAAAAATCCTCAAAAATCTGCAGCATAAAAAGTGCGTCTGACACTTTCGACCTTTTGTCTGCAACTAATTTTGGCCGGGGCCAGCCCGCTTTGGTTCAGCTCAAATCTAGGTCAGCGATGCTTCATCTTTATTCAACTCACGATTGGACAATAAATTTACCTACGATGTTACTATCATGCTCTGTTCCTACTATAATATTACGATTAAATTTTAACTAATTTCTATCACCCAAGCTATAGTCTGTTTGGTAGAAATGATAGTTCCTAAAATGACGCATTCCCTGTCCCGTATAGATCCCGGGGCTCCGCAAATATATCCCGTAGGGAGACATTTGAGTACTATCAATAACAAAAAATCATCCCAAAAAATTTCTAAGTCCAAAAATATTTTCCCAAAAAAAAATTTTCACGTTCAAAAATTTTCTAAGTCCAAAACTTTTTCGAGAAAATTTAACGAAATTCCTACATCTGAGCTCCTATGTCTATATGGGACTGTGGTCTATAAAGGGGCCTTATTGATGGACATCATCTCCAAAAATTTTATATCATCTTTCCTATCAATACCTTACTTCATCAAATTTACCAATTGGCAACACTGGCCAACAAAATCTTCAAAACAATTATAAGGTCATCATTCAAAAAAATGTGATGAGTGGCAACATTGGGAAACATGAACAACACAAATTCCGTTCAAAAATATAGTTGACTACATTGTCTTAGATATGGTGGGGGGTGTTATCTCTTCTCTGTTCCTGTTATTGGCTCCATATTATAAGTCTGCAAGTACTTAAAAAAAATTTTCTTCCTGGCGTACTTATTTATTTTAGTTTCCAAGTACTCTGCAATATTCCAAGAAATGTCCAAAATCTCCAAATCCTTATGGTAATGGTAATCCACTTTCATAGAATAGCCAATGTTCTCATGGGTACTCATCATCTTCTTTTTTCTCTAGTGAATGATCTACTTGCTCATTATTACATGTGGAAAACATCTCTAGACATAATGTGCATATATTTTCAAACGATAATATAACCAGCATCATTTTTATAAGCAATCATATTTTACACAATAAAAGCATTAAAACCTCATGGCTTATCCTTATTTATTTGTGTCTGAATGTTTCCTGTATTTGACATTTTCCAAATGGTAAGTGTATAAATTCGTTCCAAGTCCATCACTAGAGAATGTTCTATATTACCTTTTTTTTTTTTTTTAAATATGTGATGTTTGTCTCCAATATCCATACAGGTAATACGTCTGGTGGTGATCCTGTCTATTTATGATTTAGCCATTTCTAATTGTTTGAAATCTTTCTTTTTCTTTCTTGTTTTCTGTCATTGTTATTCTCTTATGTGAGTCATAGCTTAAAATTATTTATTATTACTAGTCTTTTTTTTTTCAAGAAAAATCAACTTTGCACTAACTTTGTTGCAATTATAAACATCAACTTATTCAATCAATCATTGTTAAGGGATAGAGAAATTGGCCGAATTCTTTCGTTTGTTGTCTAGGATCCATTCGTTTCAATAAAGATGTGGAAGTTCTTTTATTTTTAATTTGGTTTGCATTGTCAAATATTCTGGAAGTCAATCTTATTAGATATCCCCTTCTGTCAATTTTCAATTACTGAATAAGGCTATCAACTGGTTAACTGAACCTTGAATGATTGAACGAACCTCTCGACTTAGACGATTTGGCAACAGTTTAATACACAGTAAGTACGAATTCACAAAACGTCACGATCACGAATATGGCATGAATACTCCCTCTAACTTTCAGTCTACCACTATCTTGGTTCGCTTTTATACACTGTCACTCAACTTTTCCCTAGTTGATACTTTTATAATATCATTCTTTGATTCCATTTACCATCGGGGTATTGAGCCTCCCGGCATATCAAATATTCATTATATCTTTTTCCAACAACATCGGGGGATTTGAGCGTCCCGGTATGTTTAATATTTATACATCATAATTTTCACTCCATAAACTTCGGGGAATGAGTCCTCCCGTTATAACACTGTTCAATTATATTTTCAACACACTTCTTTGTATTGGGAACCACCGTCCCGTACTGACTTCAACTATAATCCTGGCATATTCTCATGCCTCTCATTTAAAGCACAAAGCTTACCATTTTTCCAGAAATATTTCTTGAATATATACTATAACATAATGGCTGATTCACAAGCTATTTTAGGCACACATCTTGACGCTCTGACGTCACATCCAACTCTCCTCTGTCATACCTGGATACTCATCTCACAGGCGACCGCTTTCATGTATTTCTTGCGTTCAGTTGAGGTACGACATGGTCTGATAAAACCCTGGCACTAATAATAAGTTACCGCGATAAAAACCACATCATGAAGTGGCCTCAACATTACCCCTCACGCTCCCGAGCGTTTACTTCAGGAAACGCGCAAGATCCTGCAGTGTATAACCTTAAGCAATCTTACGTACGGATACACCTTACAGACAAGCAGTCTAATGAGAAGTATCAGGAATTTGACATATATACATAAAAATATGAAGAGCAATTATTAAATAACCAAAATTGCAATAAAATTTGAGTCCATATATCCGGACGAAATAGCAAGTCCAGAAGACATAATATGATGTCCAAACAAACTGGAACCATAAACCTGGATGCAAAGTCCCATGTGAAATATATCAGTCCTGGTGAGTTGCAAATCGCGACAACATGTCAGCCAACCAATTGTCCTCACCGCGTATGTGCTTGATTCCAAAAGAAAACTATTGCAGTAGCAGAAACCATCTGTAGATTCTTGAGTTCTTAAATGCTTTCGGTTTCATTGACGTCAAAGGATGATGATCTACTTCAACGTAAAATTTTCGTCCGAGCAAGTAGCGAGAAAGTTTTGATATAGTCCAGACGAGAGCAAGTAGCTCTCTTTCTCCCGCCAAATATTTCTTCTCTGCTGCAGACAACTTCCGGCTCACAAAGAAGCAAGGATGGAGTACGTCGTTGACAAGTTGCATCAAACTGCCACCGATTCCCATCTGAGAAGCGTCTGTGCGAATATAAAAGGGTTCATGGATATCTGGCAGAATCAAAATAGGATGATTCGCGAATAGTATTTTAATCTTATCCAATGCTAACTGACAAGTCTTTGACCACAATAATTTAAGAGGAGCACCTTTGCGGGTCAAATCTGAAAGAGGACCAGAGATAGACGAAAAGTCCGGAATAAATTTATGATAATAGTTAATGAGCCCTAACAGACTACGGACCTCTTTCTTATTTTTCGGTATCTGAATGTTCAGGATTTTATTCACCAGACTATCCGAAGGATAAAGTCGATGATTACCGATTTTATGACCTAGGAAAGATATTTCCTGAAAACCTATCTGTACTTTCGAAGGTCTAACTGTCAAATGATGCTTTCTAAGCTGTTCTAGCAAAGAAATGAAACCTACAATATGTTCTTCCCATGTGTTATGGAATAAACAAATGTCATCTATATATGTGATGATATCGGGTCTATCGCCAACCAAACGGCGCATCATGTGAACAAAAGTAATGAATCATCGTTACACAAATCAATAAAAGTAAAGTTGTATAGACCAGTGAACTCAGCAAAGATAATGCAAGTGTCACTGATGACAGTTATGATCAGAGAAAATATGTGAAAAGAAAGTAATGTTGATATTACCGAAATAAAATTATCATGTGTACAGAGAAAATAGTACACTAAACTATGGATGTATAAAGGAAGAAAACATCCACAGAAGAAGAAAATAGATAGTACAACGCAACTATAAAGTGCATGGTGTAGTATTGCGTGCGAGTTGCACATCTAAATAATGGTGTGCAAACCAAGAACCATTCTTAAATTTTACAGCCCTTCGAGCGTCATAATACCTAGAAAAGCGAACAAACGCTAGTTTGTGAAAGGAATGTTGAAGTCTGAACATACGAACAAATTCAACATCTCCGACACATTGAAAATAGTTTCTAAGTGTATACCAAGTAACACTAGAAGGTAAATTACGCACCACGACAGTGCGATTTGGTGGAATATGATCTCGGCCAGGACGAAACTGAGCACGAGAATCCTTGACCTTATTATGTGTCGTGCGGGTCAAGAGCACGGAACTATTCTTATGTCCTTGGCATGTCGCATTGATGTGACCATCGTTGTTATACTTGCGATTATCGGATAGAGCATTAAAACCTCCTACATGCGTAGATTTAGTACGTCGTAACTCATCACCATTGGATGAACGTGATGGTTAGGACATGTCGTAAAGGCCTGACAATCATGAGTGTCCTCACAACCCATACTAACAGCAGTACAGCTAAAAAATTTCAAGTTATTATATTGATCATTGTTGATCACTTGACTTCTAGGTAAAACCTGCTTATCACGAACACCAGGAGTTGTATTGTTATGTGACACCTTTTTATGTAATTGAAGTTTGTTAAAAACATCCATTTCAACACATGTACCAGCACTAACAGTTGGAGTATCAGTACCAACCCCATGAGATGTGATATTATCTATAACATGAGTAGGTGGTGTAGCCATGTCTGTAGCTAACTGTTGTGCTCTAGCTACAACAGCATTCGCCACCAATGGGTGCTTGCTGACCCACTCTGCAATTTCCTCAGGTGAACAGTCTTTTACACCTGGAATGTTACCTAGTATCACGTCACTTACAGGGTTCTCCAAACTACACACGAGTACAGTCCCTGAATAAAATGGTGTGTCGATCTCCGCCTTTGCCATGGGAAACCATTCAATGTTACCTCCAAAAGTAACGCATTTCAGTGACTTTCCTGTAAATGATGATTTATCTAGCAACGATTCCCGTATCCCGACAATCGTGCATCCTGTGTCCCGAAGAATGGTGGCTGGTTTGTGATCTATAAACCCTTTGGTTAATGTAAGGCGACCAATAAAATCGCAGACAGACATCGCTGGTAAAATATGGCCACACAAAAGTCTAATTTTAGCACCTGGCTCGTAAAGTGTATTACACTCAGTGCAATTGTTATCTTTGCTTGAGCGTACAATGCATGCATTAGCCTGTTCAACATGGCTATCATGATCACAAAGTGGGGTACAGACGTTAGCATGGTCTGCTTTCCCTTTTGCCAGTTTACAATCATTTTTGTGATCAGGTTTGTGATTGCATTGTTTGCCGTGCTTATTGTTTACCTCATCAAAATTACACCTACCATTTCCATTGAAGCGTTCACCTGAAGTTCTTCTATTAAATCTGTGATGTATATCATCACTGCTATTACCGTAGTGTTGTCCACGACCTCGGTTAGAGTAATTAGAATATCTATACCCACCGAAGTGAGATGGTGACTGACGACGAGGAAAATTGTACGGTCCTTGAAAGGAAGATCGATAATCACTCCTATATCTGCCCTCTGTACTCCTTGGGCGAGAACGGTGGTCACCTACTCCTCCGTCGTGGTATGAAACACATACAGGTAATGCATTATCAAAGGAAACTTTACGAATTTCCTTGTTTGGATGTGCAGACATGTAGTTTCTCCCCAATTCTTGACATTCATTGATAGATTTTGGTTTTCTCTCCTGCAAAAAACTAACAAAATCTGCGCCACAGGTAGATAAAACTTTATCCCTGAGCATTAGGTCAAATAATTCATCAAAAGATTTATTGATACCAGATAAATCTATCCATCGACCCAAATACAATTTAATTCATTCATTCATAACCCTCCACTCCCAAAGGAGCATAGGCCTTCAACAAACCTTATGTGTTTTAAATGTTTATACAATACCAAAAACCGACCCTCTGTCTTGTACTTATTGTCCTTAGTCTTCTATCATTTACTAAACACAGTCTTAAGGTCTTTGTCTTGTGTAGCCTGCCCTATTGTCATAGATTTTCGATAGGAAATTGCGATCGATTCTGGTCCCGTCTGAATAGAACTGAAAAAGGTGGTACTCAGTGAGAGATAAGGTAAAGAAATAGATTTCACGAGTGAAATAGTGAAAAGGTAGAGTCTGACCCTGGATTGAGAAGATACTCTAGTCCAGCCTATCGTTTACGACTGAAATTTGTTGATCGGACAATTTTCTTTATATATATATATTACTATATATATCAACCACTCACATACACACGCACAGATAAGTGACGACAATTAGACGCACAAACGTGAAACTATAGTAAATGGAGTAGGGATATTGGGCCGAGCTGACCAACACAGTTAATTAAGTTTTATTTTAAGTTTTATTTATCATAAAGAAAGAAAACTTCACAACATTCAGTATCAATTAACAAAATATAAAAATCATATGTTACAGAAATAGTAAAGAAATAGACCCGTAAGTGCATTTCCCTCTGTTGAGACAAGATCCCGTTAGAAGAAGATATTAACCCCCAAAAGGTCAAAAGATTAGCACTATGGTATAGAATTTTGCTATACTGTAAAGAACAGAGTTCTTAATTAATCTATTCTGAAAATAACAGTATTAGCAAACAAAAAAAAAAGCAAAACAAAGTGAGTACAATGATTATACAGTACAAAGAATTACTTATTCCTTCCTTTTTCGCTTCAGACTACTGTGGCCACGTTCATTCACTCTTACCTAATTGTTGATTAACAACGTCTGGGACATATCGTCATGGTTCAATCAGCAAATCCAGTGTTGGTCGTTTTGGCAAAATAGGCCCCAGTTTCTCCAAGACTGGTTAATCCTCTTATTGGGAATTGCTTAATTTTTTACTGTTAATAGGATTCTGTTTATGTCACATCAATTAGTCCACATAGGAAAATACTTAGGAGATCTAATGTTCACAGTATCAGTGGCTGGTAAATTTGATACTTGAAGAGAATGTCAGGTGTGTAAATCTCTCGGGATAAAAATCCTCGTCACACCCCAGTGATTTGTAGTTGGGAAATGTTAATGTTTGATAATTTTCGCCACAACGGGCTGACTGTATATGAAAAATGGGGAAAAAAAGAAATCTGGATAGCTATAGGTCCAGTTACACTTTGTTCTTATCGTCTTTTTTGTTTGTACTCTGTTCTTTCTGGGTGAAACAAGAGGCTAAACAGGTCAACCTTGAAGACCCGATATTTAAAAAGAATGTTTTTGGTACTGTTGGACTTAGTTCCGTTATTTCTCAGATTCAGGATTAGGCCGCTGGTAGTTTTAGGTTTGTGACCCGTACTAGATTTTAGGAAGAGAATACAAACAATTAATCACAATATCAGTATTTATCCTAACCCGTGCAACGGTATAAATTTATTATCCATTCAGTTATAAGATTTGACTAGAAACACGCGTGAGAAGCTTATCTTATCGTTCTTATTAGCCCGTGAAATAAATTCTAGTCATTTACAAAATTTAACACATTATGGATAGAAGATAAATACATATTTCGTCGGTATTGCATTGCCTAGTGCATTTACTAGTCAATTAAAAAATCTCTTACTGGTTAATAGCAATTAATTAAATTTCCGTTACAGCTGGAAGAATTAGCTATATATATTTTTTAATCTGCTAGCCAATTAACACAGTAAATCCTAGTTGAATATAAAATGACGAACTTAACAATTAAATCACTCAAAAATGCTAGTAAATATAGTTACGCAACACAAAGATAAAAAACAATCTCCAATCGAAACACTAAGAAATCCACTTTAACAATGGTCTAAGATTCGAAGCTAGATGTTCTGAAATTCTGCGGCTACTAGATAACATGATTTTAAAAGCTGGGGTATATATATATTAAAATAGGTAGAAATCGCTATCACTTGCGAAATATAACGCCTTCGCCCAGATTTTGGGCAAATCTGCGGTTCGATTCTGAATCAAATTAATTTTTACACTTATGCGGACCGTAGACGTGGTCCCACGAGCAAATCGTCTCTTTGATCTGGCATCTCTCACTGTAGCTAATTACGATCCGAACAAACGGATGTGGGGGAGGGTTGTAACTGTGATTATCTCCCCTTTCCTCAGATTAATTCCCCCTGACCTATCTAACTACAAAAAATACGTCTTACTTATCGCCCTTGATTTTATCATTAGACGACTCATTTTCTGATCTGTCACTATTTCAGCGATTTGCCCAATCGCTCGCGTGATGATACAGTTAACGGCTCAGGACTAGCTAATATGTCTGTTTATAAACATTCTTAGTGCCTGTAAGACAATAGAGAAAAGAAAAAAATAGGCGTGGCTAAATTATGAGTGAGACAGATATCGAAGCGCATTGATAAGGGTGGTTTTAGGCTGACTACTGACCACTAAAGATGATAAGCCACAATCTGGCCACTATGAACATTTACAGGTATAAGTCCAAGTCGTTGTTAATTTGTAGCCAAGTAAGTACCACCCCTATAGACACCAGGAATATATATATAGGCTGTGGTGATGGTGTCTTGTCTGGTTTGAAGTAAGTTGCCGTGTGTGTAGGTGTGACGTAGATTCACAGTTCCACAATACAGGAGTTATGACATGTATAAGTCATAGAAATGTTATAACTGCTGGTGACGTTTCCATCATTTATTTCGGACGCCACAATGACAGATAATGATACATCCATTTCACAAAAAGTCATGGACATGACCGCTCATAGTATTCAGCATTAATAAAGTTTCTTCATGGATCTGCATACATTCTCTAAGTTGATATAGGTAATCCTAGCTGACGATAGCCTCAGCTTCATATCATAAATATTCATAAATATCAGTACTCCTCCCTGATGCTGGCAGATCAGATGTACAAAAATAAGTCTATTGCTGTCCGCACGAGAATGGCATTTCAGGAGTACAGGTCAAGCTGACCTTTATAGCATCCCTAAGTCTAACCCTCGACATAGGTGCAATCGCTGGCATAGCGAAGATCCTAGAACATAGAAATTGTTCTCTGGGCCTAGAGCTACCCGTATATGTATATAGATCTCAGGTATGAAGATACCTGGGGTGTAATTCCTAGTAGAAGAACCTCTCCTTTCTGTAACACACAAGCGAGCAGAGAACGACAAAATGTCAACCATCTAGGTAGATCACAGAGTTCAATAAAGGAGGGTATTACCTTGCTTCAGAATCAACACCACAAAACATACGCCTCCAGGCGTTTTTGAATCATATAGGGAAAGCCTCGTTAGTTAACTAACTCACAGGAGGGCTACAGAATTCCCTATCAAAAATCACAGACGCAGCATGGCGTCCTCTCTGCTCAGTACATCTTCTCGACTCCCTGGGCGGAAGACTATTCTAACTCTCTTAAAGATCAGACATGCGCAGAACGCATACGCCTGAGTAACACTCGAAACGAGACGATGAAGGAAACATTCCAACAAAGCTATGTTCAGAAATCACGCCTTATATGGACAGGAAATAAACCTCAACCCTGGTTTCAATCATTCCAAGAAACAGTTGACCGATACTACCGTATAAGGAGACATCGTTCGAAAAAATGGATTGACGAGTCAAGACCCAAGAGAAGGTAACCCCCATAGAAAAATGTAACCACAGTTAAACAAGGATTATCTACCTTTGATCAAAAAATTTAAAGTGTACAATTCATACAGATTAATTACACACAGTCTTAGAAAAATTCTGTGCGTAACAGATTACCACACCCCCCGGGAAAAAAATGAAACATTTTTTTTTAAATCCAAGAGCCAGAAACACCAGGCTCGTAACGCACGTATGATGCGCGGATATAATGCCTAATATGAGGCTAGCTCGACGCATGGAGCGATAGCTGAGATTATATCTCAGATTCTTAGAGAAAATATTTCCTTAAGTGTACACGTATATTCCAGGGAGGTGCCACCAACATACGCCACAGTGATGGCAACATCATGATGCAAGCAAAATTATACTCATATAAATACAAGTATTACACAATGAAGTGTCATGAGAATAGCGGTGTCATTTACTAATATACCGCATTAGAGAATTACACATCTTAAACCAAAAAGTACATTATACAATTATATAATAATATCATGATACAATGTATTATAGTAATTAAACAGATGTTCCTTGAAGATGTGGACATAACTCGTTCCAAAGTAGGTTAGAACTTGACATACTTCATGGTTGACATAATGTCCATACTCTCGCAGACGTCAATGATGTGCTGCGAAAATATCAATAACAGAAATCTTTATGATAAATGCTAAATTTCTTAATACATTAATCGAAATACAATATATAAATTGTGGCGATGTGAACTTTTGGCCCATATATTGCTAACTAAACCTTCTTCCGTTATACCAAAATCAGTAACAGAACAAGGCAATTATACAGTACAATGCTATAAATTCCCCAAATGAGCACATATGTGCTAATATATCCTTATAGTAGAGAACTGTTATAGATCTCGACGTTTAACAGGAAATATATATGACAGAAGAATTAAGTGGAATCATGTGGGCATCTAGACAGAATGTCTGCCATCCCATTATCCGAACCACGGATAGCTCGCACCGTGTAATGAAAGGGTTGAAGAGCTATGGCATATCGAGTGGACCTCGAGCTCTTCAAGTTTTTGCTCTGAATAGCAGTAAGATCTTTCTGGTCGGTTTCCACAATGAAATTCGCGCCTAGAAGGAATCTTTGTAACTTGAGAATTGACCAAAACATAGCCAATAATTCACGTTCTAATACCGAATAATTCCTTTCTGCAGCATTTAATTTCCTAGAAATATACATCACCGGATGAAGAGTATCCGAATACTCCTGCATTAGTGCTGCCCCAATCCCAGTGGACGAGGCGTCACTTCAAAGAACAAAAGTCTTCTCAATAGTAGGTAACCCAAGGATAGGTGGAGATGAAAATAGTTTTAATCTGGTCCAATGAGGATTGGTATTCTTGAGACCAGCGGATCAGATTAGGCGATCCTTTCTTCAATAAAGTAGAAAGAGGTGCCATAATGGAGGACAGATTCGGAATGAATCGTCCGTAAAATTGTATCAAACCTAAGAGACTACGCGCTTGTTTTTTCGTCTTAGGGACAGAAATGTTTAATATTTTTGAAACATTGTGGTCCTCTGTCTTTAAAAGACCATGACCAACACGATGACCCAGGAAAGAAATCTCGCTAACTCCTATAAAGGCTTTAGAGGGTTTTGCAGTTAAATTATACTCGCGAAGAGTAGACAGCAATTCGTATAAACCCAGATAGTGATCTTCCCAGAATTCACTGAACAGACAGATATCGTCTAAGTATGCTATGACATCTGTACGATATGAGAGAATTCGACGCATCATGCGTACGAATGTAGCAGGGGCGTTCATAAGGCCGAAAGGCATGAAATTCCATTGAAATAAACCCCTAGGTGTAGAAAAAGCAGTAAGAGGTTTGGCTCGTTCAGTTAAAGGAACTTGCCAATAACCTTTTGACAAGTCAAGTTTGGTAAAGAATCTAGAATTAGAAAGTTTGTTTAGTAGCTCTTCTAGCGAAGGCATAGGTTCAGCATCAAACTTCGTAACTTGGTTCAATTTGCGATAATCAACGCAAAGGCGCATGTTATTGTCTTTCTTTCGAACAATAACCATGGACGAAGAGTATGCTGAAGTGGATGGTTCGATTATTTCCAATCGTATCATCTCATCCAATTCTTTCTCGACTTGTGACTGAAAATGGATAGGTATAGGATAGGGTTTGACTCTGATAGGAGTATGGTCAGTAAGTACTATGTCATGTTCAATGACATGTGTGTGTCCCGGAATGTCGGTAAGGACATCCTGAAATGTTTGTAACATCGAAGAGACTTGTCGATGTTCATCAGCGGAAAGATTAGGAGAAACGGTAACGTTTTTCCAAGATTCCGTTGAATGAAGTGGGATCACAGGAAGAAGGAGATTGACATCAGAAAAAGTAGTTTCCACATCCTGTATCAGAAGCTCATTTCCTGCGTCATGGCTGTTTATGGAAGCAGATGTCTATCAACGTTGGATCATTTATCCTTAGAATGCTGATCACAACCTGTTCTGCACCGTGCTGACGTTTGGACATATATAAGTTAAGTGGCCTGTTTGTGAACTGTGCCCTTATATCCTAACTGAGCCTTCTATATTTTCACACACTTTTTGTTACATGTTATATGTTTACACTGGTCACCATAAAATGATAAGGGTGGTTTTAGGCTGATTACTGACCACTAAAGATGATAAGCCACAATCTGGCCACTATGAACATTTACAGGTATAACTCCAAGTCGTTGTTAATTTGTAGCCAAGTAAGTACCACCCCTATAGACACCAGGAATATATATATAGGCTGTGGTGATGGTGTCTTGTCTGGTTTGAAGTAGGTTGCCGTGTGTGTAGGTGTGACGTAGATTCACAGTTCCACAATACAGGAGTTATGACATGTATAAGTCATAGAAATATTATAACTGCTGGTGACGTTTCCATCATTTATTTCGGACGCCACAATGACAGATAATGATACATCCATTTCACAAAAAGTCATGGACAAGACCGTTCATAGTATTCAGCATTAATAAAGTTTCTTCGTGGATCTGCATACATTCTCTAAGTTGATATAGGTAATCCTAGCTGACGATAGCCTCAGCTTCATATCATAAATATTCATAAATATCAGTACTCCTCCCTGATGCTGGCAGATCAGATGTACAAAAATAAGTCTATTACTGTCCGCACGAGAATGGCATTTCAGGAGTACAGGTCAAGCTGACCTTTATAGCATCCCTAAGTCTAACCCTCGACATAGGTGCAATCGCTGGCATAGCGAAGATCCTAGAACATAGAAATTGTTCTCTGGGCCTAGAGCGACCCGTATATATATATAGATCTCAGGTATGAAGATACCTGGGGTGTAATTCCTAGTAGAAGAACCTCTCCTTTTTGTAACACACAAGCGAGCAGAGAACGACAAAATGTCAACCATCTAGGTAGATCACAGAGTTCAATAAAGGTGGGTATTACCTTGCTTCAGAACCAACACCACAAAACATACGCCTCCAGGCGTTTTTGAATCATATAGGGAAAGCCTCGTTAGTTAACTAACTCACAGGAGGGCTACAGAATTCCCTATCAAAAATCACAGACGCAGCATGGCGTCCTCTCTGCTCAGTACATCTTCTCGACTCCCTGGGCGGAAGACTATTCTAACTCTCTTAAAGTTCAGACATGCGCAGAACGCATACGCCTGAGTAACACTCAAAACGAGACGATGAAGGAAACATTCCAACATAGCTATGTTCAGAAATCACGCCTTATATGGACAGGGAATAAACCTCAACCCTGGTTTCAATCATTCCAAGAAACAGTTGACCGATACTACCGTATAAGGAGACATCGTTCGAAAAAATGGATTGACGAGTCAAGACACAAGAGAAGGTAACCCCCATAGTAAAATGTAACCACATTTAAACAAGGATTATCTACCTTTGATCAAAAAATTTAAAGTGTACAATTTATACAGATTAATTACACACTAAGAAAAATTCTGTGCGTAGCACGCATCCCTTCTGTGTTAACAAATCGTGCATACTAATAAGGAAGCCAGGAGAAGCCAGGTGGAAGCAAAGACGCGTTGATATATGTGCTCTATTTACATAATCTCTGTCACACCTATACTGTGTAACAAGAGAACAACAGAAGTGATTGCGTCATTAATAGGCTGGACTGCCCGTGGTAAATTTCCGGTGTTATGTGTTGCGGTTCGCACTAATGACCCGTCATCGAAGCATCATTTTTTTATGCCTAGATGTCAGGGAGGATAGTGTGATTTGCTTGCATAGCTAGGCGGGGTCGTCGCGCGGAAGGTCCTGGGTTCGAGTCCTGGGTGGGCCACTCACGTCTGTTGTTTTTTTTTTGTGTGTGTCTAGTGTTCGTTGTTTCTTGAGAGTGCCTGGGAACATACCTTAGTGTTAGTCTAATATTTATTTACTGTTTACAGGCCTCGGGTTTCCCTTCCTTATGTGTTATAAATGTCCTTACACCTTGAAGAACACACAGAGAAGCATCTAGCAGACGATTCTGCATCATTTGCATATCCCCTGCGTGCATATAATTAAAAGTCCTGACGTCATATCATATTAAGGTGAAAATCCGTATAAAGAAGATTTGTTAGCATAAAATGTAGCTCATCATAAGCAAACCCGTGTATTGGATAAAAGTACTTGTAACAACCCCCAACCTCATCTAAATGTAGAATCGTACTGTCAAGAACCAATTTACTATGGTTGCAACACTGCAGTGTGGATTTATAATAACAATTATAAGCTCGTTCATCCAGAAGTATGACCACACAATAATGGCTGACATAAGTAATCAACACCTTCTACAGGTAATTACCTTTAATCATATGCACAATACAATAAGGCCTCACACGGCCAATATAGCATCAAACACAACAACGAAATGTCACTATAAACTTACCTAACAGCTTAATCTATCAGCGTCATACACGACAGTACGACTTACACTGACAAATACCCTGCAATGATTATCGTTCAACTGAGCGGCAAAACTGTGACAAAAACATACTCAAATCATTGTCAACTTATAAATCTACGGCCTGTAGAAAATACCTACTAGACACTACACAGCTCTAGAATTACACATCATTATCTACCAGGACCGAAAAATGGCAAGCACTTATAACAAATAGTCCATAACATGAACTTTACAGCTAACTTGCTGGCAAAGGGAAGTATGTGCGTCCTATCCGGACGATAGCTAGATTCTCTCTGATCAATTTTCGCCTGAATTCCCGGCTTCCGGTAGTCACATGACTCACCGGTCCGGCTAGCCCCGGCGTTGCCCTACTGACTTTTCCGCCGAAAGAAATACCTAAGATGCACTGCGAAATAGCGCTGTGACACGTACATGTATGTGAACATTTAAAACTGACAGCACAAGTGAAACGTTAACGAACTAGATAATGATCAAAACGGTTATTGGGTTTATTAATAAAATATATACACATATAGGGTTAGTAGAAACAAAGTAAGGATGGTGAAAGACAATTCACACACACACATGCGATTTAAAAAATTTAGTTAGTTAAATATGAGTATGAAACTTTGTGAAGAGTGAAATGATGATGCGGACTGCCTGCGTCAGGGTCAGCGAACCAGAGCTGACCAAGTCCACCTCAACGTGGTGGTCCTGGAAACAGGCTGCATCACTGCAGTCTGGCTGAGGAGTAGGGATCAAAGATGGAAGGCAAACCCGGTCCCCAAAAATGTCGTGCTGAACTCGGATGTGTCGGCCGAAAGGCACAAATACCGCAGCTTCGAGGTAAACGGACACAACGCAACTAACGTCCTTTTTTGGGACGAACGAGGAAGAAGAAGAAGAAATGATGATGGGATATATTGAGTGTTATCACACTGTTGTCCAATTTACTTTGTCTATGTCTCACTTAATGCTCCTCCACTGTATGATGATACACAGGTATTCAAAGACTGTCCAATGTAGGTGTATGGTATGTTGTGTGGGTTATCTCCAAGACGAGGACATACTGATGAAAACTTTTGCAGTAATGAGAACTTTCACAATATATCGTCCTCCAACGTTTGGCAATCTCTCTCTAGTGTTGACAAACCGTTGACAGTTGTCTCAGAAAAATGTCTGCTGTCTAATCTCTGAAAGGCACTGGCTAGACTGGAGCTCTTCACGAAATGATCTTGGTATGTAGACTCATCAACTTGATTATGTACTCGTAGTTCATAAAATATGCTTTGGAGTGAGTGAACTCGATATATGTATTTACCACTCAACTTATGACTACAGAAACTTGATTCTTAAAACAAACTTTTGAGTGAGTTGAACTTGATATAAGTATATGCGACTCACCTTGTGACTATGGAATGTTGATTCATAAAATAAGTTTTTGAGTGAGTTGAACTTGATATTTGTATATTGAATCAACCCGTGAGCACTTGATAAGCAGGTGAATACAATGCTGCGCAACCACCGTTTAAAAACGTGAGCGAGAAATCTTCCTTTTAACTTAGGAAGTCAAGGATATCCTGAATTGTGAATTCTGCTATCCGGACTTACACTTGGCTAGCTTCTTTCCGGTTGGACGTCAAACACATAAGGTGTAGACTCGGACTTCTGTTGGACTGAAGAAACACAAAGTGGCTTCGTTTCTCATCTAATATCAATGGTTGACTTTCTTTTATAATACTCCTTTCTACTGATCTCTCTTTAATTCTCTTGTAATTATGGATGACATGAGGTGCACATGAAAAGAGTTAAATATATTGTGCGTGGAAGCGTGTGCGCATGTAAATCTGTAATGATGATCTTACAATCGAGATGAATATGAAGTATGAACAATCAATTCCTTCCTATCATCTCAGAAGAAAAATCTTTGAATTAATTAATCATTTACGAGAAGGATTAATTGGAAAACTGTTTACGCACATTTAGCTATGAGGCTAAGTGGAAAAGTAAATCTTAAATAAAGACGAAAGAAAATTGTAAGTAGTTTTTAAAAGATTTACTAACATCCTTTTCACCTTGCAGATTCCTTAAGAACACATTAAACTCCACATACATGAATTAAATATCCACACAGGAATAATATATTGGAACAGGCTATGCTCTTGGGAAAAGTCTTCTACGCCACGATGTTGGAAACTTCGTTTTCATTTCTAGTGAACTTCTCGGTACATTATATTTCTGGATAGCTCTTGTGCCCTAAATTAGGCCTATAACGTATAACTCAGCTACTAAACAAATAGCTAAGCCTCTATCTTGTTGTCTTTACACATCTCGTGCCCTTTCAGTGAATCTCACTGGCTAAAAGTGGGTGGGCTTTCGCAACAAACATTTGACTCCGTGTTGCAGGTCCTTTTTTGCAAGACAACCTAGTGTTTCGGATTGGTAAGCTAATGTAGAAAAAACCCGCCTCCTGCTGTCACAAAGTCTTCTGTCTATTTATCGCTTTGCGTGTCATTTTTGCTTTATTGTCTGGCGTGCGGCTCCCTTTAATTTCTCTGTTCATTATGTCGCTCTCTGTTTACCATCTTGAAACAAACATTCTTGTCCTTGTCACTAGTCCTTTGTTGTCCAACGGCCGGGCCGTTCGTCATTGTGTCGCAAGGTGGTGATCGTCGTGTTGTTTAACCAGCGGATTAGCCCTGAAAAGACTTCTATCTATTACCAAGCCGGGCGTCTCCCAAAGTACACAATACTCGTCTAATAAAGTGTGTTTACCAAGATTCTGACTAGGCAATGTGGATTCCGAAAGAAAGCTCAAGATTAGAAAAATAAATCAAAGGGGTGCTAAGTTATCCTTAAGTATAAGCCGTGATTAAGACAGATTACTTTAACACCCCTGTCTATGTAAAAAATCGCACATGTCACGGAAACAACAATAAATGGAAAAACTTTGCTGCGGGACGGACATCCGGAGTCTCAGGCTCGTATGACTGACAGTGGTGAAAGCCGAAAGGAAGCCACTGGCATGAAAACGGCCCGACCGCAAAACACGAAACCAGAATTGGTTTTTGGAACGTCAGAACTATGAATGAGGCAGGAAAGCTGAGACAAATCACAGCAGAGATGAGGAGCTATAAGATACATATCCTGGGAATAAGCGAGATCAGATGGACTGGTAAGGGGAGAATAAAAACAGCTACATGGGAAACAGTACTTTATTCTGGCAGAGAGGATGGTCAGCACAACGAAGGTGTAGCCATTATCCTGAAGAAAGGAATGGAAAGGTCTTTACTGGAATGGAAACCCATCAACAACAGACTGATAAGAGCAAGACTGAGAGGGAGGTTCACCAACACCGCAATTATACAATGTTATGCACCAACAAACGACAGCGATGAAGAGATCAAGGACGAGTTCTATCAACAGGTACAAAAAGAAATGGAAACTACACCCAGGTACGATCTCATTATAGTAATAAGAGATCTAAATGCGAAAGTGGGAGCACACAATAATTATAATGAAAGAGTAATGGGGAAATGTGGCAGTGGAACAGCAAATGAGAATGGGGACAAATTAATAAGCTTCTGCAGTATTAATAACCTGGTCATTGGAGGAACACTTTTTCCACACAAGGAAGTGCACGTTAACATGGAAATCACCAAACGGACGAGACAGAAACCAGATAGATCACGTAATGATCAATGGCAGATGAAGACATGCACTACAAGACGTAAAAGTATGAAGAGGCGCAGAAGTGGGAAGTGATCATCACCTAGTAGTAGCAAGACTGAAAGTGAAACTCAGAGCTGCTGGACCAGTTGCAGTCAAACAGAAAAGATACAACATCACGAAACTGAAGGATCCCCTCACCAGAAAAGCTTTCGTGGTCGACGTAAAGAGAAGATATGAGAGTATCAAAAGCCAGGAAAGAACAGAGACCAATGATGTTGACCAGAGATTCAACACCATCACAACAATATACAAGGAAAGCAGCAAGTCATGCTTGGAATTCCAGGAAAGAAAGAGCCAAGACTGGATAACACCAGATACGCTAAACACCATAGCGAAGAGAAAGGAGATGAAAAGAAAGAAAACAGAAGCTAAGTCTCCCAGGTTAAAGGCAATATATAGTGAACAGTACAGTCAGCTGGACAAGGAAGTTAAACGTCAAACCCGTGCTAACAAAAGGACATTTCTGGATGACCTTGCAAGACAGGCAGAAGAGGCAGCACTGAGAAATGAACAAAGCACAGTATACAAAATAATTAAAATCATCAGTGGAAAACGAGGTGCAAACAATATTACATTAGTAAGAGATAAGCACGGAAATCACATCACGACAGTAGAGGGACAGGAAACAAGATGGGCAGAGCATTTCAGAGAATCTCTGAATAAGGAACCACAAGAGACACAATTGAATGTTCCTGAGGCTGAAAATGATCTAGATGTTAATACAGACATCCAACGAAAAGAAGAAATCCTCACAGCAATCAAAGGGTTAAAGAATGGAAAAGCTCCTGGTCATGATAACTTAAATGCAGAGCTATTTAAGACAGACCCAGAGCTAGCAGCAGAACTATTAGAACCACTATTTGCACAAGTCTGGACAACAGGGACAACACCAACAGAGTGGAGAAAAGGAATAATTGTCAAATTGCCCAAGAAGGGAGATCTTGCAGACTGCAATAATTGGAGAGGAATAACTCTTCTCTCAGTTCCCAGCAAAATACTAGGCAGGATAATAATATAGAGAATCTCAAAAGCAGTAGACCACAAACTGAGGAAAGAACAAGCAGGATTTAGAAAGAACAGAAGATGTGTAGATCATATATTTACCCCCAGGAACATTATAGAGCAGTGCTCAGAATGGCAAAGACAGCTGTACATTAATTTCGTTGATTTTGAAAAGGCTTTTGACAGTATACATAGGGACAGTTTATGGAAAATACTGAGGGCTTATGGAATTCCAAGCTGCATAGTGTCAATCATAAAAAGTCTTTATGCCAACTTTACGTGTAGCATTGGGCAGAGCAACCTAACCTTTGAAGTGAAGACACGAGTACGACAGGGATGCCCCTTATCAACCACTCTATTTTTAACAGTCATAGACTGGGTGATGCGCCAGACAACAGAGGGCAATCCAAGAAGAATAAGATGGACTACATTTTCTACATTGGAAGATCTGGAATATGCAGATGACATTGCACTGCTAGCACATTCACATCAACACATCCAGAAAAAAACGGATAGACTTAATAAGTATAGCCAGCAGGTGGGCTTGAATATCAACTTAAAGAAGACAGAGGTCATGATGCTCAATGTGAGCAACCCTGAGCCCATATCAGTAAGGAATCAGCAACTTGAACAGACAGATGCCTTCACATACCTAGGATGCATAGTAACACCAGACGGTGGAGCAAGCAAAGACATCAACAACAGAATGAACAAAGCAAGAACAGCCTTTTTTAGTCCAAACAAAATCCGGAAGTCCTCTCAGTACAGCACAAGCACAAAATTAGGATTACATCAGAGCTGTGTGCTTTCTGTGCTTCTCTATGGCGCGGAGAGCTGGAGAGTTACAGAGAAGGAAATGTCAAAATTGTCCTCTTTTCACACAACATGCCTAAGAAAAATTCTCCGAATCTTTTGGCCGAATACCATCACCAATCAAGATCTGCTTACTCGGAACAAGCAAGAGGACATGCACACCATCATAGCTGGCAGACTCTGGAACTTGGTTGGCCATGTCCTCAGAAGAGACCCCGATGCCATCACAGGAACAGCTATGCTTTGGACATCTGAAGGAAAACGAAAGAGAGGCCGACCAAAAACAACTTGGCGGAAGACTGTGGAGGCTGAGGTGCAAAGAATGAACCAGAGTTGGGGCACTGTACGAACGATGGCCACCGACCGAGCAAAGTGAAATCAATTTGTTGTTGCCCTACAAGATGCCACCAGGCGTAATGGCCACTGACTGCTTTGACGGTCGGTGGGTAAGAATCAAAGAAGAAAAAGAAGACTTTAACAATGAGGAAAGAGTAAAATGAGAGAGAAAATAACATAAGAAAGATGTTGGAAAAGATTCAGTGATAATGATAGACCTACTATACTACACTGTGTAAGATTTGAAGTACAAATATATTTTGGAGACGATCATCAAGAGGCAAAATAACAGTAGCTGCTAGAACATTGTTGTGGAAGATATGGCCTGCATACCTAACTCTTATCAGATCACGGCCAAGGTTTTTCTGCAGCTTGCTGAAAACATTGTTTTAGCTTTTTCTTTCAGCACCTCCAACATTAGAATTCGTTTTATTTGCACACAGTACAACAACTTTTCCCACTAAATCATTTTCTTTTTGGCAGTCACTCAAATAATCACTCACAATAAAAGATGTTTCACCAAGCAGTGATTTTAGCTTTAATATTTTAATTTTCACTCCATTTTTGTAATCAAAATACATGAGAAGCACGGGAAAAACCTTGATCTCTTTATGATTGGATGAGTCAGTCAATAATAAAATAAATGTAGCCTTTTCTACATCACAGTGCAACACATTTAAAGAGTGAGGTGTAAAAAAGTTCAAAATCATGGCTTCTGCTTTGGAATGCTCAAATGCAAATTTGGGCTCTAATGTTATCTGGAGTGGCTTTGATGTACAATCCATGGGCCTAAACCTATGATTGTGTGAAACTGTGATATGCGAAAGCACCGTCAGTTGCGGCTAACTGCGCTTCCCTATTTCCAATTCTCTCAGGAATAATTAAGTTGTTCATGACGATCTAGATGCAGCTGTAGAAATGGCTCTGTAGTGTTTATCACTGTTTAAATGAGTTTTAATATCACCACGTCCATTATAACTGATGGGAAAACTCGACGCACATGTGTAGCATCTCACATGAGAGTCCGAGACACTGGATTTATGATCAATAGAAATGTCTTGTATAGCTGTTCATTAAAGGCGCACTTACCCTCTTTTTTTCCATTTATATTTTTAGTAAAAGCAAAATTATTCATAAAAATTGCTAACGAAAAGCAACTTACGGTAACCCCCTGATCTACAAAGTCTACATATAACCTCAAAACCCAATCACGGCCCATATCTGTCCACAGAAAGCTGTGACACGATCGTGCGCTGTGAGCGTTGTACGCAGCATTGGTGGTGTCAAAACCAATGAATATTACCAACTTCACCTCCCGCCCTTCGAAAATTCCCCAATAGCTTTTAAAATAATCAATAAACAAGGGGTGATAACTCGGGACTGTCCCCGAAAAAATCTGGACATATGGTCATCTTATATAAAACGCAACGATCAGACAGACTCAAATGAGAGTTAACCAAGGCAGTTAATGTTACATTTTTTTTTTACTGCAAGCTGTAAACACCTTGAAAAATTACTTGTGGCTTTTTAGTGCATTAAAAGCATGTGTTTAAAATATTTTTTAGCATATTTTTTTTTATTTTCTTCTTGTTAGTATTATTATTTTTTTTTTAAATTTGATTCAAATGTAATCGATCCGCAAATGGCATTATCAGTTTGCGATCAACGTGTCCATAGCACAGGAAGTGGATTTCATTATTCAGTATATTACACGGAAAGATAATATTTTTTATTTTTTATTTTATTTTTAAATTTTGATAAGAGTTGTAAATTCCTTTTTTTGTAAAATGTAGTTGTCAGTTGTGTGTATGTCTATGCACGCACATGCGATAGTGTGTGTGAAAGGGGGGATGGAGAAGTTTCAATATTTCTCTCAAGAGAGACAATCTTGTTGGAAAGAAAACACCTAGATTATTTGCAGTTATCGCCCATTTCACTAATGATAAAATACAAATACAAAAAAATAATAATAATTTTAATTTTATTCATTTAGTTATATTTACGACTGATTAATTATTATATTGTCACAGGGAATACACAAATATGCCAAGGTTCAGAGCTATTGCTCATCTAGAAGTGATTGAAAAATCTATTGCAAGATTTGAATGTGACAAGAGAGGGACAAGAGAGTGACATACATTGCAAGTTAAAGAAAAGCCTATAAAAACAACGGCCACTACAATATGTTCATTCAAAGTGCAAAACCAAACTATCAGGAGCATCTTAAGAGCTACTAGGAAATTACTGAGAAACAGACTCTTTCTGGTGGCTAGTAAGAACGGATCCGTAAATCAGTATCACATGCATATAAAATTACACTATACCCGGTGTACTGGACGAGCCAGAAGAAGAATGATCGACGGGATGTCTGTCGCGAGGTGTCTCTCCTGCTCGGCAGTAGTCGTTCACTAATGACCAACTTCAAGTAAAAGGATGAGGGTTTTCAACGATATCATCCTTCGCTCAAGATTACACTTTTCATAGATATTGCAGCGAGAGGTTTGGATGTTATTAAAATAAAGACTTTCCTGGACACAAAGGTGTATCAGATGATACCAGGATAGTGCCAGATAAGAGACTGGTCTTATAAGAAATACCCCCTTCCCTGAAAAGAGCAAGGGTGTATCGACATCAATAGGGGGGTCAAGCTGTGTAAACCTTCAAGTATGATGATAGTGTTGGGTACTGAAGATCTATCTGCTACCACTCTAGATCCCAAATTGATTAATGAATATACTTTTGTTTTAATGGCTAGTTATCTAGGGGAAAATTGAATTAATTATATGTAATAAATCTCAATATAGAACATTAACTTAATAAGAATTATTAAGTAAGACTGACTGAAATTATTTACAATTTATTTGTCCTATACCGCTTTATTTTTTCGGTCAGGAATTCTAAAAAAAAAGAAATCAAATGGTATTTAAATCATTAAATAAATAAGATGGAATGTACTTTTCCATAATGAATAATATGGTAAAGGTAACGAGATAATGTCAATTACTTTCTTTCCTAATACTATAATCACTGTCCCTGGAATGTAGAATTCACTTTATTGAACAAATGTCCTACATATATCATCCTTAAATGTTTTCTTTATTATGTGTGGTTTTTATAACTTTATATTTGGCTGCATTTGCTGTACAGTGGAACTAGATTCCACCTATCTTATTAGATGATGATCTGCATCTAACAGGCCAGGATTACACAAACTGCAACTCCAGGCTGGGAACGTGGTAAGCCACTCATGTCTGTTGTTTTTCTGTTGTCTGGTGTTCTACTTCTTTATTTCCTGCGAGTGCCTGATAACATACCTTTATATTTGTTTCATATTAATTTACTGTTTACAGGCCTCAGGTTTCCCTCCCTTATGTGTAATAAATGTTTATACAATACCAAACCTACCCACTATCCTGTTCTCACTGTTCTAGTCTACTATCATTTACTGGACACAGTATTAAGGTCCTTGTCTTGTTGGATTCGGCCTATACTGCTTGATAGAAATACAACATAAGTGATTGCGTCATTAATAGGCTGAACTGCCCATGGCGGACTTCTGGTGTCGTGTATTGTGGTTCGCACTATTGACCTGCCATTGAAACATCATTTTTTGATGATGCGTAGATGGCAGAGCGGATAGTGTGATTCGCTTGCATGGCTAGGCGGGGTTGTCGCACGGAATGTCCAGTGTTCAAATCCTGGGTAAGCCACTCATGTCTGTTGTTTTTCTGTTGTCTGGTGTTCTACTTCTTTATTTCCTGCGAGTGCCTGATAACATACCTTTATATTTGTTTCATATTAATTTACTGTTTACAGGCCTCAGGTTTCCCTCCCTTATGTGTAATAAATGTTTATACAATACCAAACCTACCCACTATCCTGTTCTCACTGTTCTAGTCTACTATCATTTACTGGACACAGTATTAAGGTCCTTGTCTTGTTGGATTCGGCCTATACTGCTTGATAGAAATACAACAGAAGTGATTGCGTCATTAATAGGCTGAACTGCCCATGGCGGACTTCTGGTGTCGTGTATTGTGGTTCGCACTATTGACCTGCCATTGAAACATCATTTTTTGATGATGCGTAGATGGCAAAGCGGATAGTGTGATTCGCTTGCATGGCTAGGCGGGGTTGTCGCACGGAAGGTCCAGTGTTCATATCCTGGGTAAGCCACTCATGTCTGTTGTTTTTCTGTTGTCTGGTGTTCTATTTCTTTATTTCCTGCGAGTGCCTGATTACATACCTTTATATTTGTTTTATATTAATTTACCCTATGTTAAGTCATGTTACCAAAAAGGAACAAAAGAGGGATAGAAGTAGGTGTAAAGTAAAAGAAAATGAAGTATAGAAAGATAATGAGATAAGGATACGAAGATCAACAAATTCAAAGAAATATGAAGTATACCAAGTATAGACTAGCTATATCATCATAAGTGAAAAGTGAAAAGAGCAGATGAAGTACAAGAAGAATGAGCAGACAATTATATATCATGGTAAACAATAAGTTACACAATGCATATTTATACCAAAAGACACATAACTCGTTAACAGTTTAAAAAAATAACATAATGTGCATGATAACCAAGTTAATAGATTTATAAAGTACCAATGATGAACTCATTATAGACATCAATTAACCATATCGCTATGCGTAGTTACCCCTAGCGCACAATCAAGTGCTGGGCAAAGAAAAAATACATCACAACCTCAGAAAAAACATTTTTTTAATGTACTAATTTCACTATACATAGTTACCCCTAGCGCACAATCAAGCGCTGGGCAAAGAAAAAAACCAAACAATGTCAGAAAAACACCTTTTCTAGCGCACAATCAAGCGCTGGGTAAAGAAAAAATACATCACAATGTCAGAAAAAATACTATTTTTCTTGTCTTCAGTTTTTTTTCCAAAGAAATGTACAATACCGAAATGTAATGATAAGTTAAATAGAAATAGTATCATCATTACAATTGTCATATGCTCAACGTTTATCAAAACACAGTATGATAAGAACAATATGGTAATGACATGGTGCATTATCAAAACTCAGTCATATAAAAATAATATGGTAATGAAATGGTGCATAAAGATGAACCAACACATTATCTCAAAGGAGTTAAATCAATCCTAATACAATACTATCTAATATACTATACTATATACAATACTATCTACTATCTCCAGATGTCTTGAAAGTATTTATGAATATGAAGATACCAAAAACATCTAGTGTGGCGTCAAACTGCCGACTGGCTTCACTGGAACAGCAAATCTAGCGATCAATACCACCGCCTACTCAATCAATATAGCAGCTCTGAGTCTCATCGCAAAGCCGTCGCGTTGAAAAAACACAAATGAAAATCTCTTTTTGGTAAAGGTAGGATTTTATGAAATACAACAGTCAATTTTAATTTTAATCTATCAAATGTGGCCGTGTAAACCTCCGACCCCTGTACGATGTTAATCAAACCTTCCTCCATTACACAGGAAAGGTTAACAGAGAAAGTAGCACAGACTAATCTGGAATCATGAATTAAACAGGGTCGTAAAAGTGTTCTACCAGTGTACGTTGATGTATAATAGAGTCGTGGGTATATAAGTAACCCCGAAATCTAAAAGGAAATCTAGAAAATGGCAGTTAAGCAGAATCATGTGGGCATCGAGACAGTATGTCTGCCATCACATTATTCGAACCTCGAATAGCTCGTATAGAAAAGTGAAAGGGCTGTAGCGAAATAGCATAACGAGTGGATCTTGAGCTCTTCAAGTCCTTATTCTGAATCTCTGTGAGAGCTTTTTGGTCAGTTTCTACTATGAAATGCGCACCAAGAAGGAATCTCTGGAGTTTAAGAATTGCCCAGATGTGGTGAAGTGGGATGTTATAAATATTTATAGGGGACTTAGTGTACTGACTGAGATCAGCTGTGAAGGTATCTATATCTATTAAGAGTAGTGTATTATAGATAACCTTACTTGCTACCACATATCTCTATATCTCAGTCAGAATTATTCTGGAATAGTGTGATGCTACGTTATGTGTCTAGGGTATGAGTATGGTGAAGTGTAAGTCACAACAACAGACAGATAAACAATTTAATTTAATCCACTACTCTTGACAACACTGTGACACTCACATACATATAACACTCTATGAGAATATCTTACAGGAGACACTCGTAACTTTTCAAATAACAATATGTATTCATTTCTATCATAAAGGCATATGTGTGTCCTGATTCAAAGACAAAGGAACCAGGAATCACAATCAATGTTAATTACAAGTTATGTACAGAATGTATTAATATGAATCTGGTAGTGGCATATATTATTAAAAATATCCTATGTGTGTCAGTTGTGTAATAGTAGTATGAAGTAATACTGGTTTTGTTTTGTTCAAGCTCTGTTGGTAGTTGTCATCATGACTTCAATAGTTTGTCTTAAGGAAATTAGTATTGGAGATGTTCTCAGTTCCTGATATTAAGACAATTAATTTCCCCTCTTAATGTTAATTTTACAAAGTCATTTCAAGATGAGGGGACATAATGTTGAGCTCAGCTGGCCAATTCGCTTATCTGGCGTGATGGCGGCAGGAGAGGACTCCTCTGCTCGAATTCTCCTCTGGGTTCAGGAGACACCTCACTGATAGCTAAAAAGACCAAGGAGTATGCTGTCCGACTCAGGATTCAGCAAAGCTCTGACCAGGTGCTGCTCACTACCATCAAGACCACGGTCCCTGAAATCAAGAAGGATGTACCTTCTACTTCATAACTAACTTAAACTCTCTTGTTACACTGATCACAACACAGCACAAACATTGAGTTCAGAGCATTAGGCCAACTGTCAGCTTCATTTGAAATACTTTATTCCAGTATTACCCTTCTTAATGGTTACTACGCCTCTGCACTTCCAGCATTATTTCTTTCTAGTCAATCATCCAGGTGTCAGTGTACTGTTTGGCCATTCCATGCCGTTTTACTTCTCTCCGACACCCTCTGTTCAGGCTGGAGCATTATAGGCTTTACCTGACGTTTGCCACTGAACTACACATATATATAAAGGCATAAATCAACAATTCACATTCAATTTTCATTAAAAGATATTGAATGGTTCAAGCTTACCACAATTCTTACGAATAAATACAGATACGTTGATTAGCAATGAATTCTGGCACAAACTGGCACAAATTCCCATCTGCTTATCTTCCAGGCTTTTATTTAGCAAAATATAAGCTGGCTTCAACGCACTGATGCTTTATCAAGCTTATTTAAACAAGTGGTTTCGAACTAACGCTCCCAAGTGTGTATATCAGCGAGTCTGACCAATGAGCCCCGTTTCGACAAGTGTTTGAAAAAATGTTACCCTTCCCCGTCTCCCCTGACAACGAAAGATAGTATTTATAGTCCGACCAATCGTGGTTAGGCTTTCATTTGTTGCGCTCCAATCAATTTGGAGTTTACATGGTAGGCTATTTCTGTAACGTAAATTTTTTTTCAAACACGTTATAAAAAAAATCTTATGAGCAGAAATGATTTTATGCTGTCAGGCACCCCCAATATTTTATTCTGGGTATAATTTATTAATTCCTGGACTATTTGCGTAACGTTTTACATATTCTTTGTCAGCAAGCCCTAAGGAACCCAATTATACAGATTTAAAAGAGCTACGTGGCTGCGTTCAAAATATGTATTTTCTACCTCCTGTTTCGAAGATGTGCTGTCTGGGTACTGTTATGTTTTCAAACGTAAACCCATCTATTGTTATCTTTCCTAATAAGCGTTTTTTATGATTTTAAAACCTAACTCTGGGATGGTTAATGTATTTTATCACTGTCCGTCTGAAAAAAAGTTAGTGCATGGCCTTACACGCGTGATGGCAGCATTTGTGTATCGCGCGACGCGTGTTTAGTGTTCGGCTTTCTGCCTCTCCCTTCTCGCTATCCTTATCCTCTGTTCGTTCGTTTTGGTAACGTACTATAATTAATGTTAGGATTAATTTAGGTCATTACGCAGGGTGCCTCTCAATGTTTTTCCAAGAAATACAGCACACGTTTCATTGAAGAAAGCGGGTCATAATACAGTAAGCTTTTACTATCAACGTGAAAGCGTTACAATTTGCAGACGAAGCAGAAAACAAGGGGGATTTCGAGTACATTCTTTGTGACAGCACTGTTATTTTACCATTGCTCATTTCTTTATTAATTTTATTTGTTAGGCTTCATATTTACCTAATAATTTATATATGTGGATTAGAATATTCCACGACACCTCCCCTCTTAAAACAGACATTATATGTCAGTCCTTTATTCTATATACACATAGAGAAATTTATTATTATTTCTGGGGTTTACGGTGATTCTCATCACACGGATGGCGGCTTAAAAAATCCGCTCCCAAATTGGTTTTTCCAGATATATACTCGATGCTAAAATTATATGGAGCCAGAAGCAAAGACCATCGGAGTAACCTAGAGTTCTCATGCTTAGCCTGTGCTAGAAACGATAAAGGTTTGTGGTCAGTTTGCAACTTAAATGCCTTCCCATATAGATAAATATTGAATTTCTTTATTGCCCATATTACTGCAAGACATTCTTTTTCGCTAGTTGAGTAGTTGATTTCAGCTTTATTCAACTTTCTGCTAGCATATGCCACTGGGCTTAATTCCCCATCCAATGCATCTGATTTCTGTAGTAGAGTTGCTCCTAGCCCAATATTACTTGCATCCGTCCTTACTATGAATTCTTGACTTAAGTCAGGTAATTTCAAAATGGGTTTACTTGTGAGCTTTTCCTTCAACTCTTGGTACGTCATTTCACATTGTGGTGTCCATGTAATGCGATCTGGATGTCCCTTACGTGTCAATTCAGTTAATGGTGCACATATGGAATTAAAGTTTTTGATATACTTCTGGTAGAAACCACATAATGAGACAAAGGATCTCACGTCCTTCTTGGTTTGTGGTCTCGGGGCTTTCTGTAGTTTCTCTAAATTCTTTGGGTCAGGGGTCATGTTTCCCTGATAAACTGTGTGTCCCAAAATTTCCAATTCTTTACATCCAACGCAACATTTGGTTGGTCGGGCTGTTAAATTTGCCTCCCTAAGTCGATCAAACAGCATGTTCAGAGAGTCAATGTGTTCCTCAAATGTTTCTGTTGCTATAAGGATATCATCCATAAAATTTGTTATACAGGGATTATTCAGAGGATCCAATAATTTTCTCATCATTCTAGAGAAGACACTAGGCGCATTCTTCAATCCAAATGGCAATCTATTAAACTCATAGTGTCCTTCTGAGGTACTAAAAGCTAGGTATGGTCTAACCTCAGGCTTTACTGGAATCTGATAGTATCCTTTACTCAGATCCACTTTTGAGAAATATTTAGCTTTATTTAGTCTGGCAAACAGCTGATTTGTATCCGGCAATGGATCCACCTGTCCTTCTGTAATAGCATTCAGTCTCCTGTAATCTATACAGAGTCTATGTTCTCCAGAAGGCTTCCTTAAGAGTACAACACCGGAACTATACGAAGACTCACTGTGCGAAATAATTCCTTCCTTCAATAGATAGTCTATCTCTTCCTTCAAAGCTTTCTCCTTAGCAAACGGAATCGAATATGGTTTCATACAGACAGGTGTGGAGTCTATTAGTTTCATATCATATTCCAATAGGTTTGTATGCCCTGGTCGGTCTGTTAACACCTCTGCATGATTATTTAGAACCTGTTGCACTCTCTCTTTCTGAGTTTTCGTTAAATGTGTACTGATTTTCACCTGTGCTGCTGTCTCACAGGGGTGTAATGGATATTCAAATGATGAAAGTGGTTCCTTTTTCATCTCCATGGCGATGGACAAGGTCAACAAGTGTGTCTCTTCCTGATGTTCTCTTTCCAAATATTTCTTCAGGAGATTCACATGATAGATTTTTTCTTTCCCCTTCTTATCTATCTTATAATTTGTTCTAGACACCTTCTCTAGAACTGTATATGGACCCTGCCATCCAATTTGTAACTTATTCTGACTCCGAGGCAAAAGAAGCAGTACTTTCTCTCCCACAGCCAAATTGCTGTCCTTCGCCTTCCTGTTATAATAGGCAGCATGTTTCTTCCTGGCTTGTTTCAAATTTTCATTGGCAAGTTTCCAGCCAGTTTTTAACCGAGTGGTCAGCTCATTCACATATTGGTATGAAGATGTAATGTTTTCCTCTGCCTTTTCATCAGTCCACGTTCTTAACAAAGCTACATATGGACCTTTAATTGTGTGGACCTATTTGTCCATGCACCGGTATGGTCTCTTCCACTCGAAGCTTTATAGTGATGATTTTTCCTCCCAGAATTATCATTCACAAAACGACCGCTACCAATTTTTTCTTTTGGGGCTTTCTCCCCACTTAAAATTCTTGATGAGAGATTTCCTCCCTACATCCTCTTCCTCCAGTTTGTTTAAGTCCGATTGAGGGATTTTCGGCTTATCCTGGGGTAAGACATCTTTTTGCACTCTCCGCATAGTGGCCATTGTAAAACAGTTAAGTGAAGCTTGTCCGTGAAAAGGGGCTTCCCATTCCATTTGGTCCACTTTATCAAATCTATTTTTCTTTTTATTATCAGGCCTAATTTTGCCCCGTGGCGTGTCCAGGTCCTGATCCATGTTCCCACTTGTGGGTGTTCCCTCTCATGTGCTATGCTACACCTTTCTACAAAATTCTCAATGTCCCATCTTGCTTTGGGCCAATAATAATTGTGAGCCACCTTTTGAATGATGGTACCTATCTTCTCATGGTCCCCATCTGGTTTCACATGTAGGCTCCTTATTAAGTCTGCCCTATATCTTTTTGGAAGAACCAGCTGTCCGTGACCTTTGGATCTAGCTCCAGTCTTCCTATACATCAACTTGTTTTTCATGTAAAAATCTCCCTTGCCTGGAGTTGTATGACAAGTTGACAATTTTCTGAAACAAGGCTTGAGTGTTTTATCCCCAGCCTGTGCCTTCCTCATCTCTTCTGGAGTGGTATCTAACATAATATCCTCCTCCTGTCTTGAGGTCGACCTGACCTGAAGGGTTGCCATATACACAGGTTTCCTTCTGCAACGGTCAGTGTCATGATTGTCCATCTTACAATTTTTACACCACCTTTTTCCTTGGTTGAAAGATTTTCTTTCATCATATTTCCTTTCATCGAATTGTGGGAATTTATTTTTATTTTCATACCGTGGCCTATCAAATTGGTGCTTACCTTTATTTTGATCCTTAGGATCAAATTTATTAAAGTTCTGTGGTGCCCTAAAGTTATCCACTTGTTTCTTTTTATTACCTGTTACCTCTGCTTGAGCTGCTTGATACCTTTCAGCAACATTTAGCAACTCACCCAGCCTCTCTGCACCTTGTTCCATGAGAAACTTTCTCAGGTCTGGAGCCATGGACTCTCTTAGTTGCTCTATAAGGACCATTTCCTTAAGATCTTGGGTTTTCCCCAGAGAAGTCCATTTCTCCAAGTATGTCTCTATTCGTGCAGAGAACTGGTGATAGGTTTCACCTGACAGTAGTTTAGCATTCCTAAATTTTTTTCTATAAAATTCTGCATTCTTTTCATATCTTAACAAAAGAGCCTGCTTTAGCATGTCATAATTTTCCTGATCACCTCTGCTCATTTTTGCAAAAACTTCATAAGCTGCCCCACGAAGTCCCTGAGATAACTTTAAGCTCCACCTTTCTCTCTCTAACCCATATGTGGTAGCTAATAGTTCATACCTATTTATATAGCTCTCAATATCATCGTCTTTCTCAACAAAATGATCTAAATGAAAGTTCATAGCTGAGGTTGAGGCTCCTTGAGTAACCGTAGCATCAGAGGCAAAGGGGCTGGCACCATTTTCAGGAGCATGGCCTTGAAACTCAAACTCCCTTAGTCGTAACTCATGTTCCCTTTGTAATCTCTTCTCCTCCTTTTCTGCTTCCCTCTCTGCAGCTAATCTCTTCTCTTCCCTTTCTGCAGCCTGTCTTCTTTCCTCGGCTTCCCTTTCTGCAGCTAATTTCTTCTCTTCTGCTTCCAATTTCTTAGCCTCTTTGTCAGCCTCAATCTGCAACCTCTTAGTCTCAGCCTCAGCCTCAAACTGTAACTTCTTAATTTCCCTTTCAGCCTCTAACCTTCTTTCGGCTTCTTTTTCTAATCTTCTTTCTTCGCGTTCAATAAATTTGTCACATTCCGTCGTAACATAGGCAACCATAACTTGCCCATCTAATCCTAACTCTTTTGCAGTCTGAACGGCAGCAGATCGAAATTTGGCCAGGTCCGCCATTGTCTATCAGGTAAATTTATATAATGTCTAACCAACAATTCAATCTCTAATGGACAACACAGGCACCGTGAGCTCAACCTTATTTAATTCCACCCAAGGATACCTTTTAATTCTTATATTCCCTGAAGTGAATTACCCCCAATATTTTTAATAGTTAAAGATTCAAAATCCCAAGAGCGAGACCCCAATATATGTGGTGAAGTGGGATGTTATAAATATTTATAGGGGACTTAGTGTACTGACTGAGATCAGCTGTGAAGGTATCTATATCTATTAAGAGTAGTGTATTATAGATAACCTTACTTGCTACCACATATCTCTATATCTCAGTCAGAATTATTCTGGAATAGTGTGATGCTACGTTATGTGTCTAGGGTATGAGTATGGTGAAGTGTAAGTCACAACAACAGACAGATAAACAATTTAATTTAATCCACTACTCTTGACAACACTGTGACACTCACATACATATAACACTCTATGAGAATATCTTACAGGAGACACTCGTAACTTTTCAAATAACAATATGTATTCATTTCTATCATAAAGGCATATGTGTGTCCTGATTCAAAGACAAAGGAACCAGGAATCACAATCAATGTTAATTACAAGTTATGTACAGAATGTATTAATATGAATCTGGTAGTGACATATATTATTAAAAATATCCTATGTGTGTCAGTTGTGTAATAGTAGTATGAGGTAATACTGGTTTTGTTTTGTTCAAGCTCTGTTGGTAGTTGTCATCATGACTTCAATAGTTTGTCTTAAGGAAATTAGTATTGGAGATGTTCTCAGTTCCTGATATTAAGACAATTAATTTCCCCTCTTAATATTATTTTTACAAAGTCATTTCAAGATGAGGGGACATAATGTTGAGCTCAGCTGGCCAATTCGCTTATCTGGCGTGATGGCGGCAGGAAAGGACTCCTCTGCTCGAATTCTCCTCTGGGTTCAGGAGACACCTCACTGATAGCTAAAAAGACCAAGGAGTATGCTGTCCGACTCAGGATTCAGCAAAGCTCTGACCAGGTGCTGCTCACTACCATCAAGACCACGGTCCCTGAAATCAAGAAGGATGTACCTTCTACTTCATAACTAACTTAAACTCTCTTGTTACACTGATCACAACACAGCACAAACATTGAGTTCAGAGCATTAGGCCAACTGTCAGCTTCATTTGAAATACTTTATTCCAGTATTACCCTTCTTAATGGTTACTACGCCTCTGCACTTCCAGCATTATTTCTTTCTAGTCAATCATCCAGGTGTCAGTGTACTGTTTGGCCATTCCATGCCGTTTTACTTCTCTCCGACACCCTCTGTTCAGGCTGGAGCATTATAGGCTTTACCTCACGTTTGCCACTGAACTACACATATATATACAGGCATAAATCAACAATTCACATTCAATTTTCATTAAAAGATATTGAATGGTTCAAGCTTACCACAATTCTTACGAATAAATACAGATACGTTGATTAGCAATGAATTCTGGCACAAACTGGCACAAATTCCCATCTGCTTATCTTCCAGGCTTTTATTTAGCAAAATATAAGCTGGCTTCAACGCACTGATGCTTTATCAAGCTTATTTAAACAAGTGGTTTCGAACTAACGCTCCCAAGTGTGTATATCAGCGAGTCTGACCAATGAGCCCCGTTTCGACAAGTGTTTGAAAAAATGTTACCCTTCCCCGTCTCCCCTGACAACGAAAGATAGTATTTATAGTCCGACCAATCGTGGTTAGGCTTTCATTTGTTGCGCTCCAATCAATTTGGAGTTTACATGGTAGGCTATTTCTGTAACGTAAATTTTTTTCAAACACGTTATAAAAAAAATCTTATGAGCAGAAATGATTTTATGCTGTCAGGCACCCCCAATATTTTATTCTGGGTATAATTTATTAATTCCTGGACTATTTGCGTAACGTTTTACATATTCTTTGTCAGCAAGCCCTAAGGAACCCAATTATACAGATTTAAAAGAGCTACGTGGCTGCGTTCAAAATATGTATTTTCTTCTACCTCCTGTTTCGAAGATGTGCTGTCTGGGTACTGTTATGTTTTCAAACGTAAACCCATCTATTGTTATCTTTCCTAATAAGCGTTTTTTTATGATTTTAAAACCTAACTCTGGGATGGTTAATGTATTTTATCACTGTCCGTCTGAAAAAAAGTTAGTGCATGGCCTTACACGCGTGATGGCAGCATTTGTGTATCGCGCGACGCGTGTTTAGTGTTCGGCTTTCTGCCTCTCCCTTCTCGCTATCCTTATCTGTTCGTTCGTTTTGGTAACGTACTATAATTAATGTTAGGATTAATTTAGGTCATTACGCAGGGTGCCTCTCAATGTTTTTCCAAGAAATACAGCACACGTTTCATTGAAGAAAGCGGGTCATAATACAGTAAGCTTTTACTATCAACGTGAAAGCGTTACAATTTGCAGACGAAGCAGAAAACAAGGGGGATTTCGAGTACATTCTTTGTGACAGCACTGTTATTTTACCATTGCTCATTTCTTTATTAATTTTATTTGTTAGGCTTCATATTTACCTAATAATTTATATATGTGGATTAGAATATTCCACGACACCAGACCATAGCTAATAATTCTCGGTTTAAGACAGAGTAGTTCCGTTCTGCCGCAGTCAGCTTCCTAGAGACATACATCACTGGCTGCAACGCTTCAGAATACTCTTGCATCAATGCGGCCCCAATCCCTGTCGATGAGGCGTTACTGAGAAGAATAAAAGGCTTCTCTGCATTGGATAGACGTAAAATAGGAGAGGAAGAAAATAATAGCTTAATTGTCTCTAAAGAGGTTTGGCATTCCGGAGACCAGTGTACTAAGTTAGGCGACCCCTTTTTCAACAGAGGTGAAAGAGGTGCAGTGATAGATGATAGGTGTGGGATAAATCTTCCATAAAATTGGATTAGACCTAGAAGACTACGAACCTGTTTTTTTTTTGTCTTAGGTGTAGTGATATTGAGGATTTTCGAAGTGTTATGGTCCTCCGTCTGTAAGAGACCATGACCAACCCGGTCGCCCAAAAAAGAAATGTCACTGAACCCAACATGGGCTTTAAACGGTTTAGCCGTCAAATTGTGAAAGCGTAGTGTAGACAAAAGTTCAGAAAGACCTCCAAAGTGATCTTCCCAAGAATCACTAAAAAGGCAAATATCGTCCTGAAAATTTCGCAATGAAGAAGAGACTTGCTGCTGTCTCTCTGTAGATAGGTCTGAAGAAATAGTTACATTTTCCCATGATTCTGTTGAATGTAGTAAGACAACAGAAAGAGGAAGATTTACATCGGAGAAGGTAGAGTCTTCCTCCTGAATAACCGATAGAGATGCATAGTGATTATAGCGGACCGGAGGGTCGTCTGTCGCCTGAAAAACAGACTGTAAGTAGTCTGGATGGTCATGAAATTCTTTCAGCATATTAATATGATAAGTTTTATGCTTCCCGTCAACATCTACGACATCGTCGACATCTGAAATTCTTGAGATAACGGTATAAGGACTTTCCAGGAAATAAGAAGTCGATTGTCTCTACGAGGGAGTAATACAAATGCCTCGTCACCAGGATAGAGTTGTCGTAGACACCTGTATCTATTTGCGAAGAGCCTCGCTTTCTCATTAGCAGACTCAGATGCAGAGGTAGCTAACCTACATGAATCGATAATTTTCTGTCTCAGAGAAATGACATATTCGTAGGAAAATTGAGTGTCATCATTGGTATCATCAGCAGTTAATAGGTAGTGAAGCAACGACATGGGACCAAGAGGTTGCGCACCGAAAACGAGCTCGAACGGTGAAAACCCCGTATGTTCATTTGGCACTTCTCTATGTGCGAAGAGAGCCGCGGGTAACACCCTGTCCCAATCCTGAGGATGGTCCTCAATTATCTTTCCAAGTAAATTCTTAAGCGTTCTATTCTGACGCTCGACTAACCCGTTTGACATAGGGTAAAAACACTGCTTAGAGACCTTTTAATGCGGAGCATGGCCATCACCTGAGACATAGAGTCTGATACCAATTGTGTGCCATGATCAGATAAGATTTGTTTGGGAAAACCGAGACGCGAGAAAATTAGCCAAAGAGCATCTGCCACATCAGCGGAAGAAACGTTCTTAAGAGGTATAGCCTTTGGCCAACGTGTACACATATCAATACATGTAAGGATGTATTGGTGTCCCCTGGCAGATTTGATTTTAAAAGGACCAATAATGTCAATTGCCATTTTCTGAAAAGGACGAATAGGAATGTCTGCAGCTTGGATAGGTGCTGCATGGCGTGAACCTCGTGACTTAACCTCCTGACATATCTTACAGGAGCGACAATAAATAGTTATATCTCTATTTACGCCCGGCCAAAAGAAGGAAGAAAGAGCTCTAGATTTAGTACGGGAAAATCCCATATGTCCTGCACACTGAGAGTCGTGGGCATGTTGTAAGATCCTAACTCTCATGTCAGTAGGTACCAGAATTTGCGAGCATAAGGACGAAGTAGAACCTCGTACTATTCTAACCAGCACTCCATTATTAACCAAGAACCAGTATTTAAGATTTGTGTCACAATTTGCATTATCTTGTTTAGCTAGCAGAAAAAATTTTTGCAATGATGTATCATTTTGCTGAAGTTTTATAAAAGACTCTCGTGAAATCACGGAGTGAACATCCTGATTATGTACCTCATTAATTTCAGCAGGTGGAGTCTGTAAAAGATTTTGAGCTTGTGCTCTAGTAGTGACTGCATAAGCAGTCTGAAAGTTTTGCTCTTCCCAGATAGCAATCTGTTGAGGAGTACAATCCTCAATTCCATGTATACGTCCGACGATAAGGTCTGCAATAGGATTCGGAAGCATACATGCGTTGACATGTCCCGTAAAAAAAGGGAGTGGTAATGTGGATGATAGCAGTCGGAAAAGTTTCGACTGTCCCACTAAATGTGACACATTTCACTACATCACCAGTGGCACAGGAAGGATGTATCAGAGACTGCTTAATCCCAACAGTTGTGCATCCAGAATCAAAGAGAACTGAGATTGGATTATTATTCACAAATCCCTTATGTAGAGTAAGAGACCCTCTTCCGTCATGCGCAGCTAAGGCAGGAACAGTGGGTAGAGGATGACCGCAACTCAAGGTAGTTATAGCTGTAGGTTGGAACAAAGTTGTGCACTCCGGGCACTGAGATGCTCTCTCGAAATCGAAAGCAGAGCAAGCAGTAGCATTAGAGACACTATTATCATTTTTACCTTGATCATTAATAAACTTGGACTCTTGTTGAGCAGAGTTAGCATGGCGATGCGATCTATTATTATTTGGAGATCTACCGACAATCGCGATCTATCGCGACTATTATCTCTATTGGAATCATTGCTATTTCCTCTATTGAAACTATTGTTCTGATTTGAACGCCAGTTAGCATTGTCGCGATTACCATTTCCCCTTTGATCAAAATATCTATTCGATGGATTTTGTTGTCTTCTAGAGAAATTATTGTAGGGTTGATAATCTCTATTGTAGTTACCCCTTCCAAAATTTCCATAATTGTTGGAACCAAAATGTTGAGGACCATTAAATTGTCTCCAGTTTCTTGAAGAAGGAGAATTACTGCGTGATGGACCTCCTTGGTACTGTCCAAAATCACGATTTTCTCTCCTACCAAAATTGCGATCCGCACTTAGAGATCTAAGGAGCAAATTAGGACCATATGGTATTGCTGAAGCCACGGGTAAACCTTCTCTGACCTCAGAGTGGCCAACAGTCAAATTTGGCTGTGCAGTGACGTATTGGCGACAGTATCGTTCCATATCTTTCAAGTTTGTAGGTTTTCGCTCATGTAAAAAAGAAAGAAAAGAAGCGTTTACAGACGACATGACCTTGTCACGAAGCAATAAGTTCATGAGGGCTTCGTATGTATGGTCAGTTTTTTAAAGTTCCACCCAACGTGAAAACGTAAGGCGAATATTTGCTATAAAGGCTGAAAAATCTTTCCCTGTCTCTGGCAATAGAGACTTAAAGCGTAGGCGATAACCGTCTTTATCCAGTTGGTATTTTTTTAACAAGACCGCTCTGACAACATCATAGTTATTCTTGTCAAGGCCCTCCAACATACTTATAGTGTTAATAGCTTCAACCTTAATATGTCCATAAGTCGTGCACAATATTCCGACTTGTCTATCTTATGAGATTCGCATGAAAGTTCAAATCTATTCAGATAGAATGAAATATCGTCATAGGCAGAGTTGAAAACAGGCAATCTGATTTTATAAGAATTAGTATTTGCCTTATTAGAAGTTGTTTGATTGTTTGTCTCATTTTGTGTATTACCAATATTCACTATCTTTATTTTCTCCAGTTCCATAGATAAGATCCTTTCCTCGTGTAGTCTTTGGTTTTATTCAGCTTGCATCTGAAGCTTTCTTTCTTCCATTTGCATTTGCATTTTTTTATCTTCAGCCTCTAATTTCTGTTTTTCCATTTCCATTTGCTGTTGAATGTTTCTATCTTCAGCCCCTAATTTCTGTTTTTCAGCCTCTAATTTCTGTTTTTCCATTTCCATTTGCTGTTTAATTTTTCTATCTTCAGCCTCTAATTTCTGTTTCTTTTCTTCTGACTTCTGCGTTTTGGCATATTCGACAAGTGCGAATTCTTTTACTTGCTCAGTCGTCATACCAAGGGATTTCCCTTGTGTAATGAAATAATCCAAACTAGACATTCTGCTGTATTTTACAAGATATGTAAGTAATGTAAATATCCAGGAGACACTCACTCTAACCCAACTTCGTGGGTGACAAGTCCTTGCTTAAGAACTTGTACAATTACCTTTTTAACTACTAATAATGTTATTAATTATTTATATATATATATTATGCATTATAATATTGACAGTGTATGACAAAATAGATAGTACAAACAAAAGTGACAAAGACAAGATATAAAGCACAAATGACCACGTTCGCAGAATCAACTGAATCTGAAAGCGAAACCAAAGAAAAGATATTGCAAAGAGTGCAATGACACTGCGAAAAGTAAGACAATACAAGCAACAACACAGTGTATAAACGAAAATGTTGTATATAAATCAAAGATAGTAAGAGGAGGAAGACACTCACAAACAAATTAATCAAAAACTAAGGTACATAGAAAAATATAATGACAACAACACTGAGACGTTTCGCCACACCTAAACAATTACTGTCGTGAGGGACAAGTAACGCTCTGAACCTCGGCAAGGTTTTTAGCCTTGAACCGGAATTACCGCTCAATTGAAACTCACAATCTCGACCCTATAGAACGCTCATGAAGGCCCTGTGTGAACTGGGATATTCCCTTCATAAGTCCCCGCTCTAAACGCCCACATAAACATGAAACATATAATATAGAACACGTGAACGAATAAATAGATTATGCTCTGAGGAAGGCTCAACGTTACACCGAATAGTGGTACAGTTTACAAACAAACAAACCACTTATCTTCAAAAGGAAAAAATCCCAGCCTCCGCAGCAACAACAATGATGTAAATCAGGTATCACACAGTCTGAATAAATCCAATGGTGATCGGTACTGGAACTCCAAAGTGATAGCGGCTTTCAAATCAAATTCCTGACATCGGGTGCTGAAATCCTAAGTTGGCGCACGAGAAGAAAGACTGGAACACTGCCACTCTTGACTTGAATAACGTGTGCATAAAAGTCAGTACTGACAACACTGTAAATCAAGCTGAATTAACATCACAGTAAACTTCTGGACTGTTTATACCCCGAATCACTGGCGACCACTTCTATTTTAGGTAGTCTCACAAGGATTTGTAGAATGACAAGTAGAAGAACTGATCCATCAAAGCTTTCATAAACTTAGTATTCTCCGCCCAATTATGTTTGACTGGTATTTTATGAGCCAACTCCGCCTAGGCTGGTCCCAAGCCCGGCTGAAACAGAAGGAGGGCGGTCTGCATGGAGGCCGTAAGGAGGTATCCACTCCACCATGTAGATGCACAACAGGCCAATCACCTCTTTGCTTTAAAACATGTTTACGCGAACTACAAGAGAGAAAACCGGACTAATTCTAAAGGCGACGAACAGGAACGGACTACGGGTGTCACAGGAACAGTGGCATGCGTAAAATAGAGAAAAATAGGTTGGCTATGAGAAGGAAAGCAATACTCTCAATGCTGGTTACAGGGGAGAAAATGAAACAAAGAGTACCAAGTCAGAGAACAACGATGACGACACACACAGACACACAGAGAACATTGAGACGCAACGAAGAAAGGACATGAATTTAACCTACAGAGATGGAAATTAAAATACTAGTCCAGTTAGAAAGACTAACGGTCGAAAAGAAGGTAGAATCTTCCAACAATAATCAAGGGGATCCTGAAAATTGAGTACCTACGGGATACGCCCGAGTATTCAGCAAGCCGACATAGTAGATCAATGAAAAGCTATCTAGGTGATTGCGGTCATCAAGGTAGAAGCCATACTGGTCGAGGTTCAACAAAGAGAGAAATTTCATTGAATGACATGCTCATCCTCTAAGGTTGGTAGAGTTGATAGACTTCAATAATCATCTCTTTGTAGGGAAGAAAGGAGCTATTAAGGAGATTCAGTTAAGAGAATGAATCGCGAGGTTAAAAGAGAAATGGATTCAGCGATATTTCGCAAATCGTGCGGAGTTGAAGGTTGAGGTCACAAGGTATAATCTAAACTATAAACTATTCTCTGGCAGATTGGCGTAGGCTTTTCACTGAAGTTGTCGCGCATACTTTGTGTTGATTACAAACTTAATTCCTTCTTTTTCTAGAGAAACTGTAAAATCTGAAGTTGTAAACTGATAAAAACAAAAAGGGAAGATAAAAGAAGAAAAGAAATATCCGAAACGATATGGTGGAAAGACTATGTCCAAGTTACGAAGAAAATCAATTAAATTATTGACAGACTATAATGGTGTATGACTTATAATTATGATAGTTGGAAAGGAGTTCAGGGTTCGTTGATTAACATTGGTTCCAGTAACTGAATTGAGTGATCCAGTTACTATTTAATGGATTCCTTATGGATTGTTTCTTAATTCCAAGAAAGAATTATATAGGAGAAGATTGTCCGGTTAGCGATGAAGTTAACCTTAACGAAAAGAGATTAAAAAAGAATTAATCGGAGAACATTTAAGATTAAAACTGGGTCGCTGTCACGTTGTGGGATTCTGCTATCGTCCATTAAGATTAAACCCACGTCTTCGATACAGGGGAATGCTCACCACTATACGATCAATAAAATAAATTAGAATACACTGAGGGGAATTGAAAAAAGAAAAAAATTATCATTCTCCTCGAACGGCCTACAAAACATAATTCAACGCGAAGTACACAAACAGAGATACCACCACGAGCAAATATCACGCTGTGACACGGGCTACGACTTATGGAACCTGGTACACAAGAAGTATCAATGGGAAAGAACAAATGTTAATATAACCCCAGACCTGAAGGTCTTTTATGTTTGGACATGCGCCCTAATATAACCGACTAGGTTGAACGCCAAAACGAGGCAAAACTTTATTTTTTTTAAAGGGGGGGGGGAAGAAGAGGAGTTGGTGAAAGAGATGAGGAAAGCAAAACTAGAAATCCTGGCTATAACGGAAACAAAGAAAAAGGGACAAGGAGTCATGGATCTCGATGGCAACACGCTGCTCTACAGTGGTGTACCCATATCTGAAAGAGCTAAAGGGAGCGTGTGTTGCATGGTCGCCAAAAACCAAAAAGATAGTATCAAGGGATGGAACTTTGTCTCGGAGCGCATTATGGTTGTAAAACTAAAAGAAGGAGAAACCATAGTCAACCTGGTCATAGTGTATGGGCCAAATGAGGATGAGATAGCAGAGGTCAAGGAGGAATTCTTCGAGCTGCTTTAAAGGACAGTGGATGACTGCCTAGATGAAATTATCATACTCGTAGATTTCAATGCCATAGTTGGAAATGACCATGCTAGATGGGGTGGAGTTATCGGAAGATACTCTCAATGACAATGGAAAGCGGCTCCTTAGATTCTGCAGTGTGCAGAATCTGATCATTACAAACACAAAGTTCCCCCATCAGCGCATACATGCATACACTACATGTGAACCAACAAAGAATGAAAGTCAGTGATCGACTATGCCATTGTTAGGAGGAGCTCATTCAAATATGTCCGGGATGCTAGAGTCTGGAGGGGGCCAGAGATTGGAAGTGATCACTACCTGCTTACAATCAAAAGAACACCTGAAAGAGTTGCTCAGCATAGGAACTGCCCAACATCACGCAAGAAACCAAGTAAACAAACGGGAGAAATGAGCATTAAGACCTACAAGCTGAGAGAGCTAGAAATTAAGACCAGATATCAGGGGCTTATTGCTGCAGCGGTGGGAAACACAGAAGAACAACCTGATGACTTGGATACCCTCTGGCTTAAATTCAAGGATATCATAAAGACAACTGCTGCAGAAGCACGTGGTGAAGTCCGAATTGGGAACAAGAGAATGAGGACACCTTGGTGGACAGAGGAAGTCACAGAGAAAATAAGAGAGAGGAAAATGGCATGGAAACAATACTTAGGAGCTAAAAACACAGCAGGACAAATAGAGAAATATAGAGAATATGTGATACTCAGAACAGAAGCAAAGAACAAAGTGCTAGCAGCAAAACAGAAGTCCTGGGAAGAATTTGGAGAAAAGCTAGAAAAAGATGCGCAAGAAAACCAGAAATTGTTCTAAAAGACACTAAAGAACATGAGGAAGGAAAAACAATGCCCTCTCAAATTTATAAAGGACATGCAAGGCAAGAATATGTCTCAGAACTCCTTGATGGTGAGCAAGGTCAAGCATCAGAAATGATAACCACTAGCACAGAAGAGGAAACCAATGGTGATGAAGATGACATAAAGATGGAAGAACTGAAGGCAGCACTGGAGAAAATCAAGATGGGCAAAGCAGCAGGACATGATGGTATAACACCAGAAATGGTTAAGTACATGGGAGCATCAGGCGACCTATTACTCTTAGGGGTTCTACAGGCATCGTGGTGCAACAAGACCATACCAAAGGATTGGGAGATTGCCATCATAACATCACTTTTCACAAAGGGTGACAATAGACAATGTGGAAACCATAGAGGGATATCCCTTCTCAGCGTCCCTGGTAAAATCTACTCTAGAATCCTAGAGCAGAGACTCCGACGCCTAGCTGAGCCACAATTGGATGAGGTCCAGTGCTGATTCCGAGCAAACCGAAGTACTCAATACCTAATCTTCACACTCAGACAGCTGAGTGAAAAGGCCCTTGAGTATAAGAGTGAGATCCATCTTTGTTTCATAGATCTGAAAAAGGCGTTTGACAGGGTTCCCTGGAGCAAACTGTATGACTGTTTGGCAAGGAAGAACATTCCAGCACCTCTGATTCATGCTATACAGAGCTTCTAAAAGTCTTGCAGAAATTATGTGAGGACAGCAAACCATAAGTCAGAAGAGTTCAGGACCACCACTGGTGTAAGAAAAGGTGATATCCTGTCACCTTATCTTTTCATACTCCTCATGGACGATGTTATCAAGGCATGTAAGGAGAGAACAAAAAAGTATTCAATTGGGTACTGGAAGATGAGACAGGTATGTATTGCAGACCTGGCATTTGCTGATGATGTTGCCCTGATTGCTAAATCAGAGGCACATCTCCAATCCTACCTGCAAGTCTGGAATGAAGAGCTGGAGAAGAGATGGATGGTCATAAGCAGCTCTAAAACAAAATCTAAGGTGATATCACGAGAAGAAAGAAGACATCAGATTAAGCTGGGAGAACAGGTCCTGGAGCAGGACGACCACTTTAAATATCTCGGAGCTATTATAGACCGAAAGGGAGGCATCAAAGAAGAGTTGGCCACTCGAAAAGCAGCAGCTGAGAGACATTTTTCAGGCCATAAATCGAGGATTCCTCAGCAAGAGAGAGGTTAATAAGAAAACGAAGATGGCTGTATACCGCTTCACCTATGTTCCAGTCTTGACATATGGATGCGAGTCATGGGCAATGACTACAACACACAAAAGCCAGATCCAAACCTCAGAAATGAGGTATCTGAGGAAGGTGGTTGAAGTAACAAGAAGAGACATGGTCCGCAACCAGACGATACGTGAAGGCCTAAAATCCCTCCCCCTGCAGACCCAAGTAAAACAGTCCCTATTAAGATGGTTTGGCCTTGTCTGCAGTGTAGCCGTTGATAGTATTAGAGGTTCGGACCACTGCCCTTTCAGTATGTAGTATGTTGTAAGGTAAATACGAAAAACTTCCTTCTCTCAGACTGACTCTACATTTTTCTCATACCCACTGTTGATCAATCGAATTCACCCGAAAAACAGCAGTGAAAATATCAAAGGTCGAACTTTATTAACATAAGTTGATAAATGGGTAAAAATAGTATGCCCAACCTTCCTCTTCAAGGTTGGCAGTCTTGTATAATAAAAGCTTCAGTTTTCAAACAATCTCTGTATCAATTTTCCACATACATTTGCTTTGTCTTCTTTGCTACTGCTTGTTCCAGCTATCAAAATGTCATCTAATTCTTCAGGCGAAATCTCTTGTCTCTCTTCTGTACTGACTGTTTTATATACGCTTTTTTATGTCTCTTGGTATATCTCACTGAGAGAAAAATGGCTTTACCGCCAGGGCTGTCGCTTTGCCAAGACTACTTCTATTTTTCTTTCCTGATCTGACCTTGTCTGCTGAGCTACACATGCTAGTAATAGATCAAAATTGTTCAACATACCTGGTTTTTTTTTTATTTTATAGAAATACACTTTTTCCTTTCACAATCATCTTGTCCTCAGAAAAGATGCTATCACAAAAATACTGTCGTACACTAATTTATGATAAGTAATGTACTGAGCGGTTTCTATCACTCTTTAACTCACAGCACATTCTTGCTGACCACCTACGCTGAACGCGTTTACCCACACAAGTCTTACGCTGAGCGCGTTCCATATCTAACTTTACCACTTGGGAGAAAACCATTTTCTCTACCTACGCCTAGCGCGTCTCAATCTCAACTGCCTGATCCCCGTTCTAACATTTCTTTGTTCCCCCTAAACTGTGTTCACACATCCCAATTTTCCCGTGCGTACTTTTTTTTCTCAACTCACCAAAACCTACAGGGGACTTAATTCTACCTTATCTCCCTTTGATGATTTAACTTAACCCCATACTCTCTTCTTTATAGCTTACTACCAAATCCTTGTATGCTAATTTTCTCAACCATAATCGAGAACCCACTAAATCTGCTTAACCCAAATCCAACACTTTCATCTAGCAACCGTAACATGCGGAGTTTCCTCCCTTTTCTCAAAGCATTCCTTCACTCATTTTATCTCCCTTCAACTAAGACAAATAGTCTGTATCCAAATCCATTCATATTTCCTAAACCATTTTTCTACACTCTTTTACTTTACTAAAACCAAACCACCGTTCCCACATCTCCCCCCTTCCCCCCCCCCCCCCCCCCCTTTAAAAAAAAAATTCTCCCACAGAGAAAATTTCCCAGAAAAATCTCCACTCTCTCTTCCTTCCCTCTTCCACTACCAACTCCATCCCTCTCTTCACCAACACGTGTCCCAATGAGTCAAACCCCAACTGATCTGAATGCGACCCGCCATTTTCCACTTCCAATCAACCTCACACATCTTCCTGTCTACAATTTATATTTCATAGTATACATTTTTCAACATGGAACTGTTTTCATATTATACATTTTATTGAATACAACTCCCTTCATGTTACAACTTGCACATAGTGCAATTCATTTCATATTACACCTTGTACCTAATACAACTCATTTCATAGTACACCTTATCGTTTGCTCCTTTTCTACTCTATATCTTCGCCATTTCTCTATTGCCCTCATTACCGCCATATTCTCTATAGTTTCTCCATATGCTCCTTTAGTTATCTCGTAATTCTTTTCCGTCTCCTCTCTGTGACTTCTCAATTTCTCCCATTCTCAACGTTTCTCTCCCTTATTCTAAGTTTTCCCTGCCTCTTTCCTCTTCTCTTCCACTACTGCAGTAGTCCATCGTTCGGACCTACTCAGCTCACTTTTATGTTCAGTGTAGAACGATTGCATCTAGTTTCCAAACAACTAGACTCCCGCTGCAATTTTCTACTTCTCTCCATCTTTCTTCAAAATCTCCGTCTCAATATTTCTCCATACTTCATTTTTCTCTATTCTTCCAATTTGTCCATATTTCCACCGTCCTGCTCTACGGCTTCTCAAAATCACTATCTTCATTTTTCTCCGTACCTCCATATTTCTCCACCTTTCACCATAATACTCCACGTTTCTGCCGTCCTTCTCTACGGCTTCCTCAAAATCTCTATCTTCATATTACTCCGTCATTCTGCATACCTCATTTTGCTCCATAATTGCCGTCTTCCTCTGCGGCTTCACCACAATCTCAGTCTCCACTATTCCTGCCGTCGTCTCCACGGCGTTTCATATAATTTCCGCCATACTACCATGGCCTCTAATCTGCTTCTTACTTCTCCTTCACTCGTCTCCTGTACTGCAGTACCCTATTTACTCATAAACTCCAAAAATTTCAGAACTATGGCCTCTTTGCTCTTGAGCGCCTCTATCGTCTCTTTACTTTTAAGCGTCTCTAACGCTATCTGTTTATCCATATCTTGAGTCTCCTCTACTCGTCTAACCTTGTCAACACTTTCCTTCCTCTCTACCTCTGTATCTCGTATATCTCCCGAGTTTCTCTCAACCTCCTTACTTCTTACTTCGTCAATCGTTTTCCTCGGTTTTTCTCTATGTTCCATTTTTTCCCTTATCATGCTCCCTGAGTTTCTTTCAGGTTCTCTGTCGCTACCTCGACCTCTACCCATATAACCCTCTCGCTGCATCATTGTTGCACTCCGTGGTATTCTAGATGCTCTGACACTGCTACTAATTGATGCGTCTCTGCTTCTGTACCTTTCTTTCCCGTTTTCCACTGGAATTCTTGATTTTTTTATTTCACTTCTGCTACTATTTCTCAGCCTATCTCGGCTCTTGGATCGGTAATCTCTTCGATCCGTATCTCTTCTTGCCTCCCTAGTATCTCTACTCTTAGATCGGTATTCCCTTCGATCTGTACTTCTATTTCCTTCATGTTTCTCAACTTCTCCCTGCTTCGCCTTCTCTGTGGCCTCCTTTCCAACATACCTGGTTTTGTTTCTTTTATCGAAATACACTTTTTCCTTTCACAATTATCTTGTCCTCAGAAAAGATGCTATCACAAAAATAATGTCGTACACTAATTTATGATAAGTAATGTACTGAGCGGTTTCTATCACTCTTTAACTCACAGCACATTCTTGCTGACCACCTATGCTGAGCGCGTTTACCCACACACGTCTTACGCTGAGCGCGTTCGAAATCTAACTTTACCACTTAGGAGAAAACCCTTTTCTCTACCTACGCCTAGCGCGTCTCAATCTCAACTGCCTAATCCCCGTTCTAACATTTCTTCGTTCCCCCTAAACTGTGTTCACGCATCCCAATTTTCCCGTGCGTACTTTTTTTCTCAACTCACCAAAACCTACAGGGGACTTAATTCTACCTTATCTCCCTTTGATGATTTAACTGAACCCCATACACTCTTCTTTATAGCTTTCTACCAAATCCTTGTATGCTAATTTTCTCAACCATAATCGAGAACCCACTAAATCTGCTTAACCCAAATCCAACACTTTCATCTAGCAACCGTAACATGCGGAGTTTCCTCCCTTTTCTCAAAGCATTCCTTCACTCATTTTATCTCCCTTCAACTAAGATAAATAGTCTGTATATAAAACCATTCATATTTCCTAAACCATTTTTCTACACTCTTTTACTTTACTAAAACCAAACCACCGTTCACAGCAGAGTGGGAGAAGATCGGCTACCACGACAAGCATGGGAAACAAAGAGCCAGGGATCCAGACCCCCAGGACGACCCAGAGTCCGCTGGGATGACAACATTAGACAATCTTTGAAGGACCGAGGACTAGAATTGAACCAGGCCAGGAGGAAGAAAGCCGATAGGATAGTCTGGCGCTCTCTCTTCCAAACCTCCACACCTCACGGTAGAAGGGGAACGACTAAGTAAGTAAGTATTTTATGAGCCACCAGGTGAATGTGATTCAGAAAAATATTAATTTAATAGCTCTATATATTTACGTGTATTTAACAAAATGAATCATACGTGTGTACACATAAAATTCACTCAATTAAATGATTAAATCAACTAATGATTTATATCTACATATAAAACAAATAAAATGTATTGATGAATTATTTGGTTTACGTATTACAATGAATAGAATTAATTTTGTTAGAAAAAATACCAATTAACTTGATCTTGAGTGGAAGATATGGTGGTTTGGAAAAAATAAAGTGTCGATAAGCTCAGCTTGTATTGGATACTTAGCTTAAAATGTAGTGAAAATGGTTGATGTTGACTTCTGGTTTAGTCATTGCTGGTTCCAAGTGGAGCTTGGACTGTTCCTTCTCTTTGGGAGTCAAGTTTTTGGCAGCTGCAAGTCCTTTGCTGTCACGGGTTGCCTCCCCTTTGCTCTGCAGTTGTGGCCGTGGATGATGATGATGGTCTATTATTTCATACTGTTTTTTGGTAGTGTTTGTCTAATAGTGGATTTGTAACACAACCTAAACGGTAGGCAGCCTTTGTTTTAATATGTTAGTTAACTTCTATCTCATAGAAGATTACCACAGTGCATAACTGACAGTTGATTAATGATTTATCAATTTAATGAAAATACTTCATGCTGACAGCAGTGAACAATATGTTGAAGTTTATTTACATAAATATCTGCACAGCTGGCTAAAAGTGATATGCCCAACCTTCACCTATGGTTGGCAAACTTGTTCAGCAAGTCATGCTCTCTCGCTCACTCTTGCTGCTACATTATTTCTAGCAGTCTCTACTGGTTATGGTGGTCACGACTTGAAAACTACTGCTGTCGTTATTTTTTTCGTCCTCTGAAATCTTTATATGGAAACATTGTCCTTACAAAATGTTCTGGTATTTTTCTTCTGTTTCATTTTACTTTCTGTAGTCTTTACTTTGTGTATTTGTGAGAATACTGGCCTACCGCCAGGGTTGACGTTTTTCCAAGCGTATATACTACTCGTTAGACTGTCAACTGGTCTACTATGTTGCCTACCAGTAATAAACTCCCAAATTCAACGTACCTGGATCATTTTTAAAACTCACACATTTTCTGAAATGGCAACACTATCTTCATGTCCTCAGAATAGCTCACAAAAACTGTTAGTTGTGACATATAGACGATCGAGCGTCTGAACGATAGTTATAAACGTTTCTGTCACCACTGAAGCAAACAAATCTCATGTGGGCTTATCACTCGATAATAACTCTCGATTGTGCCATCCACTTATAAAATACAATCTTTACACGCACTTGGGAGAGAGCCCATTTCGGAACCTACGCTAACGCGTTCTCGAATCTGACTGACTATATTTTGTATAACGATTTACCACAACGACTATTTCCGAAGTTTCTAGATCAACTGTCTCGCAAACAACTCACCAGTTTATATAAAACTTCTCGTGCAAGCTTAACTTCGCTCTGCTAGCTGAACTCCCTCAGACAAACAAAACTGAAAAAATTAACTATAAATATCGATCAAGGTCAGTCGCACTCACCAGCGATCCAGGGATGTAAACCCTACTTTTTCCCACTACTTTAAAGTATTATGGATTACTGCCCATTGATTATAAATTTACAGGTCGTTAATTTCCCTCATAAAAGTCATTGTTATAAAAATTACTTCTGACCCATTTCTGATTAAAGACACTCCCTGTTATACAGTGATGATCCAACAATGGCCAAAACTTAGAGTATATAATGTGGGTCTTCAAAGGTATCTACCTTCGCACAAGAGTACTCTTGGCAGAGATACAGACAGACGGAAGATGATGCTTCTACCTCGAGGGAGTATTCATAAGATAATTCAGAAATCAAGAACAATGCTGAATTGGACTGAGCAATTGTTAACTTTGTATTTGCCCGAAACCTTTCATGAAGAATTATTATGTATTTTAGCTCGTTCCGGCCCCAACTGATTTAATTCAGTGAAATCTTAATTTAGTAGCTCTACTTTAAGTGTATTTAAGTTTATTTAAGGTGACAGAGACATACGGTCAATGTACACTCAAAAGGATTAAATCAACTATAAACGTGTATATATATACAAATAACAAATTTAATAATCAATTATATAAAACAGTGTAAAATGAATAATTCTTTTTTTTTTTTTAAAGTGTATCATCACAGGGTGATGTTACGCATATCTTTTCTGGAAAAAGATCACAAAACAGTTTTTAAGTTTGTAGTTAGCTGCCAGTAAGTTTGGTCGTTTCTGCTCCAGCCGATGGTTGGTTCTTTGCATGTTATGGACTGATGTACTCTCGATACTGGTCAAGTCTGGAGGTTATGACATGCTCCAAGAAATATCAGGGAGTAATCACGAAGCTGGTTCAGCGTCTTCAAGACTTGACTGATGATGGTGTCTAGCGTTTACAGCAGGCCACTTATACCACACACTTTGTTCCAGAGACAGTACCCTCAACTGGTACCACCGACTAGTATAATAAAAGAAGAAGAGACAAATGCCCTTTTGAGTATTGGGTTTCCTGACGTACAATCGTGTCCCCCCCCCCCCCTCCTTTCCCCTTTTCACTCCACCATCCTATCAACATATGCTACCCTCTCTGAGCATTAATCTTAATCCCAGTGAGCAGAAAACATTCATTATGTTTATATTGAATATCTTTACATTTGCACTGGTTGAAAATGAGAATAATATAATAAGTATTTACGTCTTTTCTAGTATCATCCACTCCTTGCTTCAAATGTATCTTGGGACTACCTCTGCTTTTGGTTCTCTATGCGAAACCCGCATGAAGCAGTCACCACCTCTTGCAGTGGTGGTTCATCAAACCATCATTCTATATGCTGAGGTTGACAGCCTCATATGACTTGGGACATCCACTAGCAATTTTCACATCTTAATAAATGCAATATGTAGAATTCAAAGTGTACAACTCACCCTAAAATCTCTTTAGTAATACTGACTCCTGGCACAGAGCAATAGTTACGAACTTGATTAACATGCCTATTACACGCAGTCTGTGGTATTACTTTACACTAGGCTCCCACTATAGCTTTGTGTTTTCAGATTCATAGGATTCCGACTCTCCGTGTTAATGTAGGTGGAGTTTTTATGGGTTATAGGTCCACATGATGCTCAAACAAGGCCCGGTCCTATAAATGGAATTCTGATCCTATTCATTAGTCTGTTTAGCTGGTTATCATTGTCACGAGGGGAATTTCACTGTGCTCTACCCCGGCGAAAGTGTCCGATTATATTGCAAATTTCTTCCCACGCACATGGTTATTACAATCTGACCAGGCTCCAATCATAAGGGTTGTTTATAACATCAAATATTGCCCAGCCAATTGTATTCAAACATGCGTGCTATGCTAACTTCCTTATGGAATTTTCTACATGACTCATGCGTTTGTAAATTTCAAACGGTCATTTTCAGTATAGGGAGTTTGCATTTCGGTCAATTCTTGGTAATGATTTCCTTTATAATTTCTTCCATTGTCACAAATAATGTCTTCGTTACAATTTTGTCTGGAAGGATTACAACATTTCCGTCGTTTTCAGATGCGGTGTCTATAACAAGTCACATCCTGGATAATTTACTGCCCTGTACCTTTGCAAACAAACATTCATCGTAGTCCAACTGGGTTGTGTTCTGTCAACGAGAGAAGTTAGGAAATCAGAATAGCCATTTCAGCGCTAAGTATACTTGCTGGCACGAATTTCGTGTTACTCCGGCGCGCCCATGTTTAGTACAGGAGAATTTTACCAACATGACTGTCTACTCTCTCAGCAGGGATGGTCAGGGAAACAGACATGACAAATTATTACAGGAAGAAGTGTAAATAATGACTACAAAATACCAATACTGCCAAAGAGGAAACGAATGCGAAAATAATTGTGAGACACTTGCAAAGCCGGGGTAACTGCTCAAGTTACCTCGTCAAGTGTCCTCAAGGCCTGTCTGTTTTAGGCGTCTAACGTCGACTTCTGGCAACTGGTACCAAAAACTGAGAGAAACAAATACCTCTTTAAAGTATCATGTCTCCTGGTGTAAACATCAGGCAATCTCCGCTTTCCTCCAACTTTTCACCTCCCTCAGAATTTTGACTGACTCCCCTGAGTATTAAATCTTAACCTATCGTCGGATGAAAATGTTTTAGGCGAGCGGAAGACGATAAATGTGTAATTTTCATATATATATATATATATATATATATATATATATATTATATATATATATATATATATATATATTTATACATATATATATATATATATATATATATATATATATATATATATAGATGTTATCAGCATCCATTCTCTGCTCCCTATGGAGTCTATGTCATTGGTTCCTTGTTGGGGAACCCGCACGAAATAGTCACCAGCTCTGGCAGTTGTGTTTTAAGTGGCAAATTATTGTATGTGATGGGTCTGTGTTACGCACAGATTCTTTCGTAGGCAATATATATATAGAAAAATATCTACCTGTCTGGTGGAACACTTTATTGGATAGTCAAAGGTACATAACTCTTGATTAAGTTGATGTTACATTTTATTATGTTTGTTACCTTCTCTTGGGTCTTAACCTGGCGGATGAATATTAGATTTACGTCGGGTTGTTTCTTTGTTTGGACAGGACAGATCGGTCTTTCTTGGAATGTTTATAACCTGAGTTGATGTTTATTCCCTGACCATTTAAGGCGATTTGTCTTGTATCTTTGTTGGGTTGTGTCCAACATCGGCCCATCTTGAGTTGAACTCTGGGATCATGCGCTTCTGCGCATGTGTCGAAGTTAGGTTGGGAGAGACTTCCGTGATGATGGGATCCTGAGTTGCTGTGCGGACAGAGAGGTCCGAAAATTTGTCTCTGTGGTTAATTCTCGGGAATGAGATATTCTCTCTGTATGACTATCATGTCAGTGATTCTCCCCAATGTTTGTTCTTTACGCCAAGGGATGGCGTGTGCTATTTGCTAGTGTGATTTTTCTAGGACAATAAGGTGAAAAAGACATTTACTGAACTTTTTCCTATGCCTAGATGTGCAGACGTGCTATCGTCTGCCCATATGAGTGATTGACTATGTTAAGACGACATTTTCCTAGCAGCACTATGTATTTGATGTACGCAGCACCAATTATAGAATATTCAGAGTCCAATAAATATTTATATCATGAACAGAGCCCTTTACTTGTGCTCCATTATACATCTTCGCTGGTGAGTGAAGCTCACCGAAGATAGGACTATTTTTGGATCCCGCCTTTGTCTAGCGGAATATTGATCAGAGAACAGGGATGCCTTACTATCTGATTATGATACAGAGACTTGTCTACTATTGAAATGTACTACTGGTGGTTTTAGATTGTCGTCATAAAAGCCAGCTAATTGCAGCCGGTAATTCTTCAACCGAAGAGATTCTATCAGGGAACCATTGTTTATATATATCTATGTTTGGAAGCATTAACTGACGCGATCAGTCAGTTAGGCCTGAGATTAAATGCAACTAGAACCCTGTGTGACTGTCTACTAACGTTCTGTTGTATCCACATTCAATACGAATGCATATTTGATGTCGTAGACCATTTTCAAGCATGCAATGTTTTGCCAACCTGTTCAAGTGACTGTATCTGTGATGTTCGAGTGCGTCCATTATTAAATGTATGAAACGTCATCAGTAGTCTACACTTTATTGACTTCCAGCTATGATTGAGTGAGTGACTTGTCAACTTTACAGAACTGTACACCCATTCGCGTAAATTATATCTACACTCTCACTCTATGTCAACACTGTCCCATGTCAGCGCCTCAACACTTGACGAACAAGGTGATCTAAATACCAAACACTGTGTCGGAACGAGTTGACCATTCTACTGTGTGTCCAGCTCTAACAGTGGCATACAAGTAACATTGGGATTGACACACAACACCACAATACATTCATTCTACATCAAGAGAACATTCATCTATGTGTCCAGTATAACCTAATCCAATGTGGAGGCTAAAAAAACAGCCTTTATCAACGTGGTGTCCAAAATAGCATTTATCAGTCTGCCTGCACCCTGTGCAACTGTTGAGCAATAAGCAACACATACATGTCATATGCAAATAGAATATAATAAAATATACATGTTACAACATATACCAATATATTGGGTGAATTATAATGAAGCAGGCTTTGATTCACAAGGCCGTAGTAAGTACTGTAGCTATTTAAGATGCAGACGTCCCTCTATGAGTTAGGTTCCTAAGTGTTGTCATGCGATGAAGGTTCCTCGGACGTGGGGTGCTAAGTATTAAATTCTTATTTTAATTTGAATAGGCACTCCTAGTTCTTTCGCTTGTCCTCTAATGGAATCCTTAGTAGTACTCCTTATCCAAGATATGTGTGATCTCCTGACGGAGTAAGGAAATGCAGTGGGAAAATCTACGAACCGCGCTAGGTTTTAAGTTGAATTTTTGCCCTCGCACAAATATCACCTTCTGAGATTCAGTTGGGGGAGACCCAATCGTAATATTAGTTTAGTTTAATTTCTAATCTTAAACCAACACTCAAGATAGTGTCTTATTTTCTAGTAAACGTTACTCCACCCCACTCATTATGAACATTACTACCTGACCACATAAGGTATTGCCTCTTTAGTTTTACATTTACCAAAGTCATCACATCACCGAGCTGACCTTACTTATTACATCGGATAATCTCTTCTCATCTTTGTTTATTACAACAAGACATCTGCAGGAAATCGATACGTGTATGTCGCGATAAACTTAAGTATGGGCTGTGTTTTTGAACGTCGCTTCCACATCTCTCGAATGACAATACGATTTACCATTATTATACTCATCACCCAAGAACAGCCTTCTTTAGCCTAAACAACATCTGGAAGTCCTCCCAATACAGCACAAGCACAAAATTAAGATTATATCAGAGCTGTGTGCTTTCTGTGCTTCTCTATGGTGCGGAATGCTAGAGAGTTACAGAGAAGGAAATGTCGAAATTGTCCTCTTTTCACACAACATGCCTAAGAAAAATTCACCGACTCTTTTGGCCGAATACCATCACCAATCAAGATCTGCTTACTCTGAGCAAGCAAGAGGACATGCACACCATCATAGCTGGCAGACGCTGGAGCTGGGTTGGCCATGGACTCAGAAGAGACCCCGATGCCATCACAAGAACAGCTATGCTTTGGACCCCTGAAGGAAAACGAAAGAGAGGCCGACCAAAAACAACCTGGCGGAGGACTGTGGAGGCTGAGATGCAAAGAATGAACCAGAGTTGGGGCACTGTACGAAGGATGGCCACCGACCGAGCAAAGTGGAATCAGTTTGTTGTTGCCCTACAAGACGCCACTAGGCGTGATGGCCACTGACTGCTTTGACGGCCGGCGGCTAAGGATCAAAGAAGAAAGAAGAAGATACTCGTCACCAAATGAGCGGAAGCAGTAGTGCAATCAGTGTGTGGATAGGCAGCTGAATTCGTCTGGCTAACACAGTAAGTCTGACGACCAACTTCAACCAACTCAATGTGGCTTTGTTCCCCTTTTTATTAAGCGCCGACAGCCACAAAGAAAGATAAACAGATTACACAGAGGTGGCAGGCTGGTAACGTAATTGCGGTCAACCCAGCTAGGTGAAGATAATATCGATAACAGCGTTAACAAAAGATAATGAGCGGATGAAAAGGGACAAGTAGAACAATCCCAACTAAGATGGTTTGGCCATGTCTGCAGAATGGGAGAAGATCGGCTACCACGACAAGCATGGGAAACAAAGAGCCAGGGATCCAGACCCCCAGGACGACCCAGAGTCCGCTGGGAGGACAACATTAGACAATCTTTGAAGGACCGAGGACTAGAATGGAACCAGGCCAGGAGGAAGACAGCCGATAGGATGGTCTGGCGCTCTCTCTTCCAAACCTCTACACCTCACGGTAGAAGGGGAACGAGTAAGTAAGTAGGTAAGTATGAAAAGGGACAAAAAGGAATGGTAGGAGCAAAGATGGTCACATGACAATTAACGACTGAACTATGACTGGTCACAATGATGTCTAAACTGAGCACACTATTATAGCATACAATAATGGAGACCATGGACTTCATCATCATCACTTTTATTTCCTTAAGGATTTTAGGCCTTCACCAAACGTCTGCCAAGTCTTCATGTCACGTGCCATCAGCTTAAGGTCTGTCTATGTCCTCTTCATCCTCTTTATGTTTGTCTCCAGTTCCCTTCTCATGTACTCTTTGATCTCTCATGTACTCTTTGATCTCTCATGTACTCTTTGATCTCTCATGTACTCTTTGATCTCTCATGTACTCTTTGATCTCTCATGTACTCTTTGATCTCTCATGTACTCTTTGATCTCTCTCTACCTCTCTTACTTTGTTGATTCTAAAACAAGGATCGCCTGATAATGTTATCAACAGGTTTCTTCAATATGTGTCCTTGCCAGCGTCCTTTTCTTAACTCTAGTTTCACTGGAACTTGTCTGTTTCCTGTCATCAACTTCACATTAAGAGATGGCATTAACTTAACTTTATTAAGTAGTAGCACAAATGGATATTACAATTAGAAGCTTGAATTTCCCAAAGCGTGCAGCTTTATTTGGAAGTTTTTAAATTATCGTTTCAGAACACTGAATCTTTGGACCCCATTAAGTGACATTTAATCTTTGAATCTTTTATTGAGACACATTGAATCTGTGAAATTATGTGAAACTGTTGTGCGCTCATTTGTCGAAGCAGCTCTCTTAGACTAAAACTTAAAAGACCAATGTTCCGAAAATTAGTCACTTCTCTTTTGTTCCCAGGGAAAACCCGCGAGCTACCTTATAAAATTCACGTGATTCGTTATCTTTCTAAGATCGGTAAGTGATCATTTCTTGGTAATTGTCACATATGGAAATAGTCGCAGCAGCAACCGTCCACTTCCCCCCCCCCCCCCCCCCCCCCCCCCCCCCCCCCCCCATCTAGGTTTATATTTTTTTGCTACACGAACGCCTGATTCTGTATCGCAATTAACACGTGAGCCGTTTGGCAATTAAGCACGGATGGAACAGAGTGAAGTGCACAGCATGGCGTAATCGTTCTTTGATCAGGGAAACACGCGGGCCAGGCCAGGCGTTAACAAGAGGCCAGGCGTTAACAGTTTCTTTGAAGAATCAAGGGGCGATCAGTCTGAGACGTACCTTGAATTGTTACATTTTCAGAGGAATTAACTTCCGTAGCTGATATTCGGCAAGGCGGAGATAATCAAAGACCAGCCAGAGATCGTCGATCGACAGAGGTGAAGAAATAACCTTTCATTCAGGAATCGAACTGCAAATTCGCCCGGCCCTGGACGTAGGTGTGACTTTCGCATTAAGGGAGCGAAAAGAACGACATCTAGGGATATATACCTTGTCTCTCCAATAGTCATTATCAGTTGCTCAGAGATTTTTCTGAATTCACTGGCTCGTTATCCTAGATCTCTCGTACAAGAGTGAATTATTAGATTTCGTGGAGTGTTTCATTTTTCTGTTTGCGGTAATTTATAAACTAGCCTTTAAGTGTCTTGGTGTGTTTAAAGTTTTCATTTATATTTCACTGGGACTTTCTGTGTTAAATGAATAGCATAATTAAATAACTTAAAGCAAATTTTTCCAGCTGTAAAGTAAATTTAATTACTCGCTATTTCCCAGTAAGAGATGTTTTAAATTGACTAGTACATACATAAAATAACTGTCTACTGACGGTATATATTATTTGTACTTCTATCCATGTTATGTAATTTTATAAATGACTAGTGTTCATATCACGCGTTAAAAACGGTAGGATAAGCTAGACATTTGTGTTTTAAATCTAATTTATAACGGAATGGTGAAAAGGTCTTACCTTAACGCATGTTATATATATGATATTGATATATGGTTAAATGTTTATATTTCTTTCCTAAAATATAGGCTGATCAAAACCTGCGAACTAGCGGCCTAACGGTCTTATGGCCGTATGAACTTACGTACTTAGAGTCTTATAATCTATAAGCATCCAGGGATATATAATATTGATGAGCTTCTTGCTGTGACCTGTGCGGTCCCTTTTCCTCATTTCAGGAGAGAAACCAGAATAGAACCATTAAATTATAATATTAACTGGACCAGAACTATTACCAGATTTCATTTATATCAATCTCATCAGCCAGCTGTGGCAAAATATATTGTCAGCAACATTTCTGTAACTTAACATGGTGTCTCAGCAACCAGAGGCTAGAAAACACAGAATATATATGTATTATTCATCCTATATCGGCGTTCACCACGTATGAACCTTACTCTAACCAACAGAAGGCAGAGATACCGTATTTTATCCAGGAAAAATTAAATCACCAACTCCAGCAAATCCCGTGCAATTTGCAGTCCGCAACTACGGCGAGTCTGGGGCTGGATTTGGCAAAACGTAATATGACACTGAATAGTATTTTTACTTATTAGTGTTATTTCCACGGAATGCCTGTGACAACTATTGGGTAAGCGAATATGAATGTGGCCACAAGTATGAAGGATTGAATGTACTGTTAGAGAGTAACATAATTTTCTGTTGTTACCACTATCATACTAATCTTTTCTTTTTTGTTCTCATTAACCTGAGTATTTACGGGATAGATTAATTAGGAACTTGTTCTTTGTTTCTTTACTGACTATTCCATACACTTATTGTTAACTTTTGATCTTTTGGGTTAATTAACCTCTGTTGGGATCTTCTTTGCTTTTCCTTTACCAGAGGGAAAAACCTATTTGATTAATTTTCCTTTTGTCTGTAAACTATGATCTATTGATGTATATGATTTATGTTGTAAAGTTCTAGTGATATATAAACTTAATAAACCTTAAGTTATAGTGTTGGTCAACCCCTGTCCATATATAACATCCATATATTGTTTTCACGTTTGTGCGTATTTGTCATAGAATTGTGTGCATGTGGGTGCAGTGTAACTTGTATTTTGTACAAGGAGAGAAAGTGCGTCTGATTTAAATTTAGTCGTCCAGATAGGCTGGATTAGAGAAATTACTCAACCCAGAGACTGTCCTTTCTCTTACACGATCACCTCGTGAGAAAAACTATTTCTTCCACCTTACTCCCACATAGTTATCACTATCACCACTGCTCAGACAGGACTATAAACATCTATTACCTATCTGATAAAATCTACGACATAATGGTCGCTCGTCGCGGGACTGAACTCTAAGTCTGAGTCTAGATAAATGTCTAAAGTCTGACATTGAATCTAATTTTCATCTTGATAGAGTGTGTTTGTGAGTTTGTCTTGTGAGTTAAGGAATAAAAATAATTTTCCCCTAGACAACTATCTTAGTTTCTGGGTGTTTGACCACACACACATATAGCACTGTTTTTCTTTCCACGGCATCATAGAGTTACGTGCAATTTGTTCTGATAGTAATCTTTGTCAGATAAATGAGATATGGTAAGTGTGTTCAAGACCGCTAGTACGCGTGATTGTTTAACAATCTTTTGGCCGAATACCATCACTAACCAAGATCTGCTTACTCGTAGCAAGCAAGAGGACATGCACACCATCATAGCTGGCAGACGCTGGAGCTGGGTTGGCCATGGACTCAGAAGAGACCCCGATGCCATCACAAGAACAGCTATGCTTTGGACCCCTGAAGGAAAACGAAAGAGAGGCCGACCAAAAACAACCTGGCGGAGGACTGTGGAGGCTGAGATGCAAAGAATGAACCAGAGTTGGGGCACTGTACGAAGGATGGCAACCGACCGAGCAAAGTGGAATCAGTTTGTAGTAACCCTACAAGACGCCACTAGGCGTGATGGCCACTGACTGCTTTGACGGTCGGCGGCTAAGGATCAAAGAAGAAGATGTTTTATTTAAGAAGCAGCAGGGTTTGAGCTTAAGCAAAGGACCGCATTCTGACTTCACGTCAAAGTTAATAACGTCCCTTACTCTTAACTGACTTGAAGGGTGGAAGTTTTTGGTGGATTTATAAAATAAGGATAATTTTTTTTTCTCCTGCATTTTAATTTTTTTTAAAATTTTTTCTACCAACCGTTAGTAATAGTAGTTTCTCCAGTATTAACCTGATATACCATTTATTTGGCTTAGTCGTCTGTATTAGGAGCCTAGTGCCATGTAATAACAGCGATAGATTAGATAACTGATAACGGTACAGTTAAATAATAAATATTCTTGTTTTTGGTTTTTCTCGAAAGTTGGTTAAGGATAGAGTTTTTCTCTCCTTCTTTTCTTCTTCTTTCCTCGGGTTAACGTCATTCAGTTATTTGACATGGCTGAGCGTGCTAAACTTAGAGCAATGCTAAGAGAGGAAGCAAAGCAACCAGGATTGCAAGGAGAAGAAGTGACCGCGTTTGTCAACGAAGAACTTGACAGATATGACGCGGAGAAGAAAGAAGCAGAAGATAGAGCGGAGAAGAAAGAAGCGGAAGAGCGTCAATCTCAATTGGAGCAGACAAAAATTGAGGCAGAGATGGAAGCTCGCAGTGCAAAACACGAGGAAAGAGAGAAAGAGAGACAACATAAGGAAAGAGAGAAGGAGAGACAGCATGAAATGGCGCTTAATGCCCTAGAGGTCCAAAGTCGCGGTGCTATGTCTTCCTCCAGCAATGGAGAATCTCCATCTCAGTCACAGTTAACTGATCAATCCAGTACCCAATCTCCTCAACTCGTAGCTATGTCTTTCGCCCTGGAATCTTTTCCAAGCCCTAATGAGAAATTTGACTCGTTTCTAGAGAAATTTGAGAGAATGCCGACACTATATGGGTTAGAGAGTTCCCGATGGTGCCTAAAGCTTTCACAGGCTTTGAAAGATAGTGCTTATGACGTCTACTTAAAACTGGGAACCAGTCATCAAGACAACTGCGACATGTTAAAGAAGGCTTTACTGGAGCGTTTCGAAATGAACGCTCGCAAATTGTTGCACCTGTTCAGAAACAGCAGGAAAGAAAGCACTGAGACATTTCCTCAGTTCTCTTCATGCTTGACGGGCGGCTATTTGACAAAGTGCATGAAACTTTCCGAGCTCCCTCTCACTTTTGAAGGACTTCTGGAATTTGTTCTTACAGAACAAATAAAAACCACTTGGTCAAATGAAACCGGTAGATTTCTGGCTGAACAAGGCGCAGTAAAGTTGGATGACATTCTTAGTAAGACTGAATGTTACGTGAATGCTTTGGCCGAGCTTCTCAGCTCAAAACGCAAGCCGACAGATAAGCCTTCTCGGAAAAATAATCTAGAGCCGTCTTCCCATTCTTCCCAGCACCATAATCAACGAGAAACTTTACTTCAGAACCCTCCCCAGGAAAAATCGAAATTCTAAAAAACCAGATACCCCACCAACAAAAACTTTGATCAGCCTGACCGGCCTACATGGCACAGCCGCCAGAAAGGTCAGGACAAGGGAAAGACCTCTGTACAAGGGACATCTGATCAGAGCAAGAACAAAGGGACGAATAGAATCGGTTGCTTGTTAACAGACTTGCAACGGAGAATTAGTGTCAGTGATTCTCAACCTGAGGGTGAGAGGCCCTAAACGCGAGGAACTGTTAATTTGAACGGGACTTCACCATCTTGTCTTTTGACACAGGATTCTCTTTTGATTGTATTGTCGCAAGGCATTTGGTCAAACCTGGTCAAGAGACAGAAGACACCGTCAAATTATGTGGAGTTTTCAAGAGTGATGCACCCATGACGCTTCCCATGGCATTGGTGGAGGTACACTCTGATTTTGTCAGAGGTGTTACCAAAGCGGCTATTTTGGATGATACTATCTACCCACTAATACTTGGATGTAAATATGTGCTTGTTGGGAAACCGAAAGAGCCGATTGTGGCAGCAGTAACCACAAGAGGGCAAACCAAGAAGGAACGGGAGCTTGCGCTAAATTTGTTACCTAAGGAACTGAAAGAGGCGCAACAAAAGGACCCTACCTTGGAACCCTGCTTTAGGAAACTGCCCATGGCCAAGGACCCTAGACACAACAGAGATATCTTTTCTAAGGATGGCGTACTATATCGTAGAACGGGCAACCCTGATCAAGGGCATAACCAGCTCCTAGTACCGACGCAGTACAGAGACCAAATCTTAGAAATGGGACACTCTGTTCCCTTTAGCGGACACATGGGACAAAACGCACTATTCAGCGAATATCGACTCACTATTGGTGGCCAGGAATGAACACTGATATTATCAGATACGTGAAATCCTGCGCCAAGTGCCAACGGGATGCACCCAAGCATTGGACACCCACAGTTTCCATGGTTGAAATGCCAATAGTGGGGACTCCATTTTAACGGGTTGTTGTCGACATTGTATGACCCCTAGAAAGAACTAAAAGAAGGAACAGGTTCGTCCTGACCTTAGTCGACACATGCACTATGTGGGCCGAAGCTATACCGCTAACATGCACAGATTACAAGCATGTCGCAGAAACCCTAGTGCAGATCTGTCCACGGTTGGGATTCCCTCAACAAGTTTTGACGGATAATGGATCCCAATTCCGTAGCCTGTTAATTTAGATCTTTAAGATCTTTAGGGCCAAAACACATCCACACCAGCCCATACCATCCGGCCAGAAATGAGCTTGTGGAATGCTTCAACGGCAGCCTCATCATGATGTTACGTAAGCTGGGACAAGAGAAACCTGAAGATTGGGACCTTTTCATTCCTGCAGCCTTATTCGCCTACAGGGAAGTCCCCCAGGCCTCTACAGGTTTACCACCAGCTACTCTTTTATTCGGCAGACCTTTTAAGGGGCCGCTAGAAGCCTTACTCCGGTCACTGACAGACCAGAAGGTCGACGAGACAGTCGTGTCAGCCAGCAAATATGAATCGGAACTTACGGAAAGGTTACAACTAGGATGGGATCTAGCAACAACCAACATTAATAAAGCACGCTAAACCATATAATAAAGCGGCTAAAGAGAGAGAACTCCAACCAGGGGAGAAGGTTTAGTTGTTACTGCTAACCGGAAGCAGCAAACTACGCATCGGATGGCAAGGGCCGTTTACCGTCCTTAAAAATATCTCAAGAACGAACTACAAGATCTCTATTAAAGGAAAGGAGAAGGTCTACCACGTAAATCTGTTAAAGAAATACTTGGAAAGACCAGTGCTGTTCTCCGAACATCTTATGGCGGTAGCCATAGCAACCAAAGATGAGGAAGATGACGATAGTTGCATGGAATATCCACTGCAACAAACGGAATCTTTCAAAGATGTAAAATTCGGTGACAATCTCTCTGAAGCACAACAGACAGAAACGAGAGCGCTACAGAAACAATACACAGCAGTTTTAACGGACGTACCTAGTCGAACAAATCTCGTAGAGTTCGATATGAAACTGACTAACGAGACACCTGTGCGAACAGAGTTTACCCCATCCCGTATGCTAAAGCTGATACGCTACGCGGAGAAATAGACAAGCTACGTCAAGCAGGAATTATCAGTGATTCTACCTCTCCGTACAGTTCGAGTGTAGTACTGTTGCAGAAGCCCAATAAGGAAGTTCGGCTGTGCATAGACTACCGTTTACTTAACACAGTAACGGAATTCCAGCCGGAACCTCTCCAGAGCGCTTCTGAGCTGTTCACCAAGCTTAGCAGGGCAAGAATTTTCTCCAAAATCGACCTAAGTAAAGGTTATTACCAAATACAAGTCAAGGAGGAAATTAAGCCCCTGTTAGCTTTCAGCCCCAGTGAAGGACACTATACGTTCAACATGACGCCATTCGGATTGCATAACGCACCGGAAGTCTTTACCAGAATGATGAGAAAGCTTTTAGAATCCTTGCAAAGTCCCCATATCCATAATTTCATGGATGACATATTAATTGCAACCGAAAACTACGACGAACATATTGCTACGGTTGCTATGCTCCTCAGGAGACTACAGGAAACAGGCCTCACAGCCAGACCTAGCAAATGTCTAATCGGATTTGAAAAGCTTGACTTCCTGGGGCACACTATTTCTCAAGGCTGCATGTGGCCAGTTGCCAAGAACATTGAGAGAATAGTTGCAGCAAAAAGGCCTCGAACAAAGAAAAACACACGTTCATTTCTATCACTGTGTGCATACTACCAGAAATTTATTAACAATTTCAACGGACTAATGGCACCCCTTACTGACCTTACCAAAAAGGGGCGACCGGAAACAGTTATTTGGGATGCTAAGTGCGAACACGCTTACGTCACTCTCAAAGGACAGCTATCCGAATATCCAATTTTACGGCTACCTGACCTTAAGAAACCTTTTATATTGCGGGTCGACGCATCGGGTCAAGGTATCGGGTCAACTCTGCTACAAGTAGATGACAATGATCCGAACCTGTTATTCCCAGTCGCTTATGGCAGCCGAAAATTGAATACAGAAGAGCGGAACTATTCCACAGTGGAGAGAGAATGTCTGGCCCTCGTGAGTGGTATCAGGAAACATCACGAACATCTTTACGGCAATTCATTTACAGTGCAGACGAACCATGCCCAACTGGCTTTTCTTGGAGCGAATAAGGAATTCAACGTGAAGATTATGCGGCGGGCGTTGCTCCTAAGTGTGTATGCTTTCAAATTAGAATACATACCAGGAAAAATAACGTGGGAGCAGATTTTATGAGTAGAAATTGGAGCAGTGAGGAAGAAAGGGGAAGTGAAGATAGCAATCACTCGCAAGATACTATAACAGCAGCGCTATTTTCATCTTCTTCTTCTTCGATCCTTAACCACCGACCGTCAAAGCAGTCAGTGGCCATCACGCCTAGTAGCGTCTTGTAGGGCAACAACAAATTGATTCCACTTTGCACGGTCGGTGGCCATCCTTCGTCCAGTGCCCCAACTCTGGTTCATTCTTTGCATCTCAGCCTCCACAGTCCTCCGCCAAGTTGTTTTTGGTCGGCCTCTCTTTCGCTTTCCTTCAGGGGTCCAAAGCATAGCTGTTCTTGTGATGGCATCGGGGTCTCTTCTGAGGACATGACCAACCCAGCTCCAGCGTCTGCCAGCTATGATGGTGTGCATGTCCTCTTGCTTGCTACGAGTAAGCAGATCTTGGTTGGTGATGGTATTCGGCCAAAAGATTCGGTGAATTTTTCTTAGGCATGTTGTGTGAAAAGAGGACAATTTTGACATTTCCTTCTCTGTGACTCTCCAGCATTCCGCACCATAGAGAAGCACAGAAAGCACGCAACTCAGGTATAATCTTAATTTTGTGCTTGTGCTGTATTGGGAGGACTTCCAGATGTTATTTAGGCTAAAGAAGGCTATTTTCATAGAGGAGACATAAAAGAGTTTCATGTCTTCAAGCCCGGACGAAATGTCACATATGGAAATAGTCGCAGCAGTGATCGTACCATTTCCCCCCCCCCCCCCCCCCTATCTAGGTTTACATTTTTTCGCTACACAAACGTATGATTCTGTATCGCAATTAACACGTGAGCCGTTTGGCAATTAAGCACGGATGGAACAGAGCGAAGTACGCAGCATGGCGTAATCGTTCTTTGATCAGGGAAACACGTGGGCCAGGCCAGGCGTTAACAAGAGGTCGGGCGTTAACGGTTTCTTTGAAGAATCAAGGGGCGATCAGTCTGAGACGTACCTTGAATTGTTACATTTTCAGGGGAATTAACTTACGTAGCTGATATTCGGCAAGGCGGAGATAATCAAAGACCAGCCAGAGATCGTCGATCGGCAGAGATGAAGAAATAACCTTTCATTCAGGAATCGAACGGCAAATTCGCCCGGCCCTGGACGTAGGTGTGACGTTCGCATTAAGAAGCGAAAAGAACGGCATCTAGGGATATATCCCTTGTCTCTCCAATAGTCATTATCAGTTGCTCAGAGCTTTTCTGAATTCACTAGCTCGTTATCCTAGATCTCTCGTAATGGAGTGAATTATTAGATTTCGTGGAGTGTTTCATTTTTCTGTTTGCGGTAATTTATATACTAGCCTCTAAGTGATTTGGTGTGTTTAAAGTTTTCATTTATATTTCACTGGGATTTTATGTGTTAAATGAATAGCATAATTAAATAACTTAAAGCAGATTTTTCCAGCTGTAAAGTAAATTTAATTATTCGCTATTTCCCAGTAAGAGATGTTTTAAATTGATTAGTACATACATTATGAAGGTATATATTATTTACTTCTATCCATGTTATGTAATTTTATAAATGACTAGTGTTCCTATCACGCGTTAAAAACGATAGGATAAGCTAGACGTTTGTGTTTTAAATCTAATTTATAACGGAGTGGTGAAAAGGTCTTACCTTAACGCATGTTATATATATGATATTGATATATGGTTAAATGTTTATATTTCTTTCCTAAAATATAGGCTGATCAAAACCTGCGAACTTAGCTGTCTAACGGTCTTATGGCCATATAAACTTACGTTCTTAGAGTCTTATAATCTATAAGCATCCAGGGATATTTAATATTGATGAGCTTCTTGCTGTGACCTGTGCTTTCCCGTTTCCTCATTTCAGGAGAGAAACAGAATAGAACCATTAAATTATAATATTAACTGGACCAGAACTATTACCAGATTTCATTTATATCAATCTCATCAGCCAGCTGTGGCAAAATATATTGTCAGCAACATTTCTGTAACTTAACATGGTGTCTCAGCAACCAGAGGCTAGACAACACAGAATATATATGTATTATTCATCCTATGTCGGCGCTCACCACGTATGAACCTTACTCTAACCAACAGAAGGCAGAGATACCGTATTTTATCCAGGAAAAATCAAATCATCCAACTCCAGCGAATCCCTTGCAATTTGCAGTCCGCAACTACGGCGAGTCTGGGGCTGGATTTGGCAAAACTTAATATGACACAGGAATAGTATTTTTAATTATTAGTGTTATTTCCACGGAATGCCTGCGACAACTATTGGGTAAGCGAATATGAATGTGGCCACAAGTATGAAGGATTGAATGAACTGTTAGAGAGTAACATAATTTTCTGTTGTTACCACTCTCATACCAATCTTTTCTTTTTTGTTTTCATTAACCTGTGTATTTACGGGATAGATTAATTAGGAACTTGTTCTTTGTTTCTTTACTGACTATTCCATACACTTATTGTTAACTTTTGATCTTTTGGGTTAATTAACCTCTGTTGGGATCTTCTTTGCTTTTCCTTTACCAGAGGGGAAAACCTATTTGATTAATTTTCATTTTGTCAGTAAACCATGATCTATTGATGTGTATGATTTATGTTGTAAAGTTCTAGTGATAAATAAACTTAATAAACCTGAAGTTATAGTGTTGGTCAACCCCTGTCCATATATGTTATCCATAGTTTGTTTTCACGTTTGTGCGTATTTGTCACAGAATTGTGTGCATGTGGGTGCAGTGTAACTTGTATTTTGTACAAGGAGAGAAAGTGCGTCTGATTTAAATTTAGTCGTCCAGATAGGCTGGATTAGAGAAATTACTCAACCCAGAGACTGTCCTTTCTCTTACACGATCACCTCATGAAAAAAACTATTTCTTCCACCTTACTCTCGTTTAGTTGTCCCTATCACCTCTGCTCCGACAGGACTATAAACACCTATTACCTATCAGATAAAATCTACGACAGTAATGAAGTTAATATCCTGTAAAATATTTAGTTTTAATTTCCACAGCTCTGAGAACAGAAATGGAAGAAACTCATCGTCGAACACATTCAAAATGTCCATACAGTTTATTTGATATATGGCAAGATGGATGGCAGATAGTTAAGTAGCTCCAAGAAATCGAGAATTTAGCTGGTGAACTAGAGGTAGGGATGGCACAGGGCAGATCAGATAGTTAACCACACAGATCTTGATAGTAGCTGTAGAAGAAAGTTGTGAAGAAAGCACCTTCTCGCTAGATCTATCCTATGCTCCAAGGATGCCTCTCGTAATAAGTGACGTGAATGCAGCTCGTTAATTATACACTACCAACTTAAATTTTTTATTTTTTTTTAAATTTCACACAACTACAAACAATTTCGAATTGCAACTGAAATTTAAATAAAATCAAAAACTGCAATTTATAGAAATTACTCAAAACACTTTAATAATGAATATATGTAACATCTATAATTAAAAATTGCAGATGATTGTATTGTGCAATACCATAATTCCAGCCGTAAGTACGTCGGTCGGTCGGTCAAATATAAAAGAAACAATACCATTATCGTCTAACTTTCAACCACAGTTGAACCCCCTTAACTGTGGTTGAAAGTTAATGTACTCTCTCGAAAATAGAAAAATGCGCAAATGAAGGTGTGCATGAATAGTTTGATTATGGAAAGAAGCCAACAACAAGATTGATAAACAGTATATGAACTGGAGACAGGAAGGTGCGAAAATGCAGATTAAATCAACAGACAATCAAGATACTCTTCTGTCCAGTTTCATTCGGGAAACGGATTTAACTCATCATTTTCTTAAAAATAACCTTAAAATGTAACTTTGTGATTGCTGTTCTGATACCTTAAACTACATTAAAGTATATTTTTTCTAAGGACCTATTTTGAGATCGCCTAATCCTCATATTAGTCGACAACTTACACCTACGGAAACCAAGTATCCCATTCTTGAGAATGAATTGCTTGCAATCATCTGGAGCGTAACCAAACTTCAACGATATTTAATAGGCGTCCATTTCACGATCGAGACTGATCAGCGGGCCCAGACGTCTACTCTAAGAATAAAAGGAAATTGAGGATTAGCAAAATTTTAATTTAAAGTATTGCGGACTTATTATTATGGATCAAAATGAAAAGATGGCTGCAATTAAAAACCTATCAATTGTGACGGGTTATTGCTAGTACACATAATAATTCACAAGCTGGAAAATTAATAAAATTGTCTGATTGTCCTTGTTGAACATTTAAAACAAAGTCACATTTGGTTTGGTTCTCTTATCTTATACACGTATCTTGTGGATAAAGCTTCAGCAGTCAGTTCTGATGCTGGATTTTTCTTGAACTCCCGTGGGACCTTATTCACTGGACACGAAGTCGCTTTGCTTTTGCCAGGCATGCATTGTTGGTCGTTGACTCATACACTGCAGTATCTCACTCAATTCACAAAAACTAGTTGTAATTATTTCACTGATATCTGAACCCTCAGGCACAACTTCGAGGACTGTGCTGGTAATTTACAACTGTGGCTTGAGCTTATCACAACAATTTCGTAGTGTGTCACGTGGCGTCTTCTCAGCAGTAGAATCTTGGTGTGAATTCGAGAGGCCTTTCGAACTCTGTCTTCACGGGCTATATACACTGGTTTTCAGTCAGTATGACTTGACTGAGCTTGTGTATGATTGGAACTCCCTCTCTCAATTTGATTGATTCCTTCGTTTCTCAGCTCCTGTGTTGAAATCGTGTTATATTGCATAAATTCTATTGGTTAACAGCCTTTGTTGAGCTGCCACAACCAGGTAACCAATGACTGAGAATGACGTTTTATAATCGGTGTTTATCAGTGTTTATCAGTGTTTATCAGTGTTTATCGGTGTTTATCATAGTTTATCAGTGTTTATCAGTGTTATCGGTGTTTATCATGGTTTATCAGTGTTTATCAGTGTTTATCGGTGTTTATCATGTTACATTTTTCTGGCAATTACAAATTTACAAGAGTAATTTACTCCTAGGAATAAGATACATTCAATCACTTGACTCTCTGTGAACACATTTGAAGTATTTTTTGCTGTAAGATGTGTATTGAAACCGAAAAATTAAAGGAGTATTTTTAATGCTCTAATGGAGCAACCCTTTCGCCCACCTCACATGTTCCGAGTACGTGGAACATAGTTGATGGACTTTTCTTTCAGAACCAGTGGGTCCTAATGATGCCATACTCCCCCCTGATATTCTGGGTAGTGAGATCGGGTGCCTAGCCTTCTGAGGTAAGGACGAAAATATAGGAGGTCCCGTGTGCAAGTTGCGCACGTTAAAAATTCCACGGCAGTTGGAAATCGTAAAGAGTAGGACATACTGCCGCTGTCCTGGCAAAATGTACAAAATTAGGAAACCAACCCACCACAAAAATATTTATAGAATGTGTGATTCCTGTATACACACACTGGGATCCTCGCCGGTGCTACGAAGTTCTTGCACTGTGCTGAGATCCTCCTTGTGTGATCTAAGGGAGGAGATCGGAGCACTGATGGAGTTGTCTGTGTACAATGAAGATAGCCTTGAAAACCAAACCCAAACATACCTTTGCGGACCATACTGTTTTTTTCTTCTTTTTTCTTTCTGAAGCAGCCTTACTGAAAGTGTCATCTCACAGAAAGTTAAACAATAAATCTAGGAAACAAAACCAAGACTAAACATTTGAACTACAGCGCTAACAAAATAATAGTTTCTAAAGGCAAAGTTACTCCTTGTCTAGTTCGGACCAACGCATTATTTTTGCGTCAAATACGTGGTGCACAAGCAGAGAGTTGCTCACAAACTGGACGAAGGGGCATAACCAAACTAATTCATTTATTGTTGTGTCCCTTCAAACTAGACCTTCTGATCACCTTATGTTGGTAATATACTTGCTATTTCCGTGAACTTTTGTAATCATTATTTTCATATTTATATTTTCTCTATAAACGTGTTGAATAATTGATCTGCGGAACATATAACATGGCTGACAATTTATTATCTCAGCATTAAGACGACCAGCGAGTCCCTGCGTTTATAGACTTCCATTTTGTCGACTCGTTCCTCAACTGGCGCTTCATTTTTGTTTTAATTTATTCCAGGAGACATTTAAAAATAGATATGATTTTTACGTCCAGCAATCCTCTCCCAGTGTTTTCAATTAATCATCATCATCCTTTCTCTTCTTGCTGCTTATGGATCACCACTGCACGTGATCACCTTGCTAGAAGTCTGTAGCAAAACATTCTTGTGCCTTTGTTGTGGTAGTTTCTGTAGCAACACTTTTACATGATAAGGTTTCTAGTCCACGCAGTTGATCAATCAATCAATACCCTTTAGCTCCCCGATGAGCATAAGCCTTCAACAAACACATGCCAAGTCTTCCTGTCCAGTGCCATCCGTTCAAGTTCTTTCCATGTTTTCCTCACCATTGTCACCTCTGTATCCAGTTCTCTTCTCCATGTCTTTTTGTTCTACCTCTGCCTCTCTTTCCCTGTGGATTCCAAAACACGGACTGCCTTGTAATGCTATCAACAGGTTTCCTCAATGTGTGTCCTATCCATCGCCAGCGTCCTCTTCTCAACTCTTGTTCCACTGGCACTTGTCTGGTTCTTGTCATCAATTCCACATTTGTGACTTTGTCGTACCATTACAGTCCTTCTATTCTACGCAAGCACCCGTTTATAAAAGTCTGTAGCTTTTTGGTTGTTGTTTTTGTTGCTCTCCATGTCTCAGAGCCATACAATAGGACTGACTTGACATTTGAGTTGAAGATTCTTATTTTCGTGTTGGACTTGATTTAATGAGAAAAACCATCAGTAACAATAGGGAAATTCTCAAGCAACTTCGGAGCAGAGGCAATTAGCATTGAAAACTGCTGAAGAAGTACCAACGACAGATAAATAGACTACATGACAATGAGTATGTTTTTAAAGACGCACTGTCATGAAAAAAAACAGCACTCAGGAGTAAGAGATGCCTCATAATCTTCACCATCGACCACCAGCTCCCGAGGGGACATAGGACTTTTACTAAAGTGTTGCCTAATCATTCTTTCCATGACATCAGCTCCTGGTTTTTCCGTGTCTTCCTCGTAATTTTCCTTTCTTTTCCAGTTCTCATCTCCATGTGTGTGTTCGGTCTATCTCTGCTTCTGTTCGGTCTATCTCTGCTTCTGTTCGGTCTATCTGTGCTTCTGTTCGGTCTATCTCTGCTTCAGTTCGGTCTATCTCTGCTCCTGTTCGGTCTATCTCTGCTTCTGTTAGGTCTATCTCTGCTTCTGTTCGGTCTATCTCTGCTTCTGTTCGGTCTATCTCTGCTTCTGTTCGGTCTATCTCTGCTTCTGTTAGGTCTATCTCTGCTTCTGTTCGGTCTATCTCTGCTTCTGTTTGGTCTATCTCTGCTTCTGTTTGGTCTATCTCTGCTTCTGTTCGGTCTATCTCTGCTTCTGTTCGGTCTATCTCTGCTTCTGTTAGGTCTATCTCTGCTTCTGTTTGGTCTATCTCTGCTTCTGTTCGGTCTATCTCTGCTTCTGTTAGGTCTATCTCTGCTTCTGTTTGGTCTATCTCTGCTTCTGTTCGGTCTATCTCTGCTTCTGTTCGGTCTATCTCTGCTTCTGCTCGGTCAATCTCTGCTTCTGTTCGGTCTATCTCTGCTTCAGTTTGGTCTATCTCTGCTTCTGTTCGGTCTATCTCTGCTTCTGTTCGGTCTGTCTCTGCTTTTGTTCGGTCTATTTCTGCTTCTTTCACACTGGCGATTCAAGAATAAAGACGACCTTGTAACGCCTATCTAAACATTTCCTCATTGTGTGTCCTATCCATCGCCAAAGCCTCTTCTCATCTCTTGCAGCGCTGACACTTATCTGGTTCTTGTCATCAGTTCCACATTAGTGATCTAGTCATCAGTTCCACATTAGTGATCTAGTCATCAGTTCCACATTAGTGATCTTATTGTTTGTTTTGTGAGTTTTATCGTTTGTTGTGGCTAACGAGTTCTATATTCGCTCCTCTAAACGCTTTTACCTTGTATGTCATGTACTAATCTAAACGTATGCTTATATGATAAATCTAAATGTATGTCCTGTGGTCTGATGATATTCATGCTGCTTTGTGTATTCCTTTATGTAGACGCACACTTCCTCCTTCTAGGAAGTTGGTTAGTACAAGGGGATTGACATAAGTCTTGGGCCTGGCCATGAAGGACATGTCACAGATAGCTGAAATTTTGTATAGTGTTTATTCCTTTTCAATATAGCCACCGTATGAATTGACACACTTCTGCCTTCTCTGCTTGACCTTGAAAATACCTTGGGAGTAGAACACCCTATTTTTCAAACTAAACCAGTCATCACATGCCAGTATAACCTCTTCATCGCTGTCAAACTGATTTCCTTTTAGCTGTTTTTTTAAGATTTGGGAATAGAAAAAAGTCTGATGGAGCCAAATCTGGAGAATATGGTGGGTGTGGAAGAATTTCAATATTCAAATCGTTGGCTGCTAGCTGCACAAGCCGTGCTTTGTGAGAGGGCGCGTTGTCTTGAAGCAAGGGAAGATAGTGTATGTCTTTTATCTCGTATGTTCTTAGAATCGTCTTGTGTGAATTGATACTCAGGTAGATGCGTTCTGTGCATGTCTAGACTTTGAGAGTTCGATTGTGGTTTCCGCCAGCTCGGGGAGTGAAGAAATGGTCTGAGCAGCGAGCGGACGCAATCTGCGTCTTGTGATTTTTCTGAGGGAAATACATTGTCTTTGTGAGTTAGTTAGCTAACTAGACTATTTCCCAGTGTTATTCAAGCCTGCCTGGAGGCATATGTTCAGTGGTTGATTTCGAAAAAAGGTAATTCCTCTTGTATTGAACTTTACGCTATCATCTAGAAGTTCGTCATTTTTGTCGCTCTTTGCTCGCCTGTGTGATTCAAAAATGGAGAGGTACTTTGATTAGGATTTCGCCACCGGTATCTTTATACCTGAACTAGTTACATATGTGGGTCGCTCTAGACCAACAAGACTATTGTCTGTGTTCCAGGATTCGTTATATCAGAGATCACGTCCAAGTCAGATGGTTAGACTTAGGAATGTTATAAAGGTCGGGTTGACCTGTACTCCATGTATGCTATTCACGTGCAGACGATAAATGGACTTATTGTATACATCTGATCTGCTAGCATCAGGAAGGGAGTATTTATTATTATCTATGAACATTGATGATCTGCAGCTGACACTGTTGCAGAATTTATATGTATGAACTTTAGGTACCCAGATCTGTGCTATATATTATTTATACAGCTTCACGAACCAGAACTTTACGATATCGAAAATACGGAAGCTATTTGTTTACAAGATGAATATTGAGTATTGGATTCTACATGACTATCAGCTAATATCATTTTGAATGCGTACTTCGTTGAACTATGTTGGTGATGACATATATATCATGACTGTTTTGTGGCGTGCAATAAATGGTATAAAACGTAAAGCGAAGTTACCATTTCTATGACTCTACACCTCATGTTGCCTGTGTTGTACTCTGTGAACTATTCTACTACAATATACACAGCAACATCATAAACCAGAGAAGACACCTACATCTTGCACTTTAATACCTGGTGTCGATAGGGGTGGTAATTTGACGTCCGCCTAAATCCACCCTTATCACTGCACAAGCCGTGCTTTGTGAGAGGGCGCGTTGTCTTGAAGCAAGGGAAGATTCTGAGTGCGCGTTATCCCTCGTTTCCTGGTCACAACCTTTCTTAGTTTGGTGAGAAGATCTGCATAATACTGTCCATTAACCGTGTTGCCACGAGGCAGATAATCTTTCAAAAGGACACCTTTACAGTCCCAAAAAACAGTCAGCATCACTTTTCCTGCACATTTCTGCGCTCTCAGCTTGACAGGTGTTGGGGAGCCCGGGGTTTTCCACTGCATGCTGGCAATTTTGGATTCTGGGTCATAATGGTGTACCCAAGTCTCATCTACTGTCACCTTGGTTCCATCTCCCTGTGTATTTCTGTAGGTGTTTTTCCCTGAAACATCAGAAATTTTATCACAGCTCTGGCCTCCTTCTTTTCCATTGTTTTGTCAAATCTTTGGAGCAGAAGATCCGGTCAATAGGGTACATTGCGCCATGCACCGCAGCGGAAAAACCCATTGAAAAAACAAACGCGTACTTCACACATTCAGTGCAAATATGATGAACTTTAAATGTGCCAAGTTTCATCTTCCTCCTGTGAATCCTTCATGGTCAGGCCCAAGACTTATGTCAAACCCCTTGTAAATCCGACGTTTATGAATAAATCTCAATATTCCGCCACGTCATGATCTCTTCAACATCGCTATTGTTTGTTCTTATCTGTACATTTTGGTCACCCATCAGAACTGAAATGTTTTCTTTTTATATTTATCTTAGCTTCTCTTTCGGGCCCCGCCAACACACGAATTAAAAGGACAGCAAGGCACTCAAGCCGATCCACCGCTTCAAGGTCGAGTACCAAGGGTCGCTGTCTGGTACTACCCAATTATGTGGCGTACATTCCAATATAATCTCACTGCAAAAAAAAAAAGTGTATGATCAATTTAGCAAGAGTAGTTGTTTATCTCAAATTTACATCAGATTTATCCCAAAATATTAAATATCCGCATTCAGAATAAACAAAACAATTATAAAGGACCATTTTATCGGAGTCCAGGATTTACTGATAGCCATATTTGGCACATAAAACAAACGCAGACCTCTCCTCCACCCCTTCCACCACTGGGTGTGTATTCTACAACGATCAGACGCTTCTGGTTTATTTTGAGACGATATCAGGTAATCCAACATTACTTCTGTGATCTCAACGGACCAAAAACGTCTTGCTCTGTAAAAACTGGTTGTTTTACGGGAAACGCCTCAACAACCAGATGGAGCAGACTTTGTTCAGAATCTAGATCGACAATGTCTCGTTTTAGGAACATTGCGTACTCTTTTATGGTGAGTTCTTTTATGTCTCATTCAGGGTGAACCATAAGTCCTTTGCCGGTTTACTTAAAACGTGTGATTATAATAAATAATTGTATGTTGTAAAGTAAGCACTCCGTAATAATGACAGCACAAACAGTATTTAATAATAAGTAAAATTTTATTTATAATTCAAAATGGTGCCCATGAGCATTCATAAATCCAGCCTTTTCCGAAAATTTTCACAAACTCTTTAACATCAAACTTGGTCATTTCTTTGTAACACTTCTTAAGATCCTTTAAGGTTTCAGGTTTCCAAGCTTAGTCCTTTAAATATTCCAGTATAAATAATCTGCTAGAATTAAATCAGGAGACCTCGCAGTCCATTTGATTGAATAATGTCTTCTAATCCAATTGTTCGCGAATATTTCATTAAGAAAATTTCTGACAATAGGGGAATAATGTGATCAAAACCAGAATGCTATCTTGGTCATTTAGAGAAGACATGGTGTACTTGAAATTTTAGATATCTTGCCAAAAAGATATATTTAGAATAATCTACTAATCTTTACCTTATACATAATATTTTGAAAGGGTAAGTGACTTATGGCTGATCTGTATTACTTTTATTCATGTAGGAATGTAATAATTCTTACTGCAGGTGAAATACCTTCGGCTGTCTAAGGAACGTGAAATATGGGTGCCTCTAGAGTCTAAGCCGAGACAAATATAAAAAAAAAAAAAAACATTGATCATCTTTGTCACATAAACAGTATAGTTAATTTAGTAATGAATGATATGTGTTGAATACGCATACACGATATCACATAAAGCACCAAGTTATCATCCAAGGTAAGTATCATTCAAGCCAAAAGTATCATTCAAGCCAAAAGTATCATTCAAAGTTAAAGCTTAGTTATATGTGGGCTTTTACAGAATCCATTACACATTTTTATTTTGTGTACGCATATTTAAATGTATATTTATTTGCATAGTTAACGTTTCACTGTAGTTTGCTTTTATGTCTGGTCATTTCAAGCTCCATAATAAATTCAGTAATGCAGTTTACTACCAGCTTAAATCGCTCGCTTCTCGATGCAAAGTTCATGGGATCGACACCAATTAGCGTCACGCTCCACTATACCCAACTGTAAATGAGTACATGACTGCTCTTGAGTTATGGAAGGCAAAGGCAGCGAGGAAGGGAACCAGTCACACCACTAAGACTTAAATAGCTGAAATCTGATATAGTCAAGTCTCTAACACCTTACTCTTCTACGGCAGTATATGTTATGGAACTATCTTTATCAGTTTTAAATTCCATACGGTTATTGTTATTGTTATACAGAATTGACATCATTGCACTCCGGGCAAACCCATAGGTGTTCAGTCTCCATCAGTATATGTCGAAGAGTGTACATGCTAACTGTTCCTGTAGCTCGCTGGTTGTATACACGACGGTTGCATCCTCTCATACGTCCATCTCTACTAGCCTTACGTTTCATGCCGAATTCCAACAGTTCCATACGGTTAAATTATTGTGGCTTGAATGACATAGCACTTTCTGAAATTTGCTGTTATTCATCTTTGAATATTTATTGAGATAGATATTAGTGTGTTCCTCATTTGAAAATACTGTATTCTTAAATCTCGTCGCTGGTTGTCTTCAAGTTTGTCAAAGCTGAGCATCCAGTCCTTTCCGTCACGTAGCATTGCTACTTTTAATAATAAATATTACTTATTTACTTGGTCGTAATGGTGTGTACAGGTTTGCGATGGATTCTGCCATACTGTCACATCGGCAATATTCCTCCTGGCCTCGGTCCTTCAGAGATTGTCTAATGTTGTTCTCCCAAGGAATTCTGGGTCGTCCTGGAGGTCTGGATCCCTGGTTCTTGGTTTTCTACATTTGCCGTGGTAGCTGATCTTCCTTCATTATGCACACGTGGCGAAACCATCATTGTTGGGACTGTTCTACGTGGGTCTGTAGGGGCTGGTAATAAATCACCATCATTGTTGGGAATGTTCTACTTGGGTCTGCAGGGGCTGGTAATAAATCACCATCATTGTTGGGACTGTTCTACTTGGGTCTGCAGGGGCTGGTAATAAATCACCATCATTGTTGGGACTGTTCTACTTGGGTCTGCAGGGGCTGGTAATAAATCACCATCATTGTTGGGACTGTTCTACTTGGGTCTGCAGGGGCTGGTAATAAATCACCATCATTGTTGGGACTGTTCTACTTGGGTCTGCAGGGGCTGGTAATAAATCACCATCATTGTTGGGACTGTTCTACTTGGGTCTGCAGGGGATGGTAATAAATAAATCACCATCATTGTTGGGACTGTTCTACTTGGGTCTGCAGGGGCTGGTAATAAATCACCATCATTGTTGGGACAGTTCTACTTGGGTCTGCAGGGGCTGGTAATAAATCACCATCATTGTTGGGACTGTTCTACTTGGGTCTGCAGGGGCTGGTAATAAATCACCATCATTGTTGGGACTGTTCTACTTGGGTCTGCAGGGGCTGGTAATAAATCACCATCACTGTTGGGACTGTTCTACGTGGGTCTGCAGGGGCTGGTAATAAATCACCATCATTAATTTCCTTATGGAACATGGTGCCCCCACTTTAGCTGGTCCCCATGAAGGAAGTCTGCACCAACATTGACACGCAGCGGTGATTTGCGTAGCTATTTGTTTTTACATGATGACGTATCTGGTAAGTGGAACATTATATATAATCTTCACATTTTACTTACTTTTGAAGTAAATGTTTACCTTATTGGAGAAAAAAAAATACATTCGTTTACCTATAATGATGTGTAGCAGTTGACTTTTGTATAGACCCGTCGCAGTGAAATAACAAGTTAAAAAAAAATAGACATTTAATCTTTGTTACATTTTTTAACATTGCGCGTTAAAAAGTCTACGTAAAACGACACATAATATAATATATTCACGGACGTTATATCACCTTTAGATCTGTAACCTTTTACTCGAAATCCCCAGGAACAGCTTTGTGTCGGAAACCGGATTTTTCGGTTGTCAGATGTTGCCCAAATCGCGAAAACTGTGCTCGATAAATAGCCCACAGGCGTCCAGGAAAAATATAGAAGTAAGGTTAAGCACAGGACAAATGGGTAGTTAACCGCACATATATTGCTGGTAGCTGTAGACAGAGAGCTTAAAGTAAGTCACGTTCTTGCTAGATCTGTCCTATGCTCCAAGGGTGTCTCTATTAATAAATGTTATGAATGCAATTTGTTAAATATTCCTTTCCGACACACAACAATTTTGAATTAATAACTAGAATTTAAAGAAAATTAACAACTGCAATTTATAAGGTAAACCAAAACACTGTTAATAATTATGTAGATTGATTGATATATGCACACAATTACACAAGCTTGAAAAATAAATATACTGTCAATTAGTCACTGTTTCATCATGAATATTTGACCCCGGTAACTTTAGTGTTGTTTATCAAGTACCAAATTCCAACACAGCCTGGCGCTACAGTACATTTCTCTAGGTGGATGGTTGATGACTTTCCAGATTAGTATATAGTGCTGTCTCATGATGTCACTGTGCTCGTGGACAGATCTTAAATTTCTATTCACAAATTTCTGTGTTGCACGTTCGAAGATTGGAACGGCAAAGACAGGACAAAACGGCCCATAGTATATGTATTTTACCACTAGGACGTCCCTCCTGTGACTGCCTGGCCAATATAGAACACAATCCTCATTTTGACAACACTGTCACACTCTGTGATTCTGACAGTCAAGTGACTACGTTGTACATTTGTACATCTCAGTATTATAATATTATACGGCAAGCATGAAAATACATTGAATGGTACTAACATCATTAAAATTAATTTGGTTAACTTTTTAATTTTTTCCCTTTGAAAAAAAAGGTGACAGCCCTCAGCTGTTTATTTTCCTGGTGTTCCTTTCGACGTTTTCTCCTCTCTTCTGCTTGCTGTGAGAGCTTCTTTTCGCCCAATCTGAGGTGGTGCCGTAGATAGCATCGCCACATGGTGTGATCGGCAGCTTCATCCTCCCAGGTTGCTGGATTTATGTCCATTGCCCTCATGTCTCTCTTGCACGCATCTTTGATCCGCAGCTGCGATCGCCAAGGTGTTTTGCCAAAACGTGGTCTCCCTTACAAAAATATGTATGTTAATAGTGAATTCTTTGTTCTACAGTGATAACAACCAAGCTCTGAAAAGAACTTTAAGCATGTACTGCTAGCATGTGAAGTCCTAGGAAGATCTTGTCCTAAAAAGAACTAGCTATCCGAGCCAAAGCTGTTCATGGATTGTAATGTAGGTTATAATTCAGTTGTAGACCATATGCTGGTTATATCTAAAAAACAAAACACGAGCAAAACAAAAGCATGTAGATCTATCAATCATAACGTGAATTTATTTTAAATAATACATCAATTTGACATAACTCTAAGATATTTTACAGAAAAATAAACTAACGATCTAAAACACTTACCAACCTCTCCAGACCTAACTGTACTTCGAGGACTGTGGCTTGTAGCTTATCACACGTGTAGGTCAGATCGTCGTCTTTTCAGCTGTATGTGCTTGGCGTGAATTCGGGAAGTATTTGAACTCTTTTTTCTTCTTTAAATTTCAACTGTGTCTGAAGCAGGCTTATATATTTTTTTTCAGTCAGTCTGACTGGACTGAGTTTGCGTTTGATTAGTTGCTGACGATTCCATCTTATTCTTCTATTCGCCCGCAACTTCGACCAATGATATTTTTTTCCCGCTGACTTTCTACCAATGGTGTTAAAGCAGGTTTTACCGTGATTCACTTTTTATGATGAAAATCCAGTGAGAAGTTTATTTCCACGGTGCGAATCCCAGGAGTTTATGTTCACGGGTCAAATCACCGAGAAAATCATTTTTCACTGCTCATATCACCGAGAACATAATTTTCCAACACTGAATACCAGTGAGAATTATTATTTATTATCAAGACCTCAGAGAGATTAGTCCCGTTTTGCTACAATGTGGTAAATTAAAAGAAACAATAGTTTCGAAAAGCATACATGTTCAGCCAGGAATAAAGTTTTATGTAGGTTCCATCGAGATATAACGTGTTAAGGATAAAATGTGAATACCATACAGCCGATATTCCATAATACCCCGTGTGGTCTCTGGGGGTCTCTGGAGATGAAAGAAGAATATGACAACTAATCCCTCCGGCAACGCGCAAAAGGCGACTTATCTGAAGATGTGCATGGGAGTGGCAACTGTATCGTGTAAAACGAGTAGCTACATAAATTACTGCTCCAAGAGACTGCAGGCTTCTTGCTAGGGTGCTGAAGCAGTGCTAACTTCATGATACATAAGGAGCAGAAAATGAGTGGACTGAATTAACTTTCGAGAATCAATTTGAAAAAATAAACATTCTGGACAGATTTGTTTTTGAAACTGTATGTTTCCCTGAATGTAATTTACCATATAAAATTCTTTTCTGAATGCGCAGACTTAAAATGACTGTACAATGTTCATTTCTACCTGTTAGTGTCCTTTACAACAAATTTAAACTTGAAAGGGTGTTTAATAATTGTATACTGTTACATATGGGTCGTCGTGTAAATATACTGAATGAAAGAAAAAGAAAACATATTTTAAGAACTAAAATCATCTTTAAATTTATCGTCACAAAATCACTGCATCTAAATGTTATTTTTACATCCTCCATTTATCATGAAATATAAATATACCAGCAGGATGTTGTATCCAGTTCTCTTACTTACTTACTTACTAAGTCGTTCCCCTTCTACCGTGAGGTGTAGAGGTTTGGAAGAGAGAGCGCCAGACCATTCTATCAGCTGTCTTCTTCCTAGCCTGGTTCCATTCTAGTCCTCGGTCCTTCAAAGATTGTCTAATGTTGTCCTCCCAGCGGACTCTGGGTCGTCCTGGAGGTCTGGATCCCTGGCTCTTTGTTTCCCATGCTTGTCGTGGTAGCCGATCTTCTCCCATTCTGCAGACATGGCCAAACCATCTTAGTTGGGACTGTTCTATTTGGGTCTGCAGCGGATGGGATTTTAGGCCTTGACGGATCGTCTGGTTGCGGACTATGTCTCTTCTTGTTACTTCAACCACTTTCCTCAGATACCTCATTTCTGAGGTTTGGATCTGGCTTTTGTGGGTTGTAGTCATTGCCCACGACTCGCATCCATATGTCAAGACTGGGACATAGGTGGAGCGGTATACAGCCATCTTCGTTTTCTTACCAACCTCTTTCTTGCTGAGGAATCCACGATTTATGGCCTGAAAAAGTCTCCCAGCCGCTGCTTTTCGAGTGGCCAACTCTTCTTTGATGCCTCCCTTTCGGTCTATAATAGCTCCGAGATATTTAAAGTGGTTGACCTGCTCCAGGACCTGTTCTTTCAACTTAATCTGATGTTTTCTTTCTTCTCGTGATATCACTGTCACGTGAAAGATAATTTATTTTACCATCTTGTCCATAATTTGATTACTCCCTTAAATGTTCTGTTTTCCGAGACATTTTGTATTTTCGTTTCTTTCATATTCTACCTACATTTTTTCACCTTCTCAACCCCACCCGAGGTTGTTTACGCTGGCCAGCTGCGGTCAGCTAACGCTAGACGTAATGTTATCTAAACGCACCTGTTCGACCAGAGAAACATTTCTCGGGTCCGCTTTAAGTGTTAGAACGAGCCTAAGACGGTTTCTGTGAAAGAAACGGTTCGTTAGCGGCGAGTACCCTCTGTGGTCCCAACAGGGGAATTTCTCTGGTTGCTTTAAAACGTTTGATGACGAGCGGCTGGTACCCTTTGAGGCCTGGGTAACGAGTGTGATCTGTTTCAGGGGAAGATAACAACCCGCGGTCAGTCTTTGGGTTTTCGCCCCTTAGACAAGATAGAGCATAATGTTATGCATTTCTCTACCTGGGGAACTTTCGCACGATTTCTTTTGTCTTACTCTAGATTACGTCTTTCGCCGAACTTCTGTAGAAATACGCACGCCAGGTGTTCGGGGGGAGCGTCCCTTGTGATCTACAAGAGTAGACTGGGTTTAATAGACAAAGACATTCGTAAATTTTCCTGGCCCGTAGATGATCATCATGAGATAAGGCAAACTTTAACACAGTACTAGAATGTGTTTGCCTATGTCCTAGTCATTTTTCGGGGTGAGTTGACATATCTTATAATTATTATATTAGATTCATGTTAGCTTTTATATATCTGTTAGGAAAGTGAATTTATTTCTGAGGACTTCTCCTAGTAATTTATTCAGTGATAAGGTAGCGCTGTCTACGGCCTATTAAGTGGTGCTTAAACTGTTACGGTTTATCATGGGTTAAATGTTAAACTTACAATAACAGATATTAGGCGTAGAATCAGTCCACGAATGCTTACCATTGGGTTAAGAGTCAGCAAAATTAACTGTCATTTCTGTAAGATAATGTCAGGTGTGGATTGTTCACTTTAAAACTGAATAGTGAGATGCAGGTAATAACTCTGGATTATAGGAGATAGTCACTTATTCCTTTTTGATAGATATTTCTATTGGCAAGGTAGGATCATTTTATGCTTACTTGTGTGGCTAGGCACTAGTCTATAACTTTCACTGAAAGCAGTCACCAGGCATAGATATAATTATATCGTATGATCTAGCCACAACTGTATTATTATAGCAAGAACATTGCATTTTCTTTGTACTCATTTTGTGGAAATGCTAATATATTTCCCAAAGGGGACATACGATTTATTTGTGTAATGTCAAATGCTGTAATCTGTTTATGTAAATTCATTTAATGTTGTAAGATGAATAAGCATATTCATTTAACTGTAACTACAGGTTAGGTTTCCTGTATGTTGAGATTGGGAGAAGAGGAGTAGATTTTGCTGTCAGAATATTTAATGACAGTTACATGGGTGTGCAAAAGATATTAAGCCTATGCGGGCGCGTGTTGATAATTGATATTTTTAAGGAACAGGAGACATGGTTAAAGACAGCCCTAAACTATCATAGCAATAACTACAATAAATCTAATCCCATAGTGGAGCGAAACTTTCTGTATAAAGTTAGTGTGATTTTAGCGTTGCTTGAAGTTAAAAGGTGTCTCTTTTGGGTCTCAGTTGCAGGGAGACCGACTCGCGAGAGCAGATTCCAGTCAGGCGAAGAACGAAATATTCTCTTCGATCTAGAGGGTTCTGAATACCGCTAGCGTCACGAATCGTCAACCCCGTTCCTGAATCAAAACCCCTTTTTGTCAACGCCAAGTTAAGCTCACGCAGTGCAACGGAGCCAACGCTAAATCTGGAATCGCCAAACGCAGTAGTAGTTCTCTACTCGCTTATTGGATTACCAGCCAGAGCATTGCGGCTTCCAGAATATCAAACCCGCTCAGCATGCCTATAGCAGAATTCCATATCACCCGCCTTTTTTGTGCCTAAACGGGGCACTCAGCAAACCACAGCCAAACCAGTTTAAACAGGATTTACAGCCAAGCGGAGCCTTGCGCCGGATAAGCGCGCCTGGGTCTCTGTGTCCTCAAGTGACTTCTTCTGGTGTATTTCCTGGATACTTAAAACCTCGCACGTATGAGCAGCCATCTATGGACAGAGTTCCAGCCCCCACTCACGCTATAAGGGGAGTCACCAACGTTTAGCACCAACAAAGAAAGTTTTGTAGGCTAGTCCCTCACGAAGGATCTACAAGTAATTCACTTCCTGGAGCTAGTACATTTGGTCCCCGAAAAGCAGACAGGCTGTCGCCCAGTTCAATCAGTTGGTCAGCAGGAGATAAACAGCGTCCCCCAGCCCAATTCGCGCCAGTAGGGGGGGGGGGTCACCAACGATAGCGCCTATACAGTGATGTTATTCAGGTTAATTCCATCACCGATGGAGGATATATACGAAAACACCACTTACTGGAGTTACTTCAGCTGGTCCCCGAAAACCGAAGGACTGTCACTCGATTATTTATCTCTTTGTGTTCTACAGGTTTTATGAATGGTGATCTGTGTGTGTGTGGTTGTTGGGGTATATGACTATTGATGAAGATTTGATTATTGATGTAATTTTATGTTGTTGTGATGATATGCATTATTTTCATGCTTTTCTTCTTTAATAAATTTTACACATTTATTAATGCGCTGTTCACGACCTTTCCATCCATATTTGTATTTTTAGCTCTTTACTATAATCTCTATGTATGATAAGAGAAAAGAGAGAGAGCAGGAGGTGCTGAGACAGACATAAGTGAGTTGAGGCTTGGAGAGAGAGATCCTTTGAATAAATCTTCTTCCAGGTTGTCTCAAGTCCATCTCCTATTTACACCTTATCTAAAGTGTAATCTATAACTCTGTCAGTCCACTATCCCTTGTCGATTTCACTACAGTTGTCCAACTCGACAAATACTCTACACTCTAACTCAACCACGACAATCACCATGGATTTTGTTTTAGAGCTGCTTATGACCATCCCTCTCTTCTCCAGCTCTTCCTTCCAGACTTGCAGGTTGGATTGGAGATGTGCTTCTGATTTAGCAATCAGGGCAACATCATCAGCAAATGCCAGCTCCGAAATATAGACCTGTCTCATCTTCCAGTACCCCACTGAATACTTTCTTGTTCTCTCCTTACATGCCTTGATGACATCGTCCATAAGGAGTATGAAGAGGTAAGGTGACAGGATATCACCTTGTCTTACACCAGTGGTGGTCCTGAACTCTTCTGACTTATGGTTTGCTGTCCTCACATAATTTCTGCAAGACTTGTAGAAGCTCTGTATAGCATGAATCAGAGGTGCTGGAATATTCAGTTCTCACGAAATAAATATGTATTTGAAAGATTGTTATATTCAGTTGTCGTGAAATATAAATTTGCACGTAGGATTTTATATAACTTTATCGTGATACATAAATATATCAGAAGGATTTTATATCCAGCTGTCAGGAAATATAAATAGACATGTAGGATTTTATATCCAGTTGTCAGGAAATATAAATATACACGTTGGATTTTATATCCCGTTATCATGAAATATAAATACACCAGCAGGATAAATATCCAGTAATCATGAAATATAAATACACCAGCAGGATAAATATCCAGTTATCATGGAAAATAGATGTACCAGCAGGATTTTATATCGAGTTATCGTGGAATATAAATACTCATGCAGGGTTTTATATCTAAGTTTCATAAACCATATTCACTAGCAGGATTTTTATATACGTAAAAAATACAAATGTTATGACATCCAGATTTCAAATTCATGTCATAAAAATGTGTCTATTAGCATTATTTTATTTTAAGGTTGAGTTATAATTTCTTAAAATTTCAGAGTGGGCGCTACAACAAGATGAAGGGAAAAACTCCCGCCATGCCTGGTAGGACGTCCAGTACGAGTACAAATGACGCAAAGAGTACCCGAGGTAAATTCAAGAAATTAGCGTCTGTCATTGAGTTTACTGTCGATGGTGGCGGTCGATGCTGTATGATGAGAAGTCCGTACTGGATTCATAAGGTATGTATGTTCTCTTCTTTTGTTTTTTTCTTGTTGAACTTCATTCATTTCTTTTTCTTTTTTGCAGCTACTACGACACATGGTCTCCTTGCAAAAACACGCAGCACAGCATTATCATGCACTTGCAACAGTTGTTTCTAAAGTTTTGTTTGTTTCATGTCAATTTTTTTTTTTTGACGTACTCTCGCTATTACTCGTGAGTATCCTATTTTCCCTGTACGCTGACAGGTGTCCTCTCGCCATTTTGGCAAATAATCGCCGTCTTCAGAGAGTACCTATTAGAGCTGGGTTGGCTCAGGAGCCGTTCAGGTTATTCCAGTCCCTGGTCGACGACATTCTTTCAAATGTCCTCGCCAGGACTCGAATTAATCCAGTACAAATCCCGGTCGACGACACTACTTCAAATGTCCTGGTTTGAACAAGGATCACCCGATCGCCAGCGCAGTGTGGTAACCATTACACCAGCGCGGCTCTCATTTTCATGTCATGTGGTTGATAGTCCCATGGTCAGTCTCGTATTAGTCACCTCTAATAACACGCTGGCTTGGCCATGTCAGCCGCATGGAAGATGTTCGCATCCCGAAAGATATCTTATACGGACATCTGGCAGATGGTAAAAGAACAGTTGGGCGATCGCAGCTGCGGATCAAAGATGCGTGCAAGAGAGACATGAGGGCAATGGACATAAATCTAGCAACCTGGGAGGATGAAGCTGCCGATCCCACCATGTGGCGATGCTATCTACGGCACCACCTCAGATTGGGCGAAAAGAAGCTCCCACAGCAAGCAGAAGAGAGGAGAAAACGTCGAAAGGAACACCAGGATAATAAACAGCTGAGGGCTGTTACCTCACGGGCGCATTCCCATAGTCAATTATGACTGAAGGGACTATTATTATTATTATTATTATTATGATAATGAGACGCCGGAGGAAGATAGTCCTATTCGTTGTTTGTCTTGTCTAGAAGACCAGGGGAAGTTACTGGACTTTGTAGATATCAAACAGAGAAGAAAACCTTCAAGTGATAAACTGGTTGGAAAAGGCGATAATGTCTCTTCAGAATGTTTAGCTCTTGTGTTGTTTATAAATTCTGTTGTTAACTTCCCACCCCCAATATCATTATTTTAAGCTGCACAGATCGTCTCTCTTTGAAATTAAGAATGTTTTAATTTAAATACACTTTGAGAATTGTATTACTGCAGGTCAAAAATGTAAAAAAGGAATCATGTCTATTTCTTTACCATGATTAAATAAAGATTTCGTTCGTTCTCTTTATCGCCCGTTACCTCGTTCCTGTTGTCAGAATGTATACTAGCTTTCCTCTTCACAAGGCAAGTGCAAATGGACAATATGAATGTGAAGTGAATGTGATCTAAAACATGTATTATAATGAGTGTTCTGACAGGTTATCTTTGGGAATAAAAGTCTCTCCATTTTATGCAGTGTCTCTTCCCATTTCATACTGTCATTTTGTCGAATATTTATCTCTCTGCATTCTTTTTCTTCTCTTTGTGGTTAATTTTCTAATTGCTAACAAATTTTCCAGTGGTTCAATTGTTATGACGTGTTCAATAACACTTTGACTGTCTGCGCCTCTGTCTTGTTGAATGAATTAAGTTTTTCTTCGGCTCTCTCTCTCTCTCTCTCTCTCTCTCTCTCTCTCTCTATATATATATACATATATATATATATATATATATATATATATATATATATATATATATATAGATATATATATATATATATATATATATATATATATATATATATATATATATATACTTCTGAGTAAGATCTCGTTTAATTTTCTGAATGTCGTACACCAGTGTTGTCACAGCTGGGTATTTTTTACTAGATCTGGGTTTTTTGGCTTCCGTCTGGGTATCTGAGTATTTTTTTTCCAAATCTGCATTAATCTGGGTATATTTGACAATTGGCATTTACAATGTATGTATATTCTATACACTGAGCATTATAAATTATATTTATATTATAATTAAATGTAAAAAATTATGTGCTATATATTTTTTATGCCACTTAAATTTAATTCTTGTTTTTAACCACATCAATGACGTTGTTTTTTGACTCGTTGACATTAACTATCTATTTCTTGTTATTCTGTTAATGGCTGTCATCAACAAAACTCAGTCATTTTTGCGATGTGTTTTAAAGTATTCTTTTTAAATTTTAGACTTAAGCAGATAAACAACAAATTGTTTTTGTTATTATAAGATTAAAAAATGAACGATGATGAAGGTAGTTGTAGCAGCATGACGACACACACGCCACCGCGTAAACAAGTGAAGCCATGGTATCAGCAGGCATTTTGTGCGGAATGGCTAACAGACAGCGAACTGAAGGATTGGATAAAGCCGGACTCTGGCAATCGCTATGCTGCAATTTGCACGGTCTGTTCCTATACATTAACTAATGCCAACAAAACAGCTTTATTGACACATAAAAGTACACAGAAGCACATGAAAAGATTCGAAGCCAAAAGCAAAACTCGGAACATTAACAAGTTTTTCATCAAACTACCTGCCATCATCATTATTTTTCCCCGACACTTGACAGTTGTATTCAAGTGGAGTACCTAGCTTATACACTGTGCAGGACCGGCACTCTGGCAAAGAGTCGGCCGTTAAAAAAATAAATAATCATCATCCTTAAGATTAGGAGCAGCCAGATTTATCCAGATACTAGAAGTAACCCCTCTCTTAAATGGTGAAACATCAAGGATTCTCACACTAGTCACCTGGTTATATTGAAACCAGTACCCAGATAGAAATTCAAGACCGAGCGGGAAACAAGCCTGTTTTTCCCCGCCCGCCCATACACTGCAAGCGTTGTCGCAACGATTTATTCAGTTGTAGTTCCTGTGTCTAGACGTATACTCCCCTTGTGCACCCCATCGAAGGAAAAGTGACAGTTTAGAACAGTGACGATAACCTTCGGGATTCATACTTCTCCCAGGATTTATCTTGGATAATAGCAGATTCGGCGTTCACCTCATTTGTTTTTGTTTTTGTTTTTTTGTGGGATGAACTGGGGCCAATTTGTACCCTCGACAGCTGGAGGGGTACATTAATCACAGTGAAAAAAGGATTTTTCGAGGAATATTCTGTTAACAAAGGATACCACAGACCCACGGGTAAAAGACAATAGGTAAGAGAGTGAGAGGTGGCCACTGAGTGAGAGAGTGTGTGATGATTTTTGTTTGCTGGGAAATATCTATTATATTGGTTGTTTGATTTTTTTTACTTGGTCTTATATCGCACCAAGATTGTTTATTCCTGTAACTAAGTGTTAACCTTCAACCTTTGGATTAATATTTTTTTTTGGTTCTCTACATACGGTGAAGGCGCACGATTCTTCTTTTTTCCTCTATTTGTATGATTCTTGATATCTTTGGGTATTTGATGTTGTAACAATTTTAGTGATAATAAACAACAAAGAATTTAACTTCATGTGTTGGTCAGATCCATACCCATTTATCCTGAGTTCTTTCACGTGTATGTGTGTTGTTGAAACTTGAAAAAAGTTACCCTTCCCCAAAACCGCATACACCCCGCCCTATTATTTAGCGAAGGTTGTAATTATAAATAACTACAATGTTTGAAATTTTGCACCAAGGCCATTGCCTATCCGAACAGTCCATGATTGGCACAAGATTTGAATTTTCAAAGACCAAGCGTATTGAGTCCCATCCTCCAAAAACACACACGCAGCTCGCGTTTTCCTTCCCAATATTTTATGACGAAAGCTGGAAAGTTGGCAGAAAAAAACAACTTGTTACTTCGTCTTGAAAAAGGGAGAGAGGGGAAAAGGGGGGGGGGGGGGGGGGGGGATTAAAATGAAAATGAACCAAGCCTAACTTATGCGTTTGAAACTGAAACTAAAACCAAATTTGTGCAGACAGGAGGGGGAAAGAGAGAAACTTAGATAACGTATAAAGAGGGAAATTGAAAGGGATGTTTTGAATTATAGCGATAATATTGTTTATTAAAATACCATACTATTCCCTATAATAAATTATCTTGCCTTATAGAAAAGTATTTTGTTCAGAATAAATATAGAGAAAAATTACATAGATGAAAACGATGAAGAAGAGTTAGATGTAAACTAGATAGGATGATAGAGGCCAAAGGGCAGTTTAAGAATCACTTTTAAAATTTGAAATCGACCCAATAATAACAGAGATATAGTAGAAAATAAAACTTGAGACAGACAGACAGACACACTGAGAAACTGCTCAATTTTGAAAGTCTTCGGAAGTTACATTTTCGGGACGCGTTTTTGAACAGTCAAATTTGCTTGACTTGTTTGATTGGTTAATGATAGTTTAGGAAGGGGAGATAAAACTAACGCTTTGCCAGAATAAGCTGCCACTTGAGACAAATATTTCAACACAGTTAGATTAAGATCAGCTGCATAGCATTTGTGACCAATGCCTTTGCGGTCTGGACGACAGCGATCTGCACCTGTGCCATTGATTGCCAGTTAATCTTACATTTGTGTGAAATATTTCATTGATTGCGGTAAGATAATAATTTTATTGATATATTTTATTAATATGTAGAGGCAACCCAGATAGTGGGCCAAAATTTTGTGTTGTACGACATTGCCATGGGAATATAATTACGACATCCTAGCAAGCATGCCTAAGCAGAACTATTGAGAAACGAAATTAAATTGTGATTGAATATTGCCATAAAAAACATTACGACTGTAAGTCCAGAAAGCAACTGGCAGTCTTCTGCAGTGTCACAAGGTTCAATGACGCCTGAAAACATACTTAGAATGATTGCACAAAAGAATTAACAGGTTACCAGAAGAACACTGTATACCTATCTGATTTTATGGAAGAAAATCAATGTTTAAAGTGACAGGGGCGTTACAGCCATATGGAAGAAGAATGTACACACAGTACGGAGTGAAGTCGAATAAAATAGCGGCTAGTGCAAATGTTTTGCACACGATACTGACCACAATTAATGATAGTTGTGATTAGGTAGTGGAATTATTATAGCCAGCATATAAAAAGTAGGGGAATGTCCTTCTTTTCAGGGTTATCTTGCCTGTTACCAGTTGGTGGCAGGAAACCTGGTGAAGACAGAATTTGAGGACAGTGAAGGCCTCAGCAAAGCTGTATGCCGCATTTGATAGCCTTAAGACAACTCTTATGCTGAAATTGTATGATCTACTTTAAAATACTTCAGATAGAAACATCAGGTGAAGTCCCTTTAAGTGGGCTCTGAAAACTCATTTATTAAAAATTTCCACACTTGAACATTCATTATTGTGGGCGTGATGACAACAATAGTCCCTCCCACCATTGACTATCACGTTTAGACAGTATTACATCCGTCTGTGTTCTACACCTACAGTGACACTTGTTTATTATCAAGTTATGGACAAAGATTTCTCCTTATTTATTTATTATATGTAAATACAGTTCTCTTCATTTTTAACCATTTCTGCCCCAAAAGATTTGAGGGACAGGAAATTAAAATTGTAATATAATCTATAAACTTAAAAACAGTCTTACTTAATTCAATTTCATTGAGTTACAGTTGTGTTTGTTTTATGCACTTATCACTATACTTACATTACCCTAGACACGTAGCCATGAAACATATAACAATCTCATAAAATATTTTCCAGAGTGAGATCTTAGAGAGGTAGCGGATAGGTACCCTGAGAATGCATCATCATCAACAGTTAGACTCAGGGACTTACATAGCTTGACCTCACTCTGAGTACACGTAGTTTTGTAACATCAATAACCTCTCCGGCACACTCGCTACATACAGTTAGGCAGGAGGAGAGAAACCTACTAATTCCAGAGACATATCTTTCCCTCAACCTACCACCAGTGAAACCTAATTTCTATACATTCTCGTGTATCTGTCAACAGTCACTCTTTACTTAGATGGGCCAAATAAAACAATTTATCTACCGTACGACAGCAAAACAGATGATAAGCCCACATTAAAGATAAGTATAAATGGGAAAATCCTGGAATAAGTCAAGAATTATATCTTGGGCATATAATAACAAAAGAAGGCAGAAACATAAATCAAGAAGAGAATAGGAAAGGATGAAGCTACATTCAACAACATGAGACAAATACTGATATCTAAAATTTAGATTCTAAACAATTAACCAATAAATAAAAATTGAGAATCATCAAGTGTTATATATCTTTCTCAAAACTGCATGGCGTAGAAACATGGACAATGAACAAGCTATTGGAAGAACGAATTGCGGACTTTGAGATGTGGATATATAGAAGAATGGCGTGCATCTCATGGAAAGGGAAGAAACAAATAAAGATATCGTAGAAAACCTAGGAATGAAAAGAGAATTAATGAACGAGGTCAACATTAGACAGCTAAAATATTTAGGCCATGTAAACAGACATAACACCGGACACTGAAGATCGTAATAGAAGGCAGAGTTGAAGGCAAACGTGCAAGAGGAAGACAACGCTATAAGTGGGAAGATAACATCAAGAGATGGACAGGAAAGTGTCTGTCAGAGTGCACCACCAAGACAAGAGACAGAAGACGTTGGAGATCCATTACAGCCGACCTTCGTTGTGGAGATGGCGGCTCATGATGATGATGGTAACAATAATGAAAGAAGATCCATAAAACGTGTCTTCTTTTTTTCCTTACTTGTTTTATAAGATTAATCATAACTGAATATTACTTGTTCGAAGCGGATATCATTTCTGCGCAGTAAAATTCATCTTTAACTAAAATATACTTTGATACGTTCAAATAAAAATGTAAAGCTCATAATAAAGTTGGTCATCACTAGGAGCATGTTTAAAACAAAATATACACGTTTACTAATTCTTTAAAGAAATACATTTATTTAATCGGTGCATCACAGTTTATTATTCAAAACCCACCCCTTGAAAGACGAAACACAATCTATATCAGCGTTTCTCTTCCGGAGTTCCACGGAACCGTAGTGTTCCGCAAGAAGTCGCTAGGGGTTACACAAGAGATCGCTAGGGGTTACACAAGAGATCGTGATTGAAAAAGAAAATAAACGTCCCTTTTTGAACTGTGTGCGCCAGATGATGTTACCGCTGGCCGTGGTGGGCAGTGACAAAGCAGACCAGCATGGCATTGCTCAGTATGACTGTGTTCACTCATTAGCTTCTTGTGGAGTAAAAATTTATGAAAAGACTCTTAGCACTTATTGGATAAGGTAAAAAAGAAAATCGACTAGGAAATTAATAAAAGGAACAACTGACATTTCTTCTGCCTAAACTACTGACTTGCATTAGAGTTGGTATTCTTTGTGGGAAGGGAAAACCACACAAAAAGAGTTGTTTGATAAGTTTTCCAAAATAAACAGGAGCTCAGAAAAAATCATTCTCTAGTTCAAAGAGTTTTGAGAACTTTTATTGGATTATTATATCTACAACTTACAGATCTCGCTAAGGTCCATGAGCTATAGATACAACTTACAGATCTCGCTAAGGTCCATGAGCTATAGATACGACAATTTTTATGCAGGGATTTCCCGAGACCTACAAATTATTTCAAGGGTTCCTCCAGGATAAAAATGTTGAGAATGGCTGAGCTATATTGTCAGTTCATTACTGTCATACTTTCAAACTCTGGATGTAAGGAAGTTTTATTTTCTACCTTATTTTACATTGTTTTAGTTAGTGTATAAAATGGGCTGGGTCAGTTGTCAAAATTTGAAAGATTAAATTGTACCAAGAAAGAAAGCTGCATGTACAGTTTCAGCTTTCTACGGTGAGTGAAACCTAGCGATTTTGAGTTAAAATAATTTTTAACGCAACAAAAATAGAATACGATTTTGATCTTAAATAACAGTGGTTAAAAAAATAACAAAGCAAAGATTTCCGTGATGACAATGGAGAATTTTACATGGAATGCGTATGTTATATTCTTGTTTTGGACAACAGCAATGTTGAGAGAATTATGAAAGAGTAAACAGTGTTAACACCGGTTTGAGCATGCTTGCTCACGAACATAATTGTCCGTAAATTCGTGAAGCTGGAAAACATGGAGATTTATGCTTTAAATAGGGAAAACAATCTCCTACTGAACAGTGGCCATGACCTTCCCTGTTTGCGGTGGATAATGCGCGATGAAGACCGATGGTAATTATCTGATAACAGTGTTTGTGTAGGAATGACACCATTAGATATATATTATTTTTCCTTATCGTCTTCATTTTCTTTTATCAGCAGGAGAGAAAGAAGGAATACGATTGCTGCCGTCTACCTGAAGGTCTTTTATATTTGGACATGTGCCCTAATATAACCGACTAGGTTGAACGAGACGCGCCTCGCCAAAACGAGGCTAAATTTTATTTAAACAAAAAACACAAACAAAGAAGAAACCTGAAGAAAGGCTGTAAAGGGATAAAGAAGACATGGAAAAATCTGAAACTAATGGCACAGGACATGGCACAGGACATGGCACAGGACATGGCACCGGACATGAAGGTTTAGAGTGTCATTGTTGAAGGCATGGACTCCACAGGAAGCTCAAAAGTAAAGATGATGATGACTGCGAGGCTGCACATGGAGCTGGCAACCTCATGAAGTGAAACACATTGCTACAGAAACTACAACTACACGAGAAAATGGATGCGTATATGCAGGTTTACTGCAAGATGGCTGCATGTTCTATTAACCTTAAAGGACGACAGGCCTGTTTTCGGGACCGATTTTTCCTTCGGCTACTGCCGAATCTAGTTGGGAAGCTATTTGAAAGGGCCAGTAAATTTTAACTAAGTTTTTGTTTCATGGTGCCCCGAGATTATTTACTTTTAGTCCTTGTTAATATTCCAACTATGTCTACCATTACCATATTTTTAGTCCTTGTTAATATTCCAACTATGTCTACCATTACCATATTTTTAGTCCTTGTTAATATTCCAACTATGTCTAGCATTACCATACTTTTAGTCCTCGTTAATATTACAACTATGTCTAGCATTACCATACTTTTAGTCCTTGTTAATATTCCAACTATGTTTAGCATTACCATACTTTTAGTCATTGTTAATATTTTAACTATGTCTAGCATTACCATACTTTTAGTCCTTGTTAATATTCCAACTATGTCTAGCATTACCATACTTTTAGTCCTCGTTAATATTCCAACTATGTCTAGCATTACCATACTTTTATTCCTCGTTAATATTCCTACTACCGTATGTCTAGCATTACCATACTTTTAATCCTCGTTAATATTCCAACTATGTCTAGCATTACCATACTTTTAGTCCTCGTTAATATTCCAACTACCGTATGTCTAGCATTACCATACTTTTAGTCCTCGTTAATATTCCAACGATGTCTACCATTACCATACTTTTAGTCCTCGTTAATATTCCAACTACCGTATGTTTAGCATTACCATACCTTTAGTCCTCGTTAATATTCCAACTATGTCTAGCATTACCATTCTTTTAGTCCTCGTTAATATTCCAACTATGTCTAGCATTACCATACATTTAGTCCTCGTTAATATTCCAACTATGTCTAGCATTACCATACTTTAAGTCCTCGTGAATATTCCAACTATGTCTAGCATTACCATACTTTTAGTCCTCGTTAATATTCCAACTATGTCTAGCATTACCATACTTTTAGTCCTCGTTAATATTCCAACTATGTCTAGCAATACCATACTTTTAGTCCTCGTTAATATTCCAACTACGTATGTCTGGCATTACTATACTTTTAGTCCTCGTTATTGTTCCAACTATGTCTGGCATTACCATACTTTTAGTCCTCGTTAATATTCCAACTAAGTCTAGCATTACCATACTTTTAGTCCTCGTTAATATTCCAACTATGTCTAGCATTACCATACTTTTTGTCCTCGTTAATATTCCAACTATGTCTAGCATTACCAAACTTTTAGTCCCGTTAATATTCCAACTATGTCTAGCATTACCATACTTTTAGTCCTCGTTAATATTCCAACTATGTCTAGCATTACCATACTTTTAGTCCTCATTAACATTACGTTAAATGGGCAAACGTTAGAAGAAGTTAACACCTTTAAATATCTCGGGTCCACTATATGTAGTGATGGAAGATCAATTAAAGAAATCAAGACAAGACTTGAGATGGCCTCAGCTGCCATGACAAGGTTGAATGTGATCTGGAAAAGTAACATCAGTTTTCCTGTGAAGATCAAATTATACAAATCACTTGTATTATCTATTCTCTTGTATGGGTGTGAGGGCTTGACACTCACTGCAGATACGGAGCGAAGGATTCAGGCTTTCGAGCATAAATGTTATAGAAGAATTTTGCGCATTTGCTATAAAGAGCACAAAACAAATGTCTATGTTAGAGAGAAGATCCAAAACACTATGCAGGCAATTACCATACTTTTAGTCCTCGTTAATAACCGTCGAAACTTGCCTTTGCATTACCATACTTTTAGATAGTGAAAACGTCGAAAGCTTCGTAACTCGTCATGAATATTCGAAAACGATATGTCTAGCAAAACGGAGAAGAGGAAGGCAGAGAAAATCCTAGGCTAATAACATCAAAGAATGGGCATGACACGGTTTTTCCACACTTTTACGCCTGCTGAGAATAAGATGCAGTGGATTACCCTTTTGTCCTGTGAATCTTCCATGGCACCTCTACGACCCATGACGGGTTACGGGCTGAGATGAGATGATGAATATTCCAACTATGTCTAGCATTACCATACTTTTAGTCCTCGTTAATATTCCAACTATGTCTAGCATTACCAAACTTTTAGTCCCGTTAATATTCCAACTATGTCTAGCATTACCATACTTTTAGTCCTCGTTAATATTCCAACTATGTCTAGCATTACCATACTTTTAGTCCTCGTTAATATTCCATCTATGTCTAGCATTACCATACTTTTAGTCCTCGTTAATTTTCCAACTATGTCTAGCATTACCATACTTTTAGTCCTCGTTAATATTCCATCTATGTCTAGCATTACCATACTTTTAGTCCTCGTTAATATTCCAACTATGTCTAGCATTACCATACTTTTAGTCCTTGTTAATATTCCAACTATGTCTAGCATTACCATACTTTTAGTCCTCGTAAATATTCCAACTATGTCTAGCATTACCATACTTTTAAGAAACTTTGAAGGAACTGACCCTAACGTTGTAATATTATACGAGAGCTTAAAGCGACCGAAAATTCCTTGCATCAAACATTGAAAAACGACTACGTCCATTAAGAGTTAAGAGCTAAAACGTAAATGTTGATGATGGCCCACATTCTCCTTTGACAATTTTGAAAGGTGTTCAAGGTGTTAGTGATGACGTGTGAAGAACATGAATTGAAAGCTTGGAGATGACATCCGTGTTCCTGCACTGTAATTATTTAGTCTGTTGTTTTCGGGGGCGGTAGTGTAAGTTTTTAATCCCGTCATATAATATGAAAAAATTCGAAGGTTAGTTCGGACCCAACGCAAGTGTGACAGTAAGGTGACTGAACGAAGGGAACGGCACCACTTTACTTATGTGTGACAGGGGAGAGAAGTTTTGATCTCCAATGGCCGTTAGATAACATTCATAAATCATATGTCACCATTTTGTATTATGAGACAGGTGGCTAGGTTTTGGTGATCGTTGTGAGAAATCTCTCGAGTGTAACTGGTTACCACCAGAGCTGTTAGTACCCGAAGGAAAGATGATGCAACCCAAGTTCTTAGTACTCACCACAGGCTGTCACGTTATCTATGCTTATTGATACCTTCCACTACAACGTGCTTATTCAATAACTCACTGGTTTGATAAACAATCCGTTTTATTTACACGTCCAACTGGACTACAAGGTTCATATAGTGGACACAACTCAATACCCTGACTACTGACGGTCAGAACGTTCACAATAAAAAAGAGCATTGTTCCTTGTATAAAACGACAACCTCAATGAAATACAGTCCCATGTCATTTGTAAACAATGGTGGCTTCTACTGACTCTTTGTAATTTCATAGATAAAAGTTATCAAAATGTTCACACAACATAACGAGGGGTACAAACCGTATACAATTCTTCCAACATAATATCTTGACTTAGTCGTGTGAAAAGGTTACACATGCAGAAAGGGATAGTTATCAACTTCTAACAAGGAAAATTCACCGATCTGCAAGACTGATGTGTCTCGCTCGGAAGCTAGTTCTCGACTCTTCTTATAAAAGTACTCGAGCCCGTGCAAAGCTGTCTGTACACACTCACTCAAGTGTCAACAATGCCTAGGTCTTCGCCTATTAATTAAGGGGAGCTAACTATAATTTCTAAGAGTTATCTTATCTTGACAAGTGCTTATACTTGCTAGTCTTGTTCAAGTACGTCGGTCTGTTAGACTTTATTTCTAATACTAACGTGATAACTTGCGTTAATGTTGGCCGTACTGTAACACAAGCTAAAGAGTTTTTGACCAGAACCAAACAAGAGGGTCAAGAAATGAGAATAAGACGCTGGAGATGGACATAATGATGCTTCTATTTCAAGGGAGTGTTCACACGATATTTTCAGAGGTCAAGAACAATGCTGCTTAGGGCAGAGCACTTGTCACGGATTGCCTCCCTGCTTTGCCGTAGTGGTCCAACAGTGGCCAAAACTCAAGAGTATCTAAATGGGTCGTCAAAGGTGTTTACCTTCGCACAAGATTACTCTTGGCAGAGATGTAGATAGAAGTGTAATGGCGCTTCTATCCGAATGGAGTCTGCACAAGATAATTCAGATGTCAAGGACCACACGGCATAGCGCTGAGCAATGTTTAACTTATTTCTGTCCGTCGCCTTTTGTGAAGGATTTAAGCAATGATTGTTAGCCCTTTCAAACCCCCAGCTGAGTTAATGTAGCGAATCCTCTTATAATGGTATAGCTCTGTTTAGAGGTATATATATATATATATATATATATATATATATATATATATATATATATATATATATATATATATAATATATATATATATATATATATATATATATATATATATATATATATATATATATATATATTCTGGCTCATACGTTTGCTTTCATACATATAAAAAACTGAAGCGACTATGATTGTTTAAGTTTTAAAACAACATGTAACAATTTTAATAATGAATTAGTCTTTAACAGTTAAAATAAATATGGACAGATTGGTGAAATTTTGCTGTAAATACAAGTTTTCGTCACTGAGACGTAGGTGAGGATTTATCAAAGTCCGTTGCTTTTGCCTTTTTTTACACGAAAACAACTCTAGGTGAGTCCTGTCGCCGTGGTTTCCGTCACTTCTTTTTGGTGATGAGTGCACTTCTCCACATACTAGCGGCATCATAATGTTAGTACATCAAACCGTCTGATGCTTGTAACCACGTGACCATGTGACCATGTTTGCCTGGCGTAATGTCTTCCGCCAAGATGTCTACCCAGACAGATTATCTGCGCTAATCACACACAGGGATGGGCCAGTTAATCTATTATCGCATTATCGCCTGTATGTTCGTGCCTTCTTCAGACAGTCAAACAAAAGGGTCGCCGGCCGCTCAGACAAACAATATCGTTGTCCAAAGAGGATAGTCTATTATCAAACATTGGCTAGGCGACTCAAAGCGACAAACGTATTACCGTTGTCCGGTGATAATACCACAGTTCAGCTAGCGGAACGTAAATAAGTCTGAGGAGTGGTAAAGCAAAAATGTAAGAGGTAAAGATAGTCCCATAGCAGATACTTCCGTAGGGGAGTGGAGTATTAGAGACTTCACCCTACTATATTCAGCATAGAGCAAAATAATTAATGAAAGTGTAAAACATTGCCATATAATAAGCGATTGGAGAGAAAAATGAAGAAGAAATGATACTGCGGGAAGGCTGAAGGTGTGAGATATCACACAAAAGAGCACTTACAGACGTTTTGTCACTGCACTATTAACTTACGTCTGATCTGTCGCCTTTTGTGAAGAATTAAGCAATTATTTTAGCCTGTTCAAGCCCCAAGCTGGTGTAATCCAGAGAAATTCTTTTATAAGTATTTATTCTATAGATGTAAATATATGTCTAGATGTATATATTGTTACAAAACGGGGAGGCCCCTATTGATCTTTGTTTCTCCCCCGGCAGTATCGGTACATTTGTGGTACTGATTTTTATTATGTGCTGTCAATTATCGCACTTTTCTTTTTTTCTTTTCTGCTGGTGTTTCAAATATTTTGTAGGTGTAAACATTTGTTGACACTCCTCTCTGTAATGTTATCTGTTTGTTACCCGGTCATCCTAGCTTGCGGAGAGCAATTGAGATAAGATAGTCGCCGGCGTGTTTAGATTGAACCGCTGATAAGACGACTCGTGTGGTAACCCAGATGGGCAGACATGGAGTTTTTGCGTACTTATCACAGGGTTAACTCGAAGATTAACCAAAGAGAGTTCTCGTTGTGGTGCCGGCGTTGTCAATGGCTCAGATTTGCCTGGCAACCGGTTGAAGGTAGGCAGCGGGAGTGGGAGAAGGTGAATTTAAGACTTTGTTATAAGTTCCCAGTGATTCTGAGTTTCGTGACACTGTCACTCCTACCACTCTATCTTCCCTCTCTATTATAATGCTAGCGAGCCCCCACCTCTCTATTACACTGAGTGAACAGAAGAGGAAGAAAGGAAGAACTGTATGTCTCTCTCGCACACTTTCTTTCCTTCTCTATATATGTAACTAACGTGTGTTGGTAATGCAAACACAAATACAACATTTATTGAATTACTTAAAAGTAACACAACATCCAATTACAATAATACAAATGCAATAAGAACTAACATTAACTATACCTGGAAAAGAAGATAACAGTTAATGCAAAAATACACAAATGAATCTCAAGTCTATACTATGTGATGATGATGATGAATTTAATCTAGCCCTAAATACTAAAAAAGGATATCTTGTTTCTTGGTCTCTGACTAACTGTCAATAAAACTCTGGGTGTTTGTACGCTGTGAACATGTCTTTGTCTGCATTCAATAACACTGTCCGGCTCGCTGACGTTTCTTCAGGTGTCGATGGCCTGATCTTTTGTTCTTCACAATGCGAGTGTTGACAATGAAATGAGCGGCTGAGTTGGCATGGTCATCGGTTGTGTAGACCGCAATGTTTTTCTGTAGAGACTTCGTCTGGTATGCATATGTCCCTTTGTTGTGATGATATTTTGCTCATGTGGTGATTGATACGGGTATTTGAGTTGATACGGGTATTTGGGTAATGGTAACCCACTTTGAATTTAGTACGCGTGAACATATTGAGATGCCACCAATGTAAGGTGCTTAGCACTTAAAGCAATTATATTGACCGCGATGTTATAGGGTTGACTAGGGATAGTCATGACGTAGTTAGTTGATAGGCTGGGGCATGGCAACGCGATTCCTTTACACTTGATTAGACTGACTTTGAAGAAGTCAGATGTGTTTCACTTCGCGGTCGAGGTTTATGCATTCTACGCAGTGTTTCCTCTGGGATTATAAGGCATGGGTCAGCCTTCATTGTGTAGTGATGAAAGAATAAGTCATCCGGAGCTGGATAAGTATTTTGTGATGAATTCCTGAAATTATTAATATTATGTATTCAAACGTCAATGATCACTACCGAATGTTCGCCAGTCGACATTGCGTGTAAAAACGTTGACTCTTGATGATTGATGAACATATAAGGAGACAGTAGTCAGACTGCACTTTCCTATGTATTTTAATCATGAGATGACTTGTCTATGAACTGTTTGTATATTGTCATTAAATATTGAATGTGTGATGGACTCTCACACGGAACGAGTTGTCACCTTTGTGAATTAAGGTTGATATTATTCTACACTCATCATTCGCGTAATATATCAGCACAGATGCTTAAAAAGGCAGACATTATAACATTAAGGCACAAGCATGAAGTTCAAGGAACGATTCAGAGACACCAGATCATGAGTTATTACTTTAACGATTGGGCCAGTTAACCAGGGCCTTAATATACGTTACGCCTCTACATGAACACATTCTGTAACAGTGATGATGGTGGAAATATGTTATAAATTTGTATTGAGTGGCGCAGCAGGTTTACTTGAAGAATCTGTTCCTTACTGTAGGTAATTTAAGATCTCAATAATTGTCGTAGGCACTGGGTTTACAAGATCGACCGTCTGCTCCTGCAACTTCTGATCAAGATTTCTCAAAGGCACTTGTTGTAATGACAATCGTCCGTAGGCTACTGCTACTTCTGATCAATAATTCACGTATGTCATGAAATATTCTAATCCACATATATAAATTATTAGGTAAATATGAAGCCTAACAAATAAAATTAATAAAGAGATGAGCAATGGTAAAATAACAGTGCTGTCACAAAGAATGTACTCGAAATCCCCCTTGTTTTCTGCTTCGTCTGCAAATTGTAACGCTTTCACGTTGATATAAAAGCTTACTGTATTATTACCCGCCTTCTTCAATGAAACGTGTGCTGCATTTCTAAGAAAAACATTGAGAGACTGCGTAATGACCTAAATTAATCCTAACATTAATTATATTACGTTACCAAAACGAACGAACAGATGGACAAAAGGATGGCGAGAGGGGAGGGCTGAAAATCAGGAACGCATGCAACACGCGACGCGCGATATACAAATGCTGGCATCACGCGTGTAAGTCTACAAGCACTAACTTTTTCAGACGGACAGTGATAAAATACACTACCCTTTCCCAGAGTTAGGTTTATAAATCATAACAGACTCTTATTAGAAAAGATAACAATAGATGGGTTTACGTTTGAACACATAACAGTACCCAGACAGCACATCTTCCAAACAGGAGGTAGAAGAAATTGCATATTTTGAACGCAGCCACGTAGCTCCTTTAAATTAGTATTTTTGGGTTCCTTAGGGCTTGCTGACAAATAATATGTAAAACGTTACGCAAATAGTCCAGGAATTAATACATTATACCCAAAATAAAATATTGGGGGTGCCTGACAGCATAAAATCATTTCTGCTCATAAGATTTTTTTTTTAACGTGTTTGAAAAAAATTTACGTTACAGAAATAGCCTACCATGTAAACTCCAAATTGATTGGAGCGCAACAAATGAAAGCCTAACCACGATTGGTCGGGCTATAAATACTATCTTGGTTGTTAGGGGAAACGGGGAAAGGTAACATTTTTTTTCAAACACTTGTCGAAACGTGGCTCATTGGCCAGTCTCGCTGATATACACACTTGGGAGCGTTAGTTCGAGACCACTTGTTTAAAATAGCTTGATAAAGCATCAGTGCGTTGAAGCCAGCATATATTTGGCTAAATAAAAGCCTGGAAGATAAGCAGAAGGAAATTTGTGCCAGTTTGTGCCAGAATTCATTGCTAATCAACGTATCTGTGTTATTCGTATGAATTGTGGTAAGCTTGAACCATTTAATATCTTTTAATGAAAATTGAATGTGAATTGTTGATTTATGCCTGTATATATATGTGTAGTTCAGTGGCAAACGTGAGGTAAAGCCTAAAATGCTCCAGCCTGAACAGAGGGTGTCGGAGAGAAGTAAAACGGCATGGAATGGCCAAATAGTACACTGACACCTGGATGATTGATTAGACAGAAATAATGCTGGAAGTGCAGAGGCGTAGTGACCATTAAGGATGGTAATGCTGGTATAAAGTATTTCAGATGAAGCTGACTGTTGGCCTAACGCTCTGAACGCAATGTTTGTGCTGTATTGTGATCAGTGTAAAAGAGAATATAAATTAGTTATGAAGTAGAAGGTACATCCTTCTTGATTTCAGGGACAGTGGTCTTGATGGTACTGAGCAGCATCTGGTCAGAGATTTGCTGAATCCAGAGTCGGACAGCATACTCCTTGGTCTTTTTAGCTATCAGTGAGGTGTCTCCTGAGCCCAGAGGAGAATTCGAGCAGAGGAGTCCTTTCCTGCCGCCATCACTCAAGATAAGCGAATTGGCCAGCTGAGCTCAACATTATGCCCCCTCATCTTGAAATAACTTTATAAAAATACTATTCAGAGGGGAATTTACTTATCTAAAAATCAGGAACTGTGAACATCTCCAATACTAGTCCCTAAAGACAAACTATTGAAGTCATGATGACAAATACCAACAGAGCTTGAACAAAACAAAACCAGTATTACATCATTTTACTACTACACAACTGACACACATAGAACATTTGTAATAATATATGTCACTACAATATTCATATTAAATACATTCTGTACATAACTTGTAATTTAAATTGATTGTGCTTCCTGGTTCCCTTGTAGTTGAATCAGGACACATATTCATTCATGCCAGTAATGAATACATATTGTTATTCGAAAGTTTATCAGTGACTCTTTTAAGATATCTTTGTAGAGTGTTATATGTATGTGAGTGTCACAGTGTTGTCAAGAGTAGTGGATTAAATTAAATTGTTTATCTGTCTGTTGTTGTGACTTACACTTCACCATACTCATACCCTAGACACATAACGTAGCATCACACTATTCCAGAATAATTCTGACTGAGATATATAGATATGTGGTAGCAAGTAAGGTTATCTATAATACACTACTCTTAATAGATATAGATACCTTCACAGCTGATCTCAGTCAGTACACTAAGTTCCCTATAAGTATTTATAACATCCCACTTCACCACATATATTGGGGTCTCGCTCTTGGGATTTTGAATCTTTAACTATTAAAAATATTGGGGGTAATTCACTTCAGGGAATATAAGAATTAAAAGGTATCCTTGGGTGGAATTAAATAAGGTTGAGCTCACGGTGCCTGTGTTGTCCATTAGATATATAGTTAGAAATTGAATTGTTGGTTAGACATTATATAAATTTACCTGATAGACAATGGCGGACCTGGCCAAATTTCGATCTGCTGCGGTTCAGACTGCAAAAGAGTTAGGATTAGATGGGCAAGTTATGGTTGCCTATGTCACAACGGAATGTGACAAATTTATTGAACGCGAAGAAAGAAGAAAGAAGGATTGAAGCCGAACGAAAGTTAGAGGCTGACAAGGCAAATAAGGAGCTACAGGTTGAAGCTGAGGCTGAGACTAAGAGGTTGCAGATGGAGGATGAGGCTAAGAAATTGGAGGCAGAAAGAAAAGACAAAAGATATGCAGCAGAAAGAGAAGAGAAGAGATTAGCTGCAGAAAGGGAAGCAGAAAAGGAGAAGAAGAGATTACAAAGGGAACATGAGTTACGACTAAGGGAGTTTGAGTTTCAAGGCCATGCTCCTGAAAATGGTGCCAGTCCCTTTGCCTCTGATGCTACGGTTACTCAGGGAGCCTCAACCTCAGCTATGAACTTTCATTTAGATCATTTTGTTGAGAAAGACGATGATATTGAGAGCTATATAAAATAGGTATGAACTATTAGCTACCACGTATGGGTTTAGAGAGAGAAAGGTGGAGCTTAAAGTTATCTCAGGGACTTCGTGGGGCAGCTTATGAAGTTTTTGCAAAAATGAGCAGAGGTGATCAGGAAAATTATGACATGCTAAAGCAGGCTCTTTTGTTAAGGTATGAAAAGAATGCAGAGTTTTACAGGAAAAAATTTAGGAATGCTAAACTACTGTCAGGTGAAACCTATCACCAGTTCTCTGCACGAATAGAGACATACTTGGAGAAATGGACTTCTCTGGGGAAAACCCAAGATCTTAAGGAAATGGTCCTTATAGAGCAACTAAGAGAGTCCATGGCTCCAGACCTGAGAAAGTTTCTCATGGAACAAGGTGCAGAGAGGCTGGGTGAGTTGCTAAATGTTGCTGAAAGGTATCAAGCAGCTCAAGCAGAGGTAACAGGTAATAAAAAGAAACAGGTGGATAACTTTAGGGCACCACAGAACTTTAATAAATTTGATCCTAGGGATCAAAATATAGGTAAGCACCAATTTGATAGGCCACGGTATGACAATAAAAAATAAATTCCCACAATTCGATGAAAGGAAATATGATGAAAGAAAATCTTTCAACCAAGGAAAAAGGTGGTGTAAAAATTGTAAGATGAACAATCATGACACTGACCATTGTAGAAGGAAACCTCCTCATTTTGCTGCTATGACATCGGGGAAAAAGGAAAAGAAGGGCAAACCTGAAGAATTACAGGAACCATACCACCCCCCAGTGTGTGAAGATGTCATTTGTAATGGTGTCACTATAAGATGTTTATATGATACCGGTTTAGATTACGATTCCGTTGTGAGTTCTCACCTGGTGCAGGCCGATCAATACACCACAGAAACAGTGGAGATTCAAACTGCAACCAAGGATGTAGCTACCATGACACTTCCCGTCGCCCGAATAAAAGTGAAAACGCGATATGTGGAAGGAATCATAAAAGCAGCAGTGATAAATGAGCCAATCTACCCTCTAATATTGGGGTGTAGATATGTCTTCTTGGGGAATCCCAAGAGACCTGTGATATTGGCAACAGTGCAGACCAGATCACAGACAAAGAAGGAGGAGGATAATCCCATAAATACTCACCCAGATGAGATGAGGAAGGCACAGGCTGAGGACAAAACACTCAAGCCATGTTTCAAGAAGTTGCCCAAATCTCATACACCTCCAGGCAAGGGAGAGTTTTATATGAAGAACAAATTGATATATAGGAAGGCTGGATCTGAATCCAATGGTCACGGACAGCTGGTCCTTCCCACTTCATATAGGACTAAAGTGTTGGAACTAGGGCATGCGATTCCCTTCAGTGGTCATATGGGAATCAGCGCAACAGGACAGCGAATAGCTTGTCACTATTTCTGGCCAGGAATAACTGAAGATATCAAACGATATGTAAAATCCTGTCCAGAGTGCCAACGAGTAGCACCTAAACATTGGACTGCACCAGCAACTCTGGGGGAAATGCCCATAGTGGGAACACCCTTTGAGAGAGTTGCCGTGGATCTTGTGGGACCTCTCACCCGAACCAAGAGAAGGAACAGCTACATTCTGACTCTGGTGGACACTTGTTCTATGTGGGGAGAGGCAGTAGCCCTGTCATCGATTGATTCAAAACATGTGGCAGAGGCATTGCTCACAATTTTCACAAGGTTAGGCTTTCCCAATCAAATCTTGACTGATAATGGCTCTCAGTTCAAGGGGAAACTAACTGAAGAAGTTTTCAGGATCTTCCAGGCCAAACACTTCCATTGTAGTGTGTATCATCCCCAAGGGAACGGCCAAGTGGAAAGATTTAACGGCACATTGATGTCGATCCTGAGAAAGTTGGCACACGAAAAACCAGATACATGGGACCAGTACCTGCACGCCGCCCTCTTTGCTTATCGGGAGGTACCCCATAGTTCAACCGGTATGGCCCCGGCAACATTATTGTTTGGAAGGCCAATAAAAGGTCCACTTGAAGCTTTGTTAAGAACGTGGACTGATGAAAAGGCAGAGGAAAACATTACATCTTCATACCAATATGTGAATGAGCTGACCACTCGGTTAAAAACTGGCTGGAAACTTGCCAATGAAAATTTGAAACAAGCCAGGAAGAAACATGCTGCCTATTATAACAGGAAGGCGAAAGACAGAAATTTGGCTGTGGGAGAGAAAGTACTGCTTCTTTTGCCTGGGAGTCAGAATAAGTTACAAATTGGATGGCAGGGTCCATATACAGTTCTAGAGAAGGTGTCTAGAACAAATTATAAGATAGATAAGAAGGGGAAAGAAAAAATCTATCATGTGAATCTCCTGAAGAAAAATATTTGGAAAGAGAACATCAGGAAGAGACACACTTGTTGACCTTGTCCATCGCCATGGAGATGAAAAAGGAACCACTTTCATCATTTGAATATCCATTACACCCCTGTGAGACAGCAGCACAGGTGAAAATCAGTACACATTTAACGAAAACTCAGAAAGAGAGAGTGCAACAGGTTCTAAATAATCATGCAGAGGTGTTAACAGACCGACCAGGGCATACAAACCTATTGGAATATGATATGAAACTCATAGACTCCACACCTGTCTGTATGAAACCATATTCGATTCCGTTTGCTAAGGAAAAAGCTTTGAAGGAAGAGATAGACTATCTATTGAAGGAAGGAATTATTTCGCACAGTGCGTCTTCGTATAGTTCCGGTGTTGTACTCTTAAGGAAGCCCTCTGGAGAACATAGACTCTGTATAGATTACAGGAGACTGAATGCTATTACAGAAGGACAGGTGGATCCATTGCCGGATACAAATCAGCTGTTTGCCAGACTAAATAAAGCTAAATATTTCTCAAAAGTGGATCTGAGTAAAGGATACTATCAGATTCCAGTAAAGCCTGAGGTTAGACCATACCTAGCTTTTAGTACCTCAGAAGGACACTATGAGTTTAATAGATTGCCATTTGGATTGAAGAATGCGCCTAGTGTCTTCTCTAGAATGATGAGAAAATTATTGGATCCTCTGAATAATCCCTGTATAACAAATTTTATGGATGATATCCTTATAGCAACAGAAACATTTGAGGAACACATTGACTCTCTGAACATGCTGTTTGATCGACTTAGGGAGGCAAATTTAACAGCCCGTCCAACCAAATGTTGCGTTGGATGTAAAGAATTGGAATTTTTGGGACACACAGTTTATCAGGGAAACATGACCCCTGACCCAAAGAATTTAGAAAAACTACAGAAAGCCCCGAGACCACAAACCAAGAAGGGCGTGAGATCCTTTGTCTCATTATGTGGTTTCTACCAGAAGTATATCAAAAACTTTAATTCCATATGTGCACCTTTAACGGAATTGACACGTAAAGGACTTCCAGATCGCATTACATGGACACCACAATGTGAAATGACTTACCAAGAATTGAAGGAAAAGCTCACAAGTAAACCCATTTTGAAATTACCTGACTTAAGTCAAGAATTCATAGTAAGGACGGATGCAAGTAATATTGGGTTAGGTGCAACTTTACTACAGAAATCAGATGCATTGGATGGGGAATTAAGCCCAGTGGCATATGCTAGCAGAAAGTTGAATAAAGCTGAAATCAACTACTCAACTAGCGAAAAAGAATGTCTTGCAGTAATATGGGCAATAAAGAAATTCAATATTTATCTATATGGGAAGGCATTTAAGTTGCAAACTGACCACAAACCTTTATCGTTCTTAGCACAGGCTAAGCATGAGAACTCTAGGTTACTCCGATGGTCTTTGCTTCTGGCTCCATATAATTTTAGCATTGAATATATATCTGGAAAAACCAATCTGGGAGCGGATTTTTTTAAGCCGCCATCCGTGTGATGAGAATCACCGTAAAACCCAGAAATAATAATAAATTTCTCTATGTGTATATAGAATAAAGGACTGACATATAATGTCTGTTTTAAGAGGGGAGGTGTCATGAAATATTCTAATCCACATATATAAATTATTAGGTAAATATGAAGCCTAACAAATAAAATTAATAAAGAGAAGAGCAATGGTAAAATAACAGTGCTGTCACAAAGAATGTACTCGAAATCCCCCTTGTTTTCTGCTTCGTCTGCAAATTGTAACGCTTTCACGTTGATATAAAAGCTTACTGTATTATTACCCGCCTTCTTCAATGAAACGTGTGCTGCATTTCTAAGAAAAACATTGAGAGACTGCGTAATGACCTAAATTAATCCTAACATTAATTATATTACGTTACCAAAACGAACGAACAGATGGACAAAAGGATGGCGAGAGGGGAGGGCTGAAAATCAGGAACGCATGCAACACGCGACGCGCGATATACAAATGCTGGCATCACGCGTGTAAGTCTACAAGCACTAACTTTTTCAGACGGACAGTGATAAAATACACTACCCTTTCCCAGAGTTAGGTTTATAAATCATAACAGACTCTTATTAGAAAAGATAACAATAGATGGGTTTACGTTTGAACACATAACAGTACCCAGACAGCACATCTTCCAAACAGGAGGTAGAAGAAATTGCATATTTTGAACGCAGCCACGTAGCTCCTTTAAATTAGTATTTTTGGGTTCCTTAGGGCTTGCTGACAAATAATATGTAAAACGTTACGCAAATAGTCCAGGAATTAATACATTATACCCAAAATAAAATATTGGGGGTGCCTGACAGCATAAAATCATTTCTGCTCATAAGATTTTTTTTAACGTGTTTGAAAAAAATTTACGTTACAGAAATAGCCTACCATGTAAACTCCAAATTGATTGGAGCGCAACAAATGAAAGCCTAACCACGATTGGTCGGGCTATAAATACTATCTTGGTTGTTAGGGTAAACGGGGAAAGGTAACATTTTTTCAAACACTTGTCGAAACGTGGCTCATTGGCCAGTCTCGCTGATATACACACTTGGGAGCGTTAGTTCGAGACCACTTGTTTAAAATAGCTTGATAAAGCATCAGTGCGTTGAAGCCAGCATATATTTGGCTAAATAAAAGCCTGGAAGATAAGCAGAAGGAAATTTGTGCCAGTTTGTGCCAGAAATTCATTGCTAATCAACGTATCTGTGTTATTCGTATGAATTGTGGTAAGCTTGAACCATTTAATATCTTTTAATGAAAATTGAATGTGAATTGTTGATTTATGCCTGTATATATATGTGTAGTTCAGTGGCAAACGTGAGGTAAAGCCTAAAATGCTCCAGCCTGAACAGAGGGTGTCGGAGAGAAGTAAAACGGCATGGAATGGCCAAATAGTACACTGACACCTGGATGATTGATTAGACAGAAATAATGCTGGAAGTGCAGAGGCGTAGTGACCATTAAGGATGGTAATGCTGGTATAAAGTATTTCAGATGAAGCTGACTGTTGGCCTAACGCTCTGAACGCAATGTTTGTGCTGTATTGTGATCAGTGTAAAAGAGAATATAAATTAGTTACGAAGTAGAAGGTACATCCTTCTTGATTTCAGGGACAGTGGTCTTGATGGTACTGAGCAGCATCTGGTCAGAGATTTGCTGAATCCAGAGTCGGACAGCATACTCCTTGGTCTTTTTAGCTATCAGTGAGGTGTCTCCTGAGCCCAGAGGAGAATTCGAGCAGAGGAGTCCTTTCCTGCCGCCATCACTCAAGATAAGCGAATTGGCCAGCTGAGCTCAACATTATGCCCCCTCATCTTGAAATAACTTTATAAAAATACTATTCAGAGGGGAATTTACTTATCTTAAAATCAGGAACTGTGAACATCTCCAATACTAGTCCCTAAAGACAAACTATTGAAGTCATGATGACAAATACCAACAGAGCTTGAACAAAACAAAACCAGTATTACCTCATTTTACTACTACACAACTGACACACATAGAACATTTGTAATAATATATGTCACTACAATATTCATATTAAATACATTCTGTACATAACTTGTAATTTAAATTGATTGTGCTTCCTGGTTCCCTTGTAGTTGAATCAGGACACATATTCATTCATGCCAGTAATGAATACATATTGTTATTCGAAAGTTTATCAGTGACTCTTTTAAGATATCTTTGTAGAGTGTTATATGTATGTGAGTGTCACAGTGTTGTCAAGAGTAGTGGATTAAATTAAATTGTTTATCTGTCTGTTGTTGTGACTTACACTTCACCATACTCATACCCTAGACACATAACGTAGCATCACACTATTTCAGAATAATTCTGACTGAGATATATAGATATGTGGTAGCAAGTAAGGTTATCTATAATACACTACTCTTAATAGATATAGATACCTTCACAGCTGATCTCAGTCAGTACACTAAGTTCCCTATAAGTATTTATAACATCCCACTTCACCACAACGTAGACAGCTCTTAGTAATGCATCCATTATTCTAGGTATTTTCTGCTTACTTTTCTGTGTGGGTGGTTGATGATAGAAAGTATCCTTCGCCGCCTGGCAAATTCCTTTCTAAAACCCCCGTTGTTTGTTGGTAGGTTTGTTGCCGTTAAATATCTGTGAGATACGTGTCGTCGCAGTATATCTGGTTGGCCCTACTCATTTAGCTTATCCTGTGATCTGCGCCCGACAGGGTAGTAAGACGAAGGCTGAGTTATCTCAATGGTCCACTGTCTCTACCACATGGTTTCCATATAAAGAAATCACTAACTTCAGGTCCTGATTCTCCCTGGTGAAATATAGAGCCAAGTCGGGTCGGGCGGAATGCTTTCTCTTAGCACTACTGAGAAACGGACTTCACGGGCTTATATCGTGTCCGAATGGCCACTGGCGATTTCCCGTGTTCGCTTCTGATGTCATGTGAAGTTTCGTTCGTCTTACTTAACACAGACAACCCGTCCCCACTACTCTGTAAAGGTTCTGTAATATATTGCTGTGATCGCATTCGTGTTTTGACAATCCGTCTGCTTTCGTCTTTTGGGTGTCTGTGCAGTGTTGTTATTCTCTTTATAATTTCTTCTTTCATATTGATCTTCGCTCCGACTTTGGGTCTCCGTTAATCCAATATTATTTTGTCTGTTCCATGAGAACTGACTTACCAAAATACTCATTGAAAAGCTTCCTCGCTGAACTGTCTCTGGTCGTCCATTATGCTCTGTTACTCGGCAAAATAATACTTGTGTATTACTTCCCTCGTGTAAACACAACCGAGTCGTATTGGCGACTACCTCGATAGTCTGTTGACCTAATGTCTCATTGTTGTGAAAACAGTCCATGCGAAATTTGTGACTTTCCCAGGGCTTACGCAGAGCGCTGTCTATTGTGGAAAATGGGTTTAGACAACCGACTGCTTTCTCATGCCTTGAGAAATTTATCGACAAAATATCAGCAATAGGTTTAAGAATTTAAATGCAGAATTACTCGCCACACGCGACATATGTCCCCCGCACCAAGTCTTAGGTTGCGAAGACTCCTGCGAGTCTGGATGCATTTTGCATTCCCTATTGTCGGCTGTAGTTATCTTCTCGCTATTACTATCCTCTTCATCTTTCTCGTTTCCACCATCCTTCTCCTCGTCGCAATCCTCTTTCTCATCTACTTCTTCTGTATCAGCTATCCATATCTGATCCATTTCATGTTTCCATGTCGTGGCCGTGGCCAAGAGTTGTCGCCCCTGCTCTACTCCGTTCGTAGTGCTGACTGTCTGATTATGCACGCCTGCAGATGACTGTCTAGCCGCATTGGGCTGCAGTACTGAGTTCGGATTTCCCTTATTCAAATGCTTTGTGGCTGCTCGTGTCCTGAAGTTGGCCGATTCAGTTATGTGTCTGTCTAAATATCTCTTTAGCAGAATAATATTATATATTTCCAGCTGATTCTCCACTGGAATCTTATAATTGGTTCCAGAGACCTTCTCGACCCCTGTGTATGGCCCTTGCCATCCAATCTGTAACCTGTTCTGTTTACTAGGCATAAACAGTAAAACTTGTTTACCTATCTCTAGCTCACATCTGGGAGTCTTCTTCTCATATTGGCTGTCATGGTGACGCCTCCTCTTCCTCATACGTGGTCTGTTTTCCTTAATAGTGGCTTCCTCTTTTTTTCCATGATTTAATGCCCCTCTCTGGCATTCAGGGCTTGATCTGATACATTGATCCATGTCCCTTGCAATTCCCTGCCAATAATAATGGTGGGTGATTCTTCGCGTAGTGATGTATTGTCTGACATGACCACTAGATTCACTAGCATGTCCCATACCTAAGATATAAAATCTATATCGGGCTGGTACTACTTGTTGCTTATACTCATATCCGCGCTTTCCTACTCTCCTACAGAGTAGTCCTTGCTGCTTAAAGAAGCCTCCTTGTTCTGGTGGATTGTCTCCCTTCCGTCTCTTCTTAAAAAAAGGTTCTACCGATTTACCGTTCTTTTGAGCTTGTCTCAGCTCTTGCGGATGGAAGTGAAACTCGTCTCCTTGTCTCTTCCTCGCTTGTTCACGTGTCTGCCATGCAGCTGTGACTCTTGACTGACGATTGTCTTCCAAAACCACATATTTGTAACCTATAATGAATTCATACATATGATCATTTACAGCTGCCGATCGCAGTTCTCCCTTGACACATCTGCCTTCAATGGGAGTCCGGGCGATAGCCGCCATCATTGGAGGATCGCCGTTAACTGTGAACTGAATTTCCACAGTTCCATCACTCAATTGTTCTAGTCTAACTAGTCTTGACCTGAATATCGAATCGAATTCCAGCCTGGAATCGAATACCTCTTCCAATCTTTCTCTATTGACAAATTTGCGTTCCGAGGGAATCTGGGCGCTTGTTGCCGTCCATGGAGGATCACCTTTCCTTCTCCATCCTTTTGCCTGAGCGTACTGGTGAAATTCGTTGCCAGGTTTAAACCCCTTCTTTCTCTTGGGTGACCCATTCTTACTGACAACCAATTTCTGTGTGTCTTTCTTCGTTTTATCGACATAAAAAATGTTTCCTCACTTCTTTCTTCTACTAATTAATCTTGAAATCCAACGACGGATCAAAGTTGGCCATTGTTTGTCCTTATTACGTATCGTGTGTATCTTGCCCGTGGAGTGGTCATAATTCAAGATACGGTGCAACCCATCTGTCCTTTTATATCGGGTACAGTGTGTTGTAAGTTTCGCGCGTCGGCGCTGTGCCTTGCATAAAGCGCGTACACCAAGCTGTTTTCTATTGTGTCTCCTGGTGTCTTTCCTTCTGTCTATCCACCTAGTTTTCCTCTCGCCTAAATATAGAATCGGAGTCCAGTGGGTGTTAAGCTGCTGTATCCCCGCCGGCTCTACCACACTGTTCTCCTGATGATCCTCTTCTACCTCCTTTTGAAAAGAGTCGGGGGTGCATCCGTGTCCTTCGTCCACCCTGTCCCGATAATAGCATGTGTTGTTATCCCTTCTAAAGGCACTCATTTCTCTCCGTAAGTTTTAAAAGTGGTAGGATCTGGCTTTCCGGGGGAAAGGCAGACTTAGGCGACTTGGGCATCTATCTATCTCCATGAATAACAGCGAATGCTCGCTCCAGTCCGGTTGCTTCTTTCCACGTAGAAGGGCCGGGGGAGTGAGGTAATAATTGTTCTCCTGATGTCAGGAGACATGTTCCTGTTTTCTTCTTCTCTGTGATGCCAGGTGAAATTGTTTTATTCGAGGCTCCATTGCAAGATCCATCGAAGGTACCGCTTGCAATTAGAGTAGGCTCTTCTGTGCCTTTTAATAACTTTCCGTTATCTCTGCAGAGGTGTCTGGAATCCACTGAATCAACTACGCCCAATGAAAGCAGGCAGGGTGAACCATGCAGTGGTGGTTCAGATGAGCCTGTAGAGGTCTGTTCACTTCGGCCCTGTTCACCCGCAAACGTGTGCAGATGAATGAAGTTTTCTGCCTTCTCGTAATCAGTTTTTCCTGCGGATTTCTTTGCATTTGACGTAATGCAATGCGAAGATGGTGTGTCCTCTAGCCGATATGTTAGCTCGTCTGCCACTTCATGGGCCAAAATACATATTTCTGGTTTAACTTTTGTGGATTGTTCATATGTTTCAAACCACCTCTTCCTCCGAAGTGCATGCTCTCTCTCTTCCGTATTTCTCTTAACCTTTCATTCTCTTTCTTCCTGGTTTCTCTTATCTTCCCATTCTCTTTTAGCTGCGTCGGCGGCCATTTCATCAAGTTGTCTCTCTAACTCTGTCTCTCTGATCATCATTGCAAGATCTTCTAGTGCTAGTATTTTTTCTTTCTTGCTCTGCTATTTTTCTCTCTTGCTCTGCTATTTTTCTCCCTTCAGCTGCTATTTTTTCCTTTCTCTCTTGGTCTGCTATTTTTTCCTTTCTCTCTTGCTCTTCCTTGTGCGCAGTTAACACTTTTTCCACATATTCCATAAATTCTCCTTTCTCTAGTTTTAAGCTCATTGCTTCCTGGATAAGTGCCGATCGAATTTGCATCAAATCTGCCATGATCCAGCTAGATTTCAATCTGCTTGTCGCAACTCAAAATTTAGAGCGGAAAAAATGTAGAGCGAGAAAAACAAAACCGTGACTCTGGCCCACGGGAGAAACAACAACAAAATTTTCCCGTATACTTCACTTTAATCGTTACCTCCGTACAGATAAATGACAATATTAAAGAAAAACTTGACAATAAAATTCTAAGACTTGCAAAGAATACCAGTCAAATATTTCTGACCATAAACAGTCTGCCTACCAAGAAAACACTAACAAAATGTTTCGTCTCAGTGGTTTAGCCGCTATTGGTCACTTGTGAACAAAAGGACTATACAATGTCGGTTTGCTCGTTCGATGCGTCGACTTCTACAATGCCTATTGTAAGTGACCCACGTGGTACTACACGTGTACCGAAAATCCAGGTAAATTTAGAGTAAAGACAACAAATCAATAGTGGTAACTAGATGCAGTAATAAAGTGTAAATAAAGTTAAATGGTATAATATTCTAACATATGTCAATGTCTTATTTAATATAATATGAACATCTTATTCAAACTTAATTATCTAATATGAATATCTAATTATCTAATATTCTAATCTGTGTTCTTTCCCTCTACATAAGTAGACTAAGAAACAGTATAGAAGACAGTGAATAGGTTTTACACAAATTGCAAAAAAAAATTATTTCATGTTTTTGTCTAGGGCAAACCCCAAGGTACTATCCCGGACGAGCCCCCACTTATGTCACAGGGTGAACTAGAAGGTTAACCAAAGAGAGTTCTCGTTGTGGTGCCGGCATAGTCAATGCATCAGATTTGCCTGGCAACCGGTTGAAGGTAGGCAGCAGGAGTGGGAGAAGGTGAATTTAAAACTTGGGGATAAGTTCCCCACAGATAGTGTCACGAGATCCAGAATCACTGAGACTATCTGTGGGGAACTTATCCCCAAGTTTTAAATTCACCTTCTCCCACTCCTGCTGCTTACCTCTAACCGGTTGCCAGGCAAATCTGAGCCATTGACTATGCCGGCACCATAACGAGAACTCTCTTTGGTTAACCATCGGGTTCACCCTGTGACATAAGTGGGGGCTCGTCCAGACAATCCGTCTCCTGTCCGTCTGATGTCTGTGCAGCGTTTAATAGTCTTTCTATAATGACGTATTCTTCACTCCTTTCATGTTGATCTTCGCTCCGACTTTGGGTCTCCGTTAATCCAATATTATTTTGTCTGTTCCGTGAGAACCGACTTACCAAAATACTCATTGAAAAGCTTCCTCGCTGAACTGTCTCTGGTCGTCCATTATGCTCTGTTACTCGGCAAAATAATACTTGTGTATTACTTCCCTTGTGTAAACACAACCGAGTCGTATTGGCGACTACCTCGATAGTCTGTTGACCTAATGTCTGATTGTTGTGAAAACAGTCCATGCGAAATTTGTGACTTTCCCAGGGCTTACGCAGAGCGCTGTCTATTGTGGACAATGGGTTTAGACAACCGACTGCTTTCTCATGCCTTGGGAAATTTATCGACAAAATATCGGCAGTAGGTTTTAAGAATTTAAATGCAGAATTACTCGCCTCTCGCGACAGTACTCATACGACAGATAAACGAGATTACTGTCTATGTGACACATGTGGGCAGATAAGTGTGACATAATCGCTTCCGAGCCGACTTGTTATGACAACATTACTTTCTAATAAAGTAATAAGAATTACAGCTTACCCACGTTGTCATGTGTGTCTACCGATCTGCCAGTGAGAGTGTATGCAATGCATCAGATGTCCATATATGGTAATACGTGACCTTAGCAGGCACGCACCTTATTTCACGTGAACTATTTTGAAAATATCACACCTTATATGCATGATTTGAAATGATTGGATCTTTCTGATTAGATTCATAACAACAATGCATGGGAAGATGAGAATATAGTCTGACCATTTCGCAGTTTTATTTCACTGTGAATTTCATGCTCGCCGAGACAACAGATTTCGCCAGAGTGAAGATTAGATTCATAATTCCTTTTTTAAACCTGACCTTTTATTGGAGAACCAGATAAGACGTACAAAGCACATGAAATCTCTACATTTTAATAAGGAACACCGGGACTAGGAAACTGAAGAAACACACGGAGGCAGAGAGGGAATCTATTGTCAAATTAAATACACCCCTGACTCGTGTAAGAGACCAACTCGTCTATATTATTCGTCTGAGCAAAATGTCTGTGAGTCTGGATTGTCGTACGTTGTGATTTACATTTCATATTTTATTACTAAAATGTGAACTAACATATATATGTATATATTATCATGTAAAGTTTAGTGTGTGAAACTCGCTATTGGATGTCAATATCATTTGAGGCTGGCAACCTCAGCGTATAGAATGATGATTCATGAACCACCACTGCATGGGCTGGTGATTGCTTTATTGATAGTTTCGTAAAGAGAATTAAAGCATAAAATAGTTCCAGGTACCCTATGCAGCAGGGAGGGAAAGATGAAAGAAATGATGTACATTCTAAATATAATACTTACATTTTCAAAGCAGTGTAAATGTCCCTATAAACATAGTCACTTTAAAATTAATGTAAGTTTTCAAGCTTTAAACCAGTGTAAAGGTCAATGTGAAAATATTTATTTTAAAGTAATGGAAGTTTCAAACTTTTCAATCAGAGTACATATAAATGGTCCCAAATAAGATGGTTTGGCCATGTCTGCAGAATGGGAGAAGATCGGCTACCACGACAAGCATAGAAACAAAGAACCAGGGATCGAGACCCCCAGGACGACCCAGAGTCCGCTGGGAGGACAACATTAGACAATCTTTGAAGGACCGAGGACTAGAATGGAACCAGGCCAGGAGGAAGACAGCCGATAGGATACTCTGGCGCTCTCTCTTCCAAACCTCTACATCTCACGGTAGAAGGGGAACGACTAAGTAAGTAAGTAAATGTAAATGAAAACAAATTCAATTTATATTGTGAACACTTTTCAATCAGTGGAGATGTAAATGTAAACAGACTCTATGTGTATTACTAACCTTTTCATTTAAATATAAAGTAACTACGAAAGCAATTCTATTTAAATGTAAAGAAAGCTTTATCCCGAGGGATTACATTTAATTCTCATCGAAGGTAAAGTCTGAGTAATTAGGACGGTGGTATGGGGTGGAAAACACCATACTCAGAAAATCGTTTCGTTCTATTCTTTTACCATAGTTATTAGTGATACCAGCAGAAAGTACTATCTCTGGAACAAGAAGGGAACCGTGGCCTAAGCTTTAAGACCAGGAACCACGTGGTAGACTCTCCTTGACGTTTCTGTGAAACGAGCTACCCCCGACAACCTTGATCAGAGACGAGCGTGAGCAGAGTGAAAAGAACCAACCCATAAGAAGGAGCAGAACTGTCATTGGCAGCTACTTTCAAATATATGCTGCCACTTGAACTTCTTGTAATATCTCACATTCCATAAAGACTGTGATGATAACTTTTTCGTGATCCATTCTATTCAAATTATTTCCACCTGTTAAAATCTAAAGTGATTATTAAATTTTGTTATTTGTAATGTTACAAATTTAACTTCGATTTAATCATGTTAAAGTTACTGCATGTTTGTCTCACTCAATTTACTACACACACTCTAAACAGAGATGTACTAAAATAACAGAATTCCGCTGAGTAAATAAGGGGTGGGGGCTTAAACGAGCTGAAAGTAATGAGTTCTTAAATCCTTCACAAAAGCGTCTGCATAACTACAGAGTTAACATACTCAGCTAAAGCAGCATTGTTCTCGCTTATTCTGAATATCTTGTGAAGACTCCCTTTGTAATAGAAGTGTCATCACCCTTCTATCTACATCTCTGCCAAGAGTAATCTTGTGCGAAGGTAGATAACTTTGAAGCCCATATTACATACTCTTCAGTTTTGACCACTGTTGGGCCACTACTGCAAAGCAGGGGACGCAATACCGTCATATATATATATATATATATATATATATATATATATATATATATATATATATATATATATATATATATATATATATATATATATATATATATATATATATAATATATATATATATATTTATTTATTTATTTATTTATATATATTTATATATATTTATATATTTATATATATAATATATATAATATATATATAATATATATATAATATATATATATATATATATATATATATATATATATATATATATATATATATATATATATATATATATTCATGAAAAAAAGTAAGTGTGCAGCACTCAACAGTGCTCTGTGCGTGTGTTCTTGGGTGAACTCAAATGCAAGTTGGCACACATTTCTGTGTGAGTGTTGTTCACTTACCCGTGCAATTACTCGTACAACTGGATCGCACTATTCATGTGGAGATAATCACGGTGCAAGAAAAAATCACGTGAAAAGTGCCGTAGGGGAGAATTTATCACAGATAAAAGGAAGGTAAGTGTGTAGCTCTAATCACAAGCATGTGAAAACGTAATCGTTGAAATAGAGAGTACCAAGAGTCCAACAGAAACATCTTTTTTGACAATGCCAAGATCGAACCAACAACAGCGAGCAATAGCTATAGGGATGTTAGCTGCTGGAGCGACTATATTAGCTGTATCACAACATTTCAATGTTCACAGGAACACTATATCACGCATTCAAGCTCGTTTCCGCCAAACTGGATCCACTGCTGATCGCCATAGAAGTGGCCGACCTCGAGTTGCCACCCCTGCACAAGACCGTTACATACGCCTTATGCACTTGCGTAACAGGTTTATTCAGGCAACATGGACTGCCAGGAACATTCCAGGTTTAAGAACCGTGTCGTGCAGAACAGTGCGGAATAGGCTCAGAGAGGCAAATCTCTTACCTCACAGACCTGCAGTTAGACCAGCACTGACAGTTCGCCATAGACAAGCGCGCTTGGCCTGGGCAGACACTTTCACTGAAATCAAAGTGATCACTTGGTCTTTTATTCAATATTCAACCACATTGAGTGCCAACTTTTATTTCATTTCGTCCATGAAATCACGCACAGTGCCCTATAAAGTGTTGCACACTTACTTTGTTCCATGAGTATATATATACATATACTGGATGCCCATAAAAGATTGTACACTTTTCAAAAAATTTATTCTCGGCCCCACGACGTGGTACGAGGATGCTTTCTATCACAAAAGTAAGATAATCTCTGCACGTTTTTAAGCATACCTTACAAAGACTCAGAAAAGTGCGCATGCGCGCAGCGGGTATTTCACGTGAAACTTTCGCAGTTGAGTTGCAACCGGTAATTGTTACATGTCTCTCACCACACTGTCCAATAGGGGGAAAAAATAGGTACATTCTTTTTGAAACAAAAAACAAAACAAACAATAAGATTGACGAAAATCGAATTCCTCATACAGTAAATTAAACAGTGATTTGAGACATTATCAGATGGTGTAATATAAGAGCTCGTGAAATATTCGAACAATCTGACTAGGGGCTCTGTGTGTTTTCTAGTGCATGCGAAAGATTTTACCAGAGATGAGCAACTTTGAGTCCCATAGCATACGCTGCTGCAATGAGTGAATTTTTAAGCCTTCACAATACTAGGTCCATCATCATGAGGTGGGGTAACCAGTTACTTTCCTCGCTGTCTTTGCCTCCCCTAACTCAAGAGCAGAATCAGACTAGGTAGATAGTTAGACAGACTAGGTAGATAGTTAGACAGACTAGGTAGATTGTTAGACAGACATATACGAAATAAATTAATTGTCCAAGGGTTTAAAATCGGGCTGACAGTCCCCTCTTGCATTCTTCCTTCCTCTTGCTCATCTTTTATGACTGTTACTCAAACATTCTCCAACGTAATTTTTAACCCCTCAAGGCCCAAGAGCTTCTATAATTGAACGTTAAATTGTATAATAATAATAAATTCTTTAAGCGCCAAACACGGCGCATAAGGCAGAAACCAGTGCTCTCCAGGTTGTTCGTTGTGACGCCACTCCTCTTAGCTCTTGCACATTATTTAGGCCCAACGTTCTTCCTTCTCTTATTATTGTTCTTCTGAGTGTTTCTTTTGGTCCTTACCCTCAGGAACCCAAGTGAGCGCCAAGTGGTATTCTGTTGTTTTGCATTCGTAGGACATGACCGATATATGACCATCGTCTTTTCCTTATATAGTCGGAGACATATTTCTGCCTAGAGTCTTCTCTTATTTGTCGATTAGTCTTGAATTCTTTCCAACTGATGTTCATGGTTTTCTAAGACATTTGTTCTCGAATGTATTCAGCTTGTTCTCCAATGATTTTGTTATTTTCCAACTCTCACAGCCGTATGTTAACACTGAGATAACATTTGAATTAAACAGACGAAGCTTGGTATGTATATTCAATGATCGTAATTTCCAAATGTTAGATAATCTATTGAAGGCGCTAGCTGCCAAAGCAATTCTAGTATGGATTTCTCTTGTTGTGTCACCATCCTGAGTCATTTTACTGCCTAAATAATTGAAACTTTCAACTTTCTGTATTTTTTCCCCGTTCAAGATGATATCAAAGGTCTCGTTAGAAAAGTTCATAGCTTTAGTTTTAGAGGCATTTATTTGGAGACCTATTTTAACCGAGAGATGACACAAATTATTTATTGCTTCTTGGTATTGTCTTGGTGTTGAACTTAAGAATGCTACATCACAGGTCCCCCAGGAATTTTCCATTTGTCCATTTTATACCCAATTGTTCATTGTGGGTCCAATAGTAATTTTTAACCCTCAATAGCTATTCCAAAAAGCTTGACTAATTATATTAATTCTGTAATTGTATTAAATTGTATACTTAACTCATATTTCTAAGACTGAATACACATTTTAGAATGTACTGTAACTTTCTATAAAAATCTGAAGGCCGTTCATTTGCTTATGAAATAACCCATATTTGACCAAGTGGGAATTAATACTTGTTTTATTATAAAATTATTACATAGGTATGTATAATGTATGCTGGGTCATATATGGTTTGCCGGGCCTTAAGGGGTTAAGTATTAATTTAAGTCCTACTTTAATGTAGGGGAGTTAAGCGTTAAAAGACTTGTATGCACAGGTCAGTTTTTAGTAATCACCCTTGTAGACACGCTCTGGGTGATGATGATGTTTTGTATACCCAGCAATTTTTGAAAACAGCTCTATTGTCTGGCTGTTGGTTTGTTAGGGAATCTGCTCGAATGTTCTAGATACAGTTCGAGCGAAAACAGGCGTATGAATTGAGCTCACGTCTCGGGCTGCGTGTTAGGGCTTGAACGAATTCATAGAGACTGAGCTGTTTTTAAGCAACTGAGTTTGCGGGGAGTTTTTGGCTGGCAGAGCTTGGGGAAGGTCGTGCCTTCTCGCTAGTGTGTCCCGGCGTATTTGTGTTTTCCTATGAAGGGAATTTGATAATCAAGAGGATACTGTTTTGAAGAAAGGATAAAGAGATTATTGTCGGGAATGTTCTTTCTCCCAGGAGTTTATGGATTATTTTCTAAGAGATATTACCCAGATGCCAGGGAGTACGCTGGCATTATATATTTTGTAAGAAGTCTAATGGATTGATCATAGAGGCCATGGATTACACCGGCCGTGATTTTCATTCATATTTATTCTGATGGATTTTTTCCCTTGTTACTAGAAGCCTGTAGCAACATCTGCGAGAATAAACTATGCAGACAATTTTATTTCCCTCCTAGTCGTAGCATTTGTGACGTAACTAAAACAAGTTAGTTATTTGAAAAATACATGCTAGCGAGATGAAGGAGAGGAAAGATGGCGGTCTTGTGCAAAATTTTATTTGACGAGTGACTAGAAAAAAAATTGAAAAGTTAAACCATTATGAAATTCCCCATAAAAATTATATGGTAGTATGACGTGGAGTTCGCTGAACAAGAATGTACTTTAAATAATATGATAGTCCCAGTATTAGATAAGTTATTGAAGAAATACTAATATCTACGGACACTCGACCAGACAGACTGGCGTTCCTGCTTATGTTTTTTGGTAACGTTAAAGGGACGCGAGCTTGAAAAAGAGGCAGGGAGGTACATTCAAATTCGCTTGGGTAAAAAGAGTATGAATGGAAAAGAGGAGCGGTAGGAAAAATGTAATCCTAAACGAAATATCTTTTTGTATTGGGCATGACTAAAGCAGACTGGCCAATCGACCACCAGACGCAGAAATTATTCGAAATTATTTAGGTTTTTCATCCAAACTGCTTTTGAATTCAAGTAGCCGAACGTTTCGATTGGCCAGTGCTAGTAAATATTAGCAAAAGGCTTTGACTATTCATTGCCAGTTGAACTAAAAATTTTATTCATATACGCTGAGAAACAGCTGTGTTAATTCTAAACTTAAATAAAGAATAAATTCATAGTCTGTGCAGTTCGGAGGAAGCTGAGGCCATTTCTTCACACAGTCAGCGTCATTTGTTTATATATTTCTTGATTGTGGTAAGGATATTTTATGAAATTAAATATGTTTGGTCCAACTACAAAGTTAGATACTGCTATTGGGAAAAAGTGAAGGACATGCCGGGAGCAGACATTGTTGAGTCCTCACATTAAACGGTGTCTAACTGATATATGTTGTTATGATTATGTTGTCATATTATTGTATTAAAATAGATTAGTAAGCCTCTGTGTTCAATGAACCCTGTTTACATGCCTGAAGCAAATATAATTGAAAAGAAAAGAAGAGAATATCATATCAAAGGAAATGTGGTTACTCCACATTATTGTATGGAGGAAAAGTATGTAAACGTACAGTGGCGTATCTACTATAAGGACCTGAGGTGTGGTCACAACAAGATGGGAGTCCTGTACAATTCGGGGCTAGTGCACTTGTAAGGCACGCGAGGCTGACCCCATATCCACGTAGAAAATTAAGTGTTAGATTAAGTGATCAGAGATAAAAGGCCAGGGTGTCCTTTTGTTGCAGAGGGTCTATGTTCCTGTTGCCGGCTGGTGACAGGAAACCTGCTGAGTACTAATAAACGCCAACCAGTCTCCAACCAGTCTTATATGCTGTCGAATATCAGTAGGAGCTTTGGCGAGTGGTGAAATTGAAACTTTCTGCAACTACACATTGAAATATCTTACAACAAGGACTCCCAGGTGATGAGTTAGACATCTGGGGCATCTCTGACATTTTCTTGTGTTTCAAAACAATACACAGGACGTTTATGGGGGTAGGATGAACTACAGCCCTCATCTACAGTGATTCTCCCTTTATATGAATAAAGTGAATTCTTTTAATATTTCCTACAGGAAAGACATATATATAAATACATAATAACTTTTTCAGTTATTGGGCATATTGTCCCAACATTTTAATTGTTCTTTTCTGTAAACTATCTTGTCCTTATTTTCAAAGACCTGTCCACAAGCAATGAATGGACAGGCAAAAAATATTGTAAAGAAAATTGTTAAAGAAAAACTTAACTGCTAGTTTTATTATCTTCTTTATAGAAACTTAAAGTGTTTAACTGTTGTGTACCATCATTTCATTTCTCCCCTAGACACTAGGTACACCATACACTAGAGCCAGAATAGTGACCGTGTGAGACCTAGGGAGGTAGCGTTAGGTTCTCTGCACATAATTCATCATCATCATTTATAGAGTCAGAGGCCCACATGTGCTTGACCTCACACGGTTAAAGCAGACACCTTTTCATTCTTTTAGGATACCATCATAACCTCCCCAGCAACATCAACTTTGCTACAAAGCCATTGTATGCCGCTGTGTATGCGACCAGTGATCTTCGTCACTGTCGCGTGTTGAAAAAAAAAATACGCAAGACAAATTCTTGGTTGGGATATTTTTAAACCGAGTGGACGCGAGTGCCTCTCGCTATCATTTTCCAGCGCTGTGTACTGGCTACAAAAACGAAGCGATATTTGGTTTTGATGGCTAACGAAGAAAATTCATATAAAAAGAAGGAATGATCGGAAAGAGTTGATAATAGTATCGTTAGGAGCGGAGAAGTCCACATTTATTTCCTTTTAAACAACTAATTCCACCGTTGTTGCAAAAAGAAGATAGAAGCTTGAGAACAGACCACTTCATCATATTTTGTCAAGTTAAGCCACTTTGAAAAATTATATAAATTCTAAGACCAACCCAATAGAGGAAATTATTGGAGGGAAAGAAGCTGTTGATGGTACAATCAAAGTAAGGTATAAACACACATGATTCATACAAAAGATAAAAAGAACGGAACGGAGGAAGAAAATAAGAAAACACAAAACAGCGGCGCGAGCCGGTTGGAATGAAAATTTTAGCCGCAGGCGTGAGCTGCTTTCTCGCTCGCTCGCTGGCTGTGTATAAATAGAGAGAAATCGTGGCAGACAGGTTACACACGAAAAATTGAAACCTCGGAAGAGAGACGAATCTGAAGGCAGAGAGGGAGAGAAGGATCAACACCTGAGCAAGTTCATTCCTATTTGTTATGCCGGGCAGTTGAACTTTTGCCAAGCCTTCAGTCAGTTCTACTTCTGATTTATCCTAAAAGGGGTATGTAATATTACGAATATATATGTATGTATGTATGCAAATGCTTCTTTTACAGGTTTGATAATTAAATTAAACTGCGAGACAACATTTGAATTCAAAATGGAGAATAAGGCAAGGACCAGGATGCATAACAGAGACGCGCAGGAATGGAAAGGCAGGACTAAGGGAAGGCCTATGTTGTATAACATTGTTTTATTGATGACTGCAATTCAACTGACTGTAGAAGGAAACTGCAGCATCATGACTGTGTACAGAAATTGTATTATGTATTTTTGAGAATGAAATCACTTAGACTTGTCATTGCCTATACACTGCCATTGAACCAGAACTTATGCCATACCTATATAAGCATACACTGAACACATCACCTCACAACACGCAGACCTGTGAGAAATCACCACCCAAGGACTAGCCATATGCTACATATTTTGCAGGTTTACTGGTCTAGTTTGGAACAGCCTGATCTGAAACTACCATCCACTCAACGTATACTGTGTGCGACGGAGTTCAAGTGTTTTGGCTCCATCATCCCTTGGCTAGCCAAACATAAGATCCTAGAAGCTGGATTCCAACTACACTCGTGTGTTACCAGACATTGTCCAGGACTGTAAAGCTAAGTCCTAAGTGTTATATTCCAAAACCTTCTGTGAGATCCCAAAAGAGACCGTGTAGTGATGAAAAGTGTAATCTGTGTTAACCCAGTGCAGGCAAAAGACATTAAGATTAACGTAGACATGAACTTATGTAAAAAGTTATAAATATTGTTGATTTTGTATTTTTTCATTGTAATTGAAATCCTTTGATTTTCAAAGGAGAAATAAGAAACTAGATGTACATTAATAAATAATTCAGTAAATTGTAATTTTCTGACTTGTCAAGTTCTTATTGTTGACAGTTATATTTTGCTGTATTATTGTTGTCACAGTATAGTTAGGTGACGGTAGCACTCTAGAGCTCTTGATCTATACAAATTCCATCCAGACGTGTGCTCTTTACAGCTATAGCTATACCTGTGCCATCCTTACACCAGTGCTCTTCTCCGAGACTGGGATATACCTGTCTAGACTAAATTTACGTGTCTAGTCTTCTTCACTATCAACATCTGCCACTCTTATTAACTCATTACGTCACATTTTGGGGGCTCGTTCGCGGGATAATCTTATTATCCTGAGCCAGTATCTATCCTTCTTGTATCTCTTTCTCATAGGAAGTCTTGGTAATAGTTTAAAAAAAAAAAAAAATTATTTTTTGAAAAAAGTAAGTTTTAAATTTTTTTTGAAAAGTACCTTTGTAGTACACAAGTTAAACAGTGGTCTCTCACATTGGTTGAAGGAATATTGTACGTCTTTATTAAGTTAGCTTAAGTAATTAAGTAGTAGTAACATTAGATACTCCTTTCAACGTAACGCCATGGCTGACTTGGTAAAGTTCAAAACTGCAATCATGCAGATGGGTAAGGAACTTGGTTTCTCAGATGAAGCTCTCATCCAATATGTTACTACGGAAGTGGATAAGCATATGGACAGGGAAGAAAGAAAGTTGCAATTAGAGACTGAAGCAAAGAGATTAGAGGCTGAAAGAGAAGCAAAGAAATTAGAGGCTGAAGAAAGGCGGTTGCAAGCAGAAGCGGAAAGAGAAGCTAAGAGGCTACAGTTGGAAGCTGAAAATAGGAGGTTAGAGGTTGAGGCTGAAGCTAGGAGGTTGGAGGCTGAAAGAGGACATGAGCTGAGGATGAGGCAGCTGGAACTTTAATCGGTTGCTAGTTCCAGTGGGAGCACATCACCTCACTCCAACAACAGCAACTCCAACCAAAGTACTTTAAATGGAGCCATGAACTTTCATATGGACCCCTTTGTTGAGAAGGAGGACTTCATAGAAGCTTATATAGACAGATTTTAACGGCTAGCCACAACTTATGGTTTAGAAAAGGAAAAGTGGAATTTGAAGCTATCTCAAGGATTGAGAGGAGTTTCTTATGAAGTATTCTTGAAACTACAAAAGGAAGATCAAGAAGATTTTGAAGCCCTGAAGCAGGCATTGCTTGTTCGTTATGAACAGAACTCTGAGGCTTATCGAAAAAAATTCCGAACTGCTAAGAAAGAGGTTGGAGAGACTTATCAGCAATTTACGACACGATTGGAGACTTACCTACTAAGGTGGTGTAAGTTAGGAAACTTTTCTCCAGATTTCGAGGGGCTAAAGGAGATGATCTTGATAGAACAGCTACTAGATTCCATAACCCCTGAAACTAAAAAGTTCCTGATAGAGAATAAAAGAGAAAGGTTAGATGACATAATCACTTACGCAGAAAGCCACCAACTGGCTCAGTCCATGAATCAAGGAGCTAAGAAGAAACATGTAGAAGTATTTAAGAAACCACACAACTATACAATGTCTGAAGGAAGTGGCCACAACCAGGACCACACATTCAAGAATAGGCCCAGATTGGACTACAAGGAAAGAACCCCTTAAGGATCAGACCGGAGACCTTCAAGAAAGGGAGATAAGTGGTGCAAATGTTGTAAGATGAGCAACCACAACACTGATGAATGTGGGAGGAAAAAACACCTTCATCATGCTGCATGTCTACAGGTGAGGACTTCTGATAGGAAGGAACTGACTGTGAATCAGAATAGCCTCCATCACCCACCTACACAGGAGATAGTGACTGTGAATGGCAAACAAGTCACAGGAATGTATGACACAGGTTTGTCTTATGACGCAGTCGTGTGTGCATCCCTAGTGCGCCCTGAACAAATCACCACAGAAACAGTGGATATTCAAGGGCCACTCAAGGAGCATTACCCCTAACTTTGCCCATAGCGAAGATTCAAGTCAGTTGTCGCTATGTGGAAGGGGAAATAAATGCAGCAGTACTAGATGATCCCTTTTACCCCCTGATGTTGGGACGTAGATACGTTTTCTTGGGAGACCCTGTAAAACCTATGGTTCTGGCAGGAATCCAGACCAGGTCTGACTCCAGGAACATAGAGAGGGACACCAAATTATCATTTCATTCGACTGAAATGAAACGGGCTCAAGAAGCCGACAGCACATTGAAGCCTTGTTTCAGAAAATTGTCAAAAACTCATAACACTACAAGGAAAGGACATTTCTATATGGAACATGGACTCTTGCACAGGAAAGCTGGCAGAGGGACGAAAAGTCATGGTCAAATTGTTGTGCCATCCACCTATAGAAATAAGGTTATGGGCTGGGGGCACATAACAACTTTGAGTGAACACCTGGGTAATGGTGCCACAAAACAAAGAGTAGCCACCCAGTACTACTGGCCAGGCATTACGGAAGACATTAATCGGTATGTAAATTCCTGTCCAGAGTGCACCCATGTAGATTCAGAAAGTCGACGGAAGAGTCTTCATCAAAAGTCGACAAGAAAACCAACCAGAATCATAGGAGGTAGGAACCAGGGCTGTACCAGATAATTGATGGATACAAGCCCCACTTCGGTATACTGCCCCTTAAAATAGAAATAGGTGTGGGTCCAGCAATGTTGTTGTTTGGCCGTCTCCATACACAGTCCACTGGAAGCATTGTTGCGGACATGGACTGAACAATATCAAGCACAGGCACTCAAGGATGAGATTGACTATCTCTTAAAAGAGACAATTATGTCAAAGTCGGAATCTCGTTACAGCTCAAGTGTGGTGCTATTAAGGAAACCTAGTGGTGAACCTAGGTTATATATTATATATAGATTATGGGAAACACTTCACAGTACAATGTGATCATCAGCCGCTAACATTTTTAGCTGCATCAAAAAACTAAACTCTAGACTTTTATGATGGAGTTTATTATTACAACCATATTCCTTTATGGTAAACTACATACCAGGAAAGCAGAATGTTGGCGCGAATTTTTTAAGTAGACACCCCACTACAGCGGAAGGAGAGAACTACCAGAATTAGTCTCGGCAAATTTTTTTTAGGTCTGCTGAGCGAGCTACAGCTTAAAGAGGAGGGCTATGTCGCGTGTTGAGAAAAAAAATACGCAAGACAAATTCTTGGTTGGGATATTTTTAAACCGAGTGGACGCGAGTGCCTCTCGCTATCATTTTCCAGCGCTGTGTACTGGCTACAAAAACGAAGCGATATTTGGTTTTGATGGCTAACGAAGAAAATTCATATAAAAAGAAGGAATGATCGGAAAGAGTTGATAATAGTATCGTTAGGAGCGGAGAAGTCCACATTTATTTCCCTTTAAACAACTAATTCCACCGTTGTTGCAAAAAGAAGATAGAAGCTTGAGAACAGACCACTTCATCATATTTTGTCAAGTTAAGCCACTTTGAAAAATTATATAAATTCTAAGACCAACCCAATAGAGGAAATTATTGGAGGGAAAGAAGCTGTTGATGGTACAATTAAAGTAAGGTATAAACACACATGATTCATACAAAAGATAAAAAGAACGGAACGGAGGAAGAAAATAAGAAAACACAAAACAGCGGCGCGAGCCGGTTGGAATGAAAATTTTAGCCGCAGGCGTGAGCTGCTTTCTCGCTCGCTCGCTGGCTGTGTATAAATAGAGAGAAATCGTGGCAGACAGGTTACACGCGAAAAATTGAAACCTCGGAAGAGAGACGAATCTGAAGGCAGAGAGGGAGAGAAGGATCAACACCTGAGCAAGTTCATTCCTATTTGTTATGCCGGGCAGTTGAACTTTTGCCAAGCCTTCAGTCAGTTCTACTTCTGATTTATCCTAAAAGGGGTATGTAATATTACGAATATATATGTATGTATGTATGCAAATGCTTCTTTTACAGGTTTGATAATTAAATTAAACTGCGAGACAACATTTGAATTCAAAATGGAGAATAAGGCAAGGACCAGGATGCATAACAGAGACGCGCAGGAATGGAAAGGCAGGACTAAGGGAAGGCCTATGTTGTATAACATTGTTTTATTGATGACTGCAATTCAACTGACTGTAGAAGGAAACTGCAGCATCATGACTGTGTACAGAAATTGTATTATGTATTTTTGAGAATGAAATCACTTAGACTTGTCATTGCCTATACACTGCCATTGAACCAGAACTTGTCATTGCTATACACTGCCATTGAACCAGAACTTATGCCATACCTATATAAGCATACACTGAACACATCACCTCACAACACGCAGACCTGTGAGAAATCACCACCCAAGGACTAGCCACATGCTACATATTTTGCAGGTTTACTGGTCTAGTTTGGAACAGCCTGATCTGAAACTACCATCCACTCAACGTATACTGTGTGCGACGGAGTTCAAGTGTTTTGGCTCCATCATCCCTTGGCTAGCCAAACATAAGATCCTAGAAGCTGGATTCCAACTACACTCGTGTGTTACCAGACATTGTCCAGGACTGTAAAGCTAAGTCCTAAGTGTTATATTCCAAAACCTTCTGTGAGATTCCAAAAGAGACCGTGTAGTGATGAAAAGTGTAATCTGTGTTAACCCAGTGCAGGCAAAAGACATTAAGATTAACGTAGACATGAACTTATGTAAAAAGTTATAAATATTGTTGATTTTGTATTTTTTCATTGTAATTGAAATCCTTTGATTTTCAAAGGAGAAATAAGAAACTAGATGTACATTAATAAATAATTCAGTAAATTGTAATTTTATGACTTGTCAAGTTCTTATTGTTGACAGTTATATTTTGCTGTATTATTGTTGTCACAGTATAGTTAGGTGACGGTAGCACTCTAGAGCTCTTGATCTATACAAATTCCATCCAGACGTGTGCTCTTTACAGCTATAGCTATACCTGTGCCATCCTTACACCAGTGCTCTTCTCCGAGACTGGGATATACCTGTCTAGACTAAATTTACGTGTCTAGTCTTCTTCACTATCAACATCTGCCACTCTTATTAACTCATTACGTCACAGTCACTTATAAGGATATTGATGTAAACCTTTTATGAAACGTGATCTGCTGTGTTCTGCAGCCTTTGTACTTTAAGTTGTGTACCTGTAGCCGAATCTTTGGATATTGCGCTAAAGGGATTTATACTATGAGTTACGGCATTCTACAGCCTATTGAGACTGCGATGCACGTCTTTTGTTTGGATGACTATTTTTGGCTGTATGTGTACAAAATGAACTTACTTATCTGATCCACCATGATTTGCTATGAAGTGTCGTCCTATGTTATGATGATGTTTACGTGGCTGTGGCGTAATAAACTATTGAAACGTTACCATTAATTGCAACGTTTTCTGGACTATTACGTGTACTGTAGTGTGTGGTTATAGCCTGTGTTGGTATGCCAGAACCTTTCTACATTCGTGTTTGTTGACAGTAATTTACTTACACATCAGTCGGCCATCCGTAAGCCCGACCTCACTTGACTCTCTACTTGTCAGTCCTTGTTATACCACACCATCCACCAGAAACATTCCACCACCATCAACAGTAATTGAACATAATATGTACCACTCAAACATAATGGTAACAACTAGGTAGATAGTTAGACAGACATATACGAAATAAATTAATTATCTAAGGGTTTAAAATCGGGCTGACAGTCCCCTCTTGCATTCTTCCTTCCTCTTGCTCATCTTTTATGACTGTTACTCAAACATTCTCCAACGTACTTTAAGTATTAATTTAAGGGCAATGCAACTTACAAGGTAGTATAACAAGATACATTACCTGATCACAAAATTAAGAATAAGTATATTGTAATGAAAACTAGATCATCAGAGCCTCCATACAGTATATTAGATAAAAATAAAACATAATCAGTTAGGGTGGCATATAATCAGCACTAATAAAGTATTTGAACAGTATACGATTATATGAGTAGGAACTGTGCGTGTTTTTCAGGTCATTTGGAAGATTGTTCCAAAGATGAGCATCTGAGTAAGCCAAACTATTCTTAAATAGGTCTAATCCGGGCTTGGCTACCTGTAATTTGTTTAATTAAGCGCTGACTACGTCTCTCATTATATTTTAAAAGCGGCCAAAGATACTTTGAAGCATTCTGTGACAGAATTTTGTGAACAAATTTCGCTTTGTTAAATAGGAGGCGCTTCCTGAGGGGTAATATTTGTAGATAATTATATAAATCCATACAATGTGATTGGTGTATATCAGCAACAAGGCGCACTGCGCGTTTTTGAAGCGAGGGGAGCCTTTTTGTGTTGGATACGGAACAACCATCCAAGATTGTGGAACAATAGTCTAGATGCGTTTGTATATGAGATATGTAGAACATTTTTCTTGCCTCCTCATCCAGGAAATGTTTAATTTCGGCTAACTGGTAAACTTTCTGTGCTGTTTGCTTTGTAAGTGCATGTACGAGTGAGTTCCAACTTAGGTGTTGGTCAGCAGTGAGACCTAGAGTTTTGTGTTCATTTACGTTTTCAATTCGTGATGTTCCAATTTAGAGCTGAAGTGTTGTTTTCTGCGAGTTTTGTAGTTTTTGTTTTGTTGATATTAACATACATTTTGTTTTACTAATATTTATTTGCGAATTTATTTACTAATATTTATTTTATATATTGGATATTTATTTACTAATATTTATTTGCATGCGATTCTCGTTGCTCCACTTAATAAGATTATGTGTATCGTTTTGTAAAGATTGTTCTAGTGTGGTGCAACTTTTATAACTTGTACAAACAGTCAGTTATCGGCAAACAGGTCACATGATGAGGGTTTTAAGTATAGAGGAAGATCATTAATGAACACGGTAACGAGAAGAGGGCCGAGATTAGAGCCCTGATGAACACCTGTATCGATAACGGTTGGGTTTGACAAGCAATTATTGTAAGTCACTATTTGTTGTCCATCTGACACGAACGATTTAATTAACTTCACCAGCTTAATATTTACTTTCATTGTTTCTAATGTCCTGATTAAAATAACGTGATCTATGATATCAAATGCTTTTTTTTTGAAGTCTACAAATATTGCTCCACATATCTTATCGTTATTGATGTTTAGGTACCAAATGTCTATCATCTTTGTTAAGGATGTGTGACATGAATGCTTTGGTCTATATCTCGCATGACTGCCGATTAGCAGGTCATTATTGACTAGGTGTTGTATTGTTGTAATGTGGATGTGTTTTTCCAGTTGTCTGGGCAGCGGCGATATAAAAGAAATGGGCCTATAGTTACCCAGGTTAATCAAAAAAATCAAATTTTACATAACAAAATTTTCAAGACACCAACGTCCTTTTCAGGACGCCACTACTCGATATAAGATCGCGTTATCGTCAAAATGCCCAGACATAGGCCACACGCTAAAAAGAGGAAGGTCTACACCAGCCCACCAGCACAGAACAGCCAGGGTAATCGCAATATCACAATCAACAATGACAGACAGCCAGAGAGCAAGACTGCCCCAAGTACTCGTGCCGGGACCGGCCCTTCTATAACTCCGGACACGACCGAGTTAGCTGTGACATGCGTCGACCCGACTGAGAGTCAGAGTGGCCCGACCCCTTGCCTAGATAAAGAAGACCCAGAACATAAAGAAATATGTAGAGCGTTACGACAGCTGGAGAAAAGAAAACAAGCGCTTCTATCCAGGCTGCACCCACCCGACTCGTCAGCAGTAACCCGGTCTATGACAGAGAAGCCGCACGATGCCGAGATGACAGCCGACCCACCTGCAAGCACTATGAAGGAAGTGATAGAGGCAGATCCTCAACACAGACAGGTACAAGAGGAATATGTCGCAGAGACCATTTTAGATGCACTTCGAAGACTTGAAGACGGAGACGAGTCCCTTAGGCTCGCTCTTCAAGAAGCAACAGTAGAAGTAGCTCCAGACGTGATGGACATCGAAACCACTGAGAAGCAAGCTACCATTCCTGATCCTGAGGAAAAAACAGCTGACAACTCAAAGGCTCAGACGCAAGATATCACACCGAATAACCAAGAACAAGATTCGAACCAAGCCTGTAGAAGGAAACAAAGACCAAACACTAAAAATACAAGCAACTCAGAAACGATACAGGAGAGGATTGTTAAGATCACCCAGACGTCAGGAAGTGAGGTCTCACTCAGGGCCCTACCCGACAACAAAGTGATCAACATCCTCGAGGTGATAACTGGACGGAGAGGTATCGCCAAAGTAGGGAGGCACGAAAAGGGAGTAGTGCTTTCTCTCAACAACACAGACAAAACAACCTCGCTGATGATCGAACTGGAATCCGGTCCAAAGGAAATCCAGTTGCCCCACCAAATAAAAGTGGTGGTGGAAAAGTACAAGACAACAAAGAAGTTGGTCATCAGAGGGGTGGATACCAGATGTTCCGAAGGCGAGGTCCACAGACGCCTTCAAGCTGAAAACACAAATCTTAAAATCACGCAGGTCGAAAGGCTAAAAACCTGGGCCAAGAAAGATACCAATCTGATGATAGTCACGGTAGAAGGATCGACAAGACCCGAGAGACTGACGCTCGAAACCACAACCAAAAAGACAGAAGCCTATATCCCTCCGGTGATGCAGTGCTCCAACTGCCAGCAGTTCTCGCACACAAAAAAGACGTGCAGGAGAGATGCAGTTTGCCGGTATTGTGCGGGTAGTCACCAATATGGCGACTGCCCCAGGGCAAAGGAGGACCGCAACTACAAAGAAACTAACGAAAACCGTATCTGTGCAAACTGCCACGGAAACCACGGGGCAAGGTACAGAGGATGCCCTGTGTTCCAGGAAACTAAGAGCATCTTGAAGGAGGCCGTGTCTAAAAACATACCCTTCAAAGAGGCCAAACACAGAGTGAATGCGGATGCTACAGAAAAACAGCGCACGATTGACAGAAGACAGCTACACAAGCTGACCGCTGAAATCAACGAAATGAAAAGGAAACAGCAGAACGAAAGCAGAAACAAGCAGGATCCCGTAGACGACAAGGACAGCGGAGAAGACATAATAGATATGCAGAGCGCCAGAGAAATGTTACAGAGCGCCCAGGCAATGCTACAGGAAACAAAATCCATCAAACACGAGATAGAAGTTGACATCGCCAAACTCACAGAGCTAAAGGCAGAGAACGAACAAATACTCAAAAGAATTGAAACAACCATCAAACACGAGATAGAAGTTGACATCGCCAAACTCACAGAGCTAAAGGCAGAGAACGAACAAATACTCAAAAGAATTGAATCAGAGAGAAGGATCGTTGAGGATATCCTTACAAAAACTAGAGAACAAAACAAAGAAACGAAAGACAAAATGAAAATCGACATCGTACAGCAAATGTTACTCAATCAAGAAAGAGGATTAGCAGCCAGAAACGCTAGAACAGCTACTACCAACGATAATTGAAAAAGCACTGTCACAGATACAGGAGAGCAAGAAGACAAAAGCAACAGAAACTAGTAGCGTAGAAACACACAAAACTAAACGAGCCAGATAGTTGAGGCAGGACATAAAAAACACCATGAGAGCGACACGGCACCACAAACGGACAAAGAGGAATCCAGACAGCCAGCAAGTGGTCCTTTTCAGGACCAGTCACCTCCAGGACTACGAACGAGATACCAGTGAAGACGATAACACCCTATATACCCCAATTATAACCAAACTTCAGGTTGAACAGGGTATCACAGCAACATAGTTGAAGAAAACAACAACAACAAATACCCAGGTTAATACTGTCAGATGAACCTGGTTTGAGAAGTGGGTATACTTTAGCGATTTTAAAAGCAGATGGAAAGTAACTCCTTGCGATACATTGATTATATATGTTTGTCAGTGAATCACTAATATCTGGTGCAGCATAGCGCAGTATTCGATTACTGATTCCATCAATTCCCGATGAGTTATTATCTTAAAGGCCAGTAATATAGTTATTACTGTACTTTATTTCTTACTGTCCGATATGTAATGCTATCCTTATTTTTATGCGCCCGATCTCTCTGCCTCCTAGCGTCAAGAACATCTTGTGTGATCCATGGAGATTTAACTTGCCTTTTCACGCGAATTTCTTTAGTAGGCGTAGCTTATTAAAAATACTATAAAATATCATTTTCCAAGAGAGAGAGAGAGAGAGAGAGAGAGAGAGAGAGAGAGAGAGAGAGAGAGAGAGAGAGTAAAATGTTTTTTTTGTGTGTGTCTTTGAAACGAAGTCCTTCACATAACGTACACAATTTTTTATTTCATAAGAATAAATATTACTGTAATTCTGGCTATTGAGAGATATAACCGAACTTTGAGATCGAGAGAAAGTCCCTTGAACTGCACAAATGTAGCCTGTGAAGTAGAGGCTATACTTCAACTCTTGGGATCAGTATCATGGTCGATAAACGAACATATCAAAGCTAAGTGCTGATAGAAGCATCTTCCAAACAATTTGGGACGAAACTGAAAAAAAAAAAAAATAAAGTTCACAGAAAATTACACGCCTGAGAAGAATTAACTTTTATGTTTGTGTGTGCAAGTGGGGACAGCAAATTACTGTTACTTTCTTCTTCTTCTTCTTCCTCCTCGTTCGTCCTGAAAAGGACGTTGGTTGCGTTGTGTCTGTTTACGCCGGAGCTGCGATATCTGCGCCTTTTGGCAGACACATCCGACTTCAGCACGGCATTTTTTGGGACCGGGTTTGCCTTCCCTCTTCGATCCCTACTCTCTCAGCCAGACTGCAGTGATGCAGCCTGTTTCCAGGACCACCACGTGGAGGTGGAGTAGGGTCTTGGTCAGCTCTGGTTCGCTGACCCTGACGCAAGCAGTCAAGCTATGGGTCGCTGACTGCATTCTCTATTGCTGCATCTTTGGGTCCCACTGTTACTTTCAAGTGGTAGTGTTAAAGGCAGTCCCGTAGCAGATACTGGTGTAGGGGAGGTAAGTGTTAGAGACGTCACTATATTAGATCCTGCCTTATTCTGTGGTGGTGATTTTGCCTTCCTTCATCTAAGACCAGAGTCATGTACCCATTTACAGCGGGGTAGAACGGAGCGTTCAGCTAATAGATTTCTAATCTGGAACCCGGTAACTTTAATCGTTATCTAATCACTCTGCCAATCGGACGTTATTTTAAGAGACCACGCATAGTAATTAAAGTGCTACATGATTGTTAATTTCAAAAATGTATTTTCTACATATTAAAGTAAAACAAGTAAAAAAAGAAAAAATAAACTGCATTTTGTTATCAGTGTTGGCAGTTTAAAAAAAAAATTTATTTGTGATGTTTTCTACAAGTTTGTACGTACAAGCTGCTCAATGTTACAGCTGCATCTGTGTCCATTACTATCATTAGCATCACGTTTGTTGTGCGATCTTCATAGGACATGGATGAAAAGTATGTCGCTGGTTTTCTTACAGGACGCCTGTAAAATTGAGATAGACTGTTAGAATAATTAATACAATTGAAAATTAAGAAATAGCAACAGTAGTTCTCAACTTATAGAACCAGTAGCCACTAGAACAGTTAACCAAATGGATGAAAGAAGCTGACAGGTTTATCATTGAACGTCGCACCATTGTGTTTGATAGCCAGCGTATAATTTTGAAGGCTGAAGAAGTTTTGATGTAAAATTGCTATGTTCAAGATCAATTGTGTAAATAAAGTCACCTTGTTCATCACTACGAAAGTCTACTGTTGATGTCTTACAGAATGTCTTAGAGTGTGTGTCAGCAAACATGTTATGAACGTAAAATACAAGCAGTCTACTGATAGGGCAGTGATGCGAACCTGTTACGTGGAAGATGTGGCCAAGGCTGATAATCAACAGCCTATAGGTGCTTAGCCTCGCCTGGCTCGTAGAGGTCTATTATTATTAACAAACCGAAACGAAATCAACTGTAATTCGCCAATCTTGCAAACGTCAAACTGAACCAATAAACACGTAGAGCCTTTACATCACGTTTCATCATTTATGAATATTCCTCAACGTATAATAATCCTCATCATATAAACGCCCGTCTTTAAACATACATCCATACTTGGGCGGCCAATCCATATGTAGACATATTGACTGTCATGACACATTCCATTGTCACAGGGCTCCCGTCAGCCATACAATCATCTATGTGAAACACAGTCTTTAAAGAACACATTTGATTAACACATGGGGTTACATACTCCATTTACACGTGGCTCCAACTGGCCACACTTTAATATACATTTTCCATATACACGGCCGGCCATCAGGCCTCCACGGCCGGAACTCCTTTTCGACACCCGTCATCCAACAACATTCATGCGTCGCTTTTATCACTGGTGCATTTCAGTGCGCAAACGACTAATAATAAACACTGTCTCGTTTGCGCAGCAAAATGCATAACGTAACTTAACTCTATACGATCAACAGAGAAAAAAACAGAAGTAGAGTATTGTAGACAAGTCCGTACACGGCTAAGTAGAGACATGTTGGTGCAGCAAGAGTTTGTGTGACAATTTGGTTTACGACATCAGGTTCCCGGTCTCATGTACAACCTCTATGGCGCAAAGTTTAAATCTGGCTATGAATTTTAGGAACACCACTGAGCACTGCGTCGGTTATAAATTAGTAACAAGGACACTGACTGCTATGGCGTTTAGTCTAGGGCTAAATAAATATTAGACAAACATAAAGGTATGTTTTCAGGCACTCGTAAGAAATAAGGATGTAGGATAAAGAGAGAGAGGGATAGTACCTCACGGTGAGAGACAGCCATGTCCTTTTTAGGATAGTCAGGATCCTATTTGGTTCTCCTCTCTTTATCTAGCTCATGTATGGCTCCTCGAATACCGCTTGTGTACGGCGGTGGCCACATCCCTGGCAACAGTCTTGGCCGACTGGCTAAACTACATGGGGGGAGTAGGAGCAATCTTACTCAAGGGAATGTCCATCCCTAGTACACAAAGACTGAGACGGTGAGTGAGGCGGAGGAATCTGAGAAGATCAACGGCTCGCAAAGCGAAACAGCAAAGTGTGTGGCACACTAGAGGCATGTCGGACATAGAAAAAGACAATAGCTAGCCACCGTGGAAGAGATTGGGGCTTTACCACGTACTTCCTACAGAACGTAATGGGATCACAACAAGATAAGAACCGATATGTAGAGAACTCTCTGTCCCCTGGGGAAGAATCTACTGTAGAAATTAACAGGGAAGAGGCAACTCCTCTAATGAGTAAGGAAGTACATAATGACGAGTGTTCCTTAAGTTCTGTTGAAAGGGAGCATTCTGAGAAAGACCACCTAAAAACTAGTAGGAGAAGCCTAAAAATAGGAACATGGAATGTTAGAACTCTAAACGGAGAAGGAAAGCTTGACAATCTTATATTAGAGGCAACATACATGAAACTCGATATACTGGGAGTTGCAGGGGCAAGACTTTTGGATACAGGCTACATAACAAGAGACCAGTACATGCTTATACACTCAGGAGGAGAAAAACATGAAAGAGGGGTAGGAATGTTGATAAAGAAGGAGTTAGAAAAATACGTATGTGGATACTGGACACATAATGACAGAATGATGTTACTAAAGATGAGAGCAAAGCCATTCGACATATCAATCTTACAAACTTATGCACAAACTAAAGATCACAGCGAGGAAGAAATAGAATAATACTATGAAGAGCTACAACACACACTTAAACCAGTCAAATCTACAGATGTGTTGATAGTAATGGGTGATATGAATGCAAAAGTAGGAAAAGGAAAATACAAGAAAATCGTAGGACAGTATGGATTAGGGACAAGAAATGATAGAGGAGACAGACTTATCCAGTTCTGTGAAGAAAACCAGCTGGTCATATGTAACACCTTTTTTGAACACCACCCAAAGAAATTATACACATGGAAAAGCCCAGGAGATGTAACACGAAATCAAATCGACTTTATCATGATAAAACATAGATTTAAGAACAGTGTCACAAGTGCAAAGACACATCCTGGCGCCGACATAAATTCAGATAAAAATCCAGTCTTCATCAAAGTAAATATAAAGCTGAAAAGAGCAGGAAACAGAAGACAGGAGGAACCCCAGATAGAAATATCAGCGCTGAAACAACCAGATATAAAACAGAAACATTTAATCGATGTCAAAAATAAATATCAACAGTTATTGCAAGAAAGCATGGAGCAGTATAGAAGAGAAAACCCAGAAGAAAAAGCAACCGCAAAATGGGAATGCTTAAAAACAAGCATACAATCAGCAAATGCAAATTTACCTAAAAAGGAGTCTAAGAAAAATCAAATTTGGATAACAGATGACATCTTGAATAAAATGGCAGAAAGAAAGAAAGAAAAAAACACTCCAGAATATAAAACAATAGACAATGACATACGTACTATGTGTAGAGAAGCAAAAGAACGGTGGATAGAAACAAAATGCAAGGAAATAGAAGACTTGGAAGCAAAGCACATGACAAGAGATATGCATGAAGAAATAAAGAAATTATCAAATCAGTCGCGGTTTGCACAAGGAGGAAGCTGTATCAAGAACAAAAATTGTGTAATATTACTTGATGAGAAAGACATGTCAAACAGATGGGCAGAATACGTAAAAGAACTATTCTAGGACAACAGATGTAAAAACCCATCACCAGATTCTAATGAAGGCCCAAACATTCTCAGATCAGAAGTAGAGAATGCCATTCATATGATACAAAAAGGAAAATCAGCAGGCATGGATAACATAAAAATTGAAATGATAGAAGCTCTGGAGAGCTTTGGTATAGATACAATCACAGAAATATGCAACGATATATACCACACGACATGAAGACATCAGTTTTCATAACATTGCCCAAAAAACCAAATGCTCTGCTACCCATTTGGGGCTGGGTCGACCCAGGAGCCGTTTGTGGCCTAAAAAATTCCCGCCTCATCTGGGGATCGAACCATAGACCACTGCGCTAGGAAGCCAGTGCACTAACCACTATGCTACCGCGGCTATATATATATCAATCAATCAATCAATACCCTTTAGCTCCCCAAGGAGCATAGGCCTTCAACAAACACATGCCAAGTCTTCCTGTCCTGTGCCATCCGCTCAAGCTCTTTCCATGTTTTCCTCGTCATTTTCACCTCTGTTTCCAGTTCTCTTCTCCGTGTGTTTTTTGGTCTACCTCTGCCTCTCTTTCCCTGTGGATTCCAGAAATACGACTGCCTTGTAATGCTATCAGCAGGTTTCCTCAATGTGTGTCCTATCCATCGCCAGCGTCATCTTCTCAACTCTTGTTCCACTGGCACTTGTCTGGTTCTTGTCATCAATTCCACATTTGTGACTTTATCATACCATTTCAGTCCTTCTATTCTACGCAAGCACCCGTTTATAAAAGTCTGTAGCTTTTTGGTTGTTGTTTTTGTTGTTCTCCATGTCTCAGAGCCACACAATAGGACTGACTTGACATTTGAGTTGAAGACTCTTATTTTCGTGTTGGACTTGATTTCTCCTGACCTCCATATGTTTCCCAATGCATTGAAAGCTCCTCTTGCTTTTTGTATTCTTATTTTGATATCATTGTCTGTCTCTCCAACATTGTCTATATTACTGCCAAATTATGTGTACGATTCTACATCTTGTAGTGGTGTTTCTTCAAGTTCAACCTTGTTATCATTTCTTGCATTTATTCTCATATTCTTTGTCTTATATATATATATATATATATATATATATATATATATATAATCATCATCATGTCATCTCAACCCGTAACCCGTCATGGGTCGTAGGGGTGCCATGGTGGAAGCATCAGGAGACATGGTCCTCCACTGCTCTCTATCCTCAGCAATGCGTACAAGTGTGGAAAAACCATGCCCTGCCCATTCTTTGATGTTATCAGCCCAGGATTTTCTTTGCCTTTCTCTTCTCCGTTTATCTTCGACTGTTCCCTGGAGGATCGTTTTCGAAAGGGAGTCATGACGAGTTACATGCCCAAACCAGGCGAGCTTTCGATGTTTCACTACCGACAAAAGTGGTTCTTGGTTGCCTGCATAGGTGTTTATTTTCTCTCTAACATAGACAATTGTTTTGTGCTCTATAGCAAATGCGCAAAATTCTTCTATAATATTTATACTCGAAAGCCTGAATCCTTCGCTCCGTATCTGCAGAGAGAGTCCAGCCCTCACACCCATACAAGAGAATAGATAATACAAGTGATTTGTATAATTTGATATTCACGGGAAAATTGATGTTACTTTTCCAGATCACATTCAGCCTTGTCATGGCAGCTGAGGCCATCTCAAGTCTTGTCTTGATTTCTTTACTTGATCTTCCATCACTACATATAGTGGACCCCAGATATTTAAAGGTGTTAACTTCTTCTAACGTTTGCCCATTTAACGTAATGTTGGTCGGAAAATGTTTCTTATGGCTATTCACCAATATATATATATATATATATATATATATATATATATATATATATATATATATATATATATATATATATATATATATATATATATATATATGTTTACACATTCTCATTGGTAATTTAATTCGTGGAGCAAATGAAATCGTTCCTGTAAAATGTTTCTTGGCACGTTCGTTAGAAAGTAAAACAAAAAACAATCGGAAAAGCTTTTTGGGGTAATACGGAGACAGCGCGCATTGCACGGTGCTTTGAGTGAAAGCTATCTTAAATACCTATTAGAATCATCCCATACAGAAATTAATAATCTATTGTATTAGGGTATCACAGATCTATTCGCACATAAACTGTCAAGACATGATTTTATAGTTTAATAAAAAGTTTAATAATTTAGTTTATGATAAAAGAGCCACTCTAAACTTGTATTATTATTTTTTTAACTTTTAAACGTTAACATTCTGATACATTGCTATTTTTGTTAACGCAATAAACTCATCGTAGGTAATAATTAAAGTGAACGAGTTTCATGCAAAGCATCGGTTTAGAGGCAGAAGATACGATATCAGTTTTCCTTTTATCTTGAGTCGTTTTCAGTTTCCTGTTAGTTTAGGTATCAGCATGGCTATCATCAAAACACAGGAAAAATCATTTAATCATTTAAGCGTATACCTACCAGAAACAGTATTTTCTCAGGTTCAACTTTATGTAGCGATCACACAAGGAAGGAATTTAGGTTATCTTAAAGTATATATTGAAGAAACAGGCTATTAAGGCAAACATTTTAAAGATAGCCGTACATTTATGATACATATTCTAATTAATGAGGTGTAAAGTAATTCGTCATCTTACACTCTATTGAATATTCTCACTTCTCAGTCTTCTAAATGTGTTGAAGAGGCTGACAGTTTAAGATGTTGGCTGAAATTTCTTCTACCGTCAATGCTTTGATGATTGTACTTGTTTGTATATCAGGATCTGACTTAAGTACTGTAACAGTGTAGACTACTACGTCGCTACAACTGTTAGCCTTATAGTAAAATACTTATGAATGACTAGTTAGAGATAAATAAACCCCTAGTCAAGAATCAATGACATCATCAGTCATGACACACATGAACCCATGATGTCATCAAACCTTGTGTGGCCTCCATACAAGTCAGACCGGAAAACATTTAGATTAGAGAGAACTTTAAACAATGGTTGGTCATCATCACATAGAAACAATAATTTTAGACTAGAGGATTCGTAGTTAGTTAGGTTATAGAGTATTTCAACAGTCCACTAGCCCCCAAGACCAATCATTAGAAGGTTTCCTGTCTTAACTCCAATGAGAAATATTTCTTCTGGCAAGCCATAGTACCAGACTAGTATAAAGACTGATGCATCATAGTGACCATCAGAGCTTGAGACAGTTATCTCAGAGCTAGTTGTCAAACCGAAGGCGTCACTCTTTCTTGTGTTCTCTTTTCCAGGATTTTTTGTGCTTCCCGGACCTTTGTTTGTGCGGTGTTAGTTAAGCGTTAGCTTAGCTAGCATCTGTGACCTGGTTTTTTTTCCAAATTGGTTTCAGGGCCAAGAAGGGAAATATTATATAATGTCTGCACCATATGTGCCAGTAATCCTCATTGATAGAGAAAATGATTTGGAAGGAGGAGAAGTACACAGGAAAGGAACTTTAGTTATTACTATTGCAGGGCCACAAGCTAACCGTGCGTCCTATTCCTTAATAACCAGCATCTTAGCCGGACCAGCCGGGGTCGGAACCAGTGGCATTGCCACCCTATATAGATTTTCAGGCCCTTACAAGTGGTTTGCTACCCTAACATCTGCAGCCCAGATGAAGCACTACGCAAGACTCCATGGGAAGAAGTTGGAATGGTCGAATCCCCAGATGACTGTGTATATAGAACATCTGGATAAGGAAAAGTCCAAGGGAGTCCTTCATTGGATCCCTCCAACGATGAAGGCGGAGGCAGTGCAAAGAATTGCGGCAGCGGTAACAGGCGATAAAGATGCAGAGGTGTCGCGGATCAAAACCGCATATGACAAATGGAACTTTTTGTTCAAGCCTTCGGCACACCAGGTGCCACATTTTGCGCACCTCAAAATGGAAAGATAGGGAGAAAAGCTCCAAAGAGTGTGGGTGGCCCTGCCAGGGCGCAGAATACAGTGCGCCATTTGCGGGCTTGACACGCACTGGGTCAGCCAGTGCCCAAGAAAGCGAGGGGCTACCACCCAGGTCAAGCAAACCATAGAGGAGGAGGTGATAGTAAATAAAACACCAGCAGAACAGAACTGCCGGGAAGAGAGCCCTGCACTGGAAAGCCTTGCAGAAGAAAGCCCTGTACTAGAGTCCCGAACCCGAATCTGGCAAGAATGAAGCAGAATTTCAAGATGTGCTCTCCAGAAAAGCGGAGAAAAACAGAAAGAGGCTTTTGTTACAGGCAACAGGGCCTGTAAAGTCGAAGGAGGTGAGGCGCAGCAACAGCAAGTCGCCGACCAAGTATTCCCCAAGTAGAAAAGCCCTACCACCATCGCCTAGGGCGTCTACGTCAGAACCCTCCCCGAGGAAGATCCTGTCGACACCTGTGGTTGAGAGGCGTGAGATGTCTATGCCAAACAGCCCTAGAAGGTCAAGTTCTGAGGTTCCAGAGGCGCCAACGCCGATGAATACGCAAGTGAGTTGGGCGGCAGCAACAACAGAAGACGACGAAATGGAGGCCGTGTTGTCGCCAACGAGCCTGTTCATCGACGGGCAACTGTTTGATGACGTAAGCGACGCATGAGCTTACCCGTACGAGTTCTTCCCCCGTGCACTAAGGCCCAGTGCAGTCAGACCTGTTGCAGTTTCAAGTATAGGAAAACTTCGGTTGTGCCTACCACAGAAACAGACAGTGAGCTGCCGGTGTACAAAGAGATGAACTTTTTCCATTTGCCTTGCAAAAGTGAGGTAAATTTTAAAGTAAATTGTGCAAACACCGATAGTTTAGGCAGTGTTTTTTATGATTTAAGAGTTTTGTGTTCTTTCTTTAATGTAAATACGTTTTGTGATATTTTAAGGTATGTTTTGACACCGCACACACACATTTAACATGCGCACAGTTTTATTTAAACAGCCAACCCTCCCCCCGAGGCAGGAGGGTCGAACAGCGCGGCTTCGCATGCGCTAGGCCCAAATTATCAGGGCATAACGACTTTTAGCCACCGATCAGTCACTAATGTGTCGAGCAGTCATAATACAGAAAACGGTCAGCCCTTAAGCACCGCTCTGTCAAGGAGTGTAGACACGGATGTGTCAGCTTGTTTAGTCATAGCAGAAAACGGTCAGCACTCAGACACCGCTCTGCCGAGTAGACTAATTACAAGTGACTGTCGTGAGACATTCTAAATCCACATATATAAATTAAAAAGGAAATGTAAAGCCTAACGAATTAATTCAATACAAGGAAAGAAGAATGGTAAAAGAACAGTGCGGTCACAATAGCGTACGCCTGTGTTATAGAACGTCATACTAGTTAAACAAGAAATCCCCTTTTTCTACTTCGTCTGCAAAATTGTAACGCTTTCACGTTTGCTAGTAAAGCCTACTGCATCAAATACACGCGTTTCGAAAAATAAAATGGGTACTGTGTTTCTTAGAAAACCTTGAGATAGACACACTGCGTAATGACCTAGATTAATATTCCATTAATGCTACCCCACGCGAAAGGCATGCAGACTTGCTTTTTTTCAAATAAACAGGGACAAAAAACACTACCAATACGAGGTTAGGTTTTAAAAAACATGGTTAATGCTTATTAGGAAACATGACACAATACTGTTTTACGTCTGAAATCCTGACATTAGCCTGACAGTACAGAAGACACCCCATCGTATAGAAGTGAGCAGGTGGTAGAAGAAAATACAAATTTTGAACGCAGCCACTTAGCTCCATTAAACTTATATATTTGGGTGCCTTAGGTCTTGCTGACAAGGAATATGTTAGGTGTTAAGCAAATAGTCTAATAATTAACAAATTATAGCCAAAATATTATAGTGGTGTTGTCTGACAACACAGGATCATATTTGCTCATAATGGCGTGTTTGGACACTGCTTTAGAGGAAATGAGGCCACCACGTTAAATCCGATTTGATTGGCTAGAATAATATGTAAGGCGAAACATGATTAGTCGATGGCAAATACTATTTTTGGTTGTTAATGGCAACGATAGGAAGGGTACTTTTTTTCAAAAGCTTTTGTAAACATGGTCTCATTGGCTAGACCATTTAATATAGTCAATTAGGAGCGTCTGTTCAGTGCCACTTTTTGAAAATACAATTTGTAAAAGCAAGTGCGTTGAGATCCAGCTCATATTTTTCTAATAAAAGCCTGGGACAGAGGCAGATCGGAATTGTGCCATAACTCATCGCCAGTCAACGTATTTGTTTAATATCTCCGTGAATTGTGGTAAGCTAGACATATTTGATATCTTTTAGATGAAAATTGAATGTGAATTGATAAATTTATGTCTGTATGTATGTGGTTCAGTAACAAACATGAGGCAAAGCCTAGATATTGCTCTATCATGAGAAAAACTTGTCGGAGAGGAGTATAACTGCATGGGATTGCCAAATAGTACTATGACACCTATCTTATTGAATAGAAGGAATTAATGTTGGAATTGCAGAGGCGTTGTAACCATTAGGGAGAGGAATACTGGTGTATATTGTACATGAGAAGCTAGCAGTTGGTCTACAGCGCTGAACTCGGTGTTTGTTATGTATTGTGCTTCAGTGTGGAAATAGATTATAAATTAGTTCTGAAGTAGGAGGTACAACCTTCTTGTTTCAGGGACCGTGGTACTAAAGTATTAAAGCAGCACCTGGTCTGAGTTTTGCTGAATCCAGAGGCTGATAGCATACCCCTTGGTCAAGATATCGACCAGTGTTGTTCCTCAAGAAAACTGTGAAGCAAGCGAGCATAGGAGACTGTTTCCTGCCGCCCACACAGAAGTTAAGATTACGTTGGCCAGAGCAGCTCAATCTTGTGTATACCCCCCCCCCCCCTCTAAAAGTGACTTTACATAAAATCAAGAGGGACATTTATTTGTTTCAAATAAAAAGAAACTGTGAACCTTTCCAATATTATTTCCACCAGAAACAAACACTTGAAGTCATGATGACAAACAACAACCTAGCTTGAATAGCCAGTATTACCTCATAGTACTACATCACTACTTACACACATATTGTAATAATAATATATGTCAATACAAAGATCCTATCTATAAATTGTGTACATACAACTTGTGATTACATTTGATTGTGATTCCTGGTTCATTTTGTAGTTGAATCAGGATATCTATTATTGAAAGGAATTAATACATATTTTAAAAGTTAACATTGGACTTATTAAGATAGTCTTATAGAGTGTTCTATGTATGTGAGTGTCACAGTGTTGTAAAGTATTGTGGATTAAATTAAATTGTTTATCTGTCTGTTGGTTGTTGTGAACATACACTTCATCACTATCATAACCCTAGATATTTAACGTAGTCATCATAATATTCCAGAATAAGTCTGACTGAGGTCTAAATGTGGTAGCAAAGTAAGGTCATCTGTAATACACCACACTTATTAGATACAGATACCTTCACAGCTGATCTCAGTCAGTACACTAAGTTCCCTATAAATATTTATATCATCCCACTTTACCACATATATTGGGGGCTCGTCCGGGATTTTGAATCTTCTCCTATTATATATATTTGGGGGTAATTCACTTCAGGGAATAATAAAAATTTAAAAGGTATCCTTGGGTGAAAATAAATAAGGTTGAGCTCTCAGTGCCTGTGGTTGTCCTTAGATAATTAGTTAAAGATTGACTTGTTTAAGTTAGACATTGTATAAATTTGCCTGTTAGAAAATGGCCGACCTGGCAAAATTTCGATCTGCTGCTATGCAGGCTGCTAAAGAGTTAGGAATGGACGGGCAAGTTATGATTGCTTATGTCACTACTGAATGTGACAAATTTATTGAACGCGAAGAAAAAAGATTAGAAAAAGAGGCTGAAAGAAAGTTAGAGGCTGAAAAGGAAATTAAGAAGTTACAATTAGAGGCTGAGGCTAAGAAGTTCCAATTGGAGGCAGAAGAAAAAAGATTGACTGCCGAAAGGGAAGACAAAAGATTAGCTGCAGAAAGGGAAGACAAAAGATTAGCTGCAGAAAGGGAAGCAGAAGAAAGAAGGCAGGATGCACAGAGGGAAGCAGAAGATAAGAGATTACAAAGGGAGCACGAGTTACGACTAAGGGAGTTGGAATTTCAAGGCCATGCTCCTGAAAATGGTGCCAGTCCCTTTACCTCTGATGCCTCTGCTAGTCAGGGAGCCTCAACCTCAGCTATGAACTTCCATTTAGATCATTTTGTTGAGAGGGAAGATGATATCGAGAGCTATCTAAATAGGTATGAACTATTAGCTACCACGTATGGGTTAGAGAGAGAAAGGTGGAGCTTAAAGTTATCTCAAGGGCTTCGTGGTACGGCTTATGAAGTTTTTGCCAAAATGAGCAGAGATGATCAAGAAAATTATGACATGCTAAAGCAGGCTCTTTTGTTAAGATATGAAACGAATGGTGAATTTTATAGAAAAAAATTTAGGAATGCTAAACTACTGTCAGGGGAAACCTATCACCAGTTCTCTGCACGGTTGGAGACATACTTGGAGAAATGGACTTCTCTGGGGAAAACCCAAGATCTTCAGGAAATGATCCTTATAGAACAACTAAGAGAGTCCATGGCTCCAGACCTGAGAAAGTTTCTCATGGAACAAGGTGCAGAGAGGCTGGGTGAGTTACTAAATGTCGCTGAAAGGTATCAAACAGCTCAGGCAGAGGTAACAGGTAATAAAAAGAAACAGGTAGATAATTTTAAGGCACCACATAACTTTAATAAATTTGATCCTAGAGATCAGAACAAAGGTAAGAACCAGTTTGATAGGCCACGGTATGACAATAAAAATAAAACCCCACAATTCGATGAAAGGAAATTTGATGAAAGAAAATCTTTCAACCAAGGAAGGAAGTGGTGTAAGAATTGTCGGATGGACAATCATGATACTGACCGTTGCAGAAGGAACCCTATAGTAATGGCCACCCTTCAGGTCAGGTCGACCTCAAGAAAGGAGGAGGATATTATGTTAATACCACTCCAGAAGAGATGAGGAAGGCGCAGGCTGGGGATAAGACCCTCAAGCCTTGTTTTAGGAAATTGTCCCCTGGTCACACACCTCCAGGAAAAGGAGACTTCTATATGAAGAACAAACTAATATACCGGAATCCTGGAACTAGATCCAAAGGTCAGGGACAGCTGGTACTTCCTAAAAGGTATAGAACAGACTTAATAAGGAGCTTACATGTGAGAAAAGATGGGGACCATGAAAAAATAGGTACCATCATTCAAAGGGTGGCTCAAAATTATTATTGGCCCAAGGCAAGGTGGGACATTGAAAATTTTGTAGAGATGTGGCATAGCACATGAGGGAACACCCACAAGTGGGAACATTGATCAGGACCTGGATACGCCACGGGGCAAACGTAGGCCTGACACTGGAAAGAATAATAAAGTGGACCGAGTGGAATGGGAAGCCCCTTTTCACGGACAATCTTCAATTGACTGTTTTACAATGGCCACTATGCAGAGAGTGCAAAAAGATGTCTTTCCCCAGGATAAGCCGAAAATCCCTCAATCGGACTTATGTAAACTGGAGGAAGAAGATATAGAGAGGAAATCTCTCATCAAGAATTCTAAGTGCGGAGAAAGCCCCAAGAAAAAAATTGGTAGCGGTCGATTTGTGCATGATGATTCTGGGAAGAAAAATCATCACTATAGTGCTTCTAGTGGAAGAGACCCTACCGGTGCATGGGAAAATAGGCAAGAAAGCAAAAGACAGAGATTTGGCTGTGGGAGAGAAGGTACTGCTTCTTCTACCCAGTAGTCAGAATAAATTACAAATTGGATGGCAAGGTCCATATACAGTTCTAGAGAAGGTGTCTAGAACAAATTATAAGATAGATAAGAAGGGGAAAGAAAAAATCTATCATGTGAATCTCCTGAAGAAATATTTGGAAAGAGAAAATCAGGAAGAGACACACTTGTTGACCTTGTCCATTGCAATGGAGATGAAAAAGGAACCACTTTCATCATTTGAATATCCATTACATCCCTGTGAGACAGCGGCACAGGTGAAAATCAGTACACATTTAACGAAAAATCAGAAAGAGAGAGTGCAACAGGTTCTAGATGATCATACAGAGGTGTTAACGGACCGACCTGGGCATACAAACTTATTGGAATATGATATGAAACTGATAGACCCCACACCTGTCTGTATGAAAGCCTATTCGATTCCTTTTGCTAAGGAGAAAGCCTTGAAGGAAGAGATAGACTATTTGTTGAAGGAGGGAATAATTTCACACAGGGAATCTTCGTATAGTTCCAGTGTGGTACTCTTAAGGAAACCCTCTGGAGAACATAGACTCTGTATAGATTACAGGAGACTGAATGCTATCACAGAAGGTCAGGTGGATCCATTGCCGGATACAAATCAGTTGTTTGCCAGGCTAAATAAAGCTAAATATTTCTCAAAAGTGGATCTGAGTAAAGGATACTATCAGATTCCAGTAAAGCCTGAGGTTAGACCGTACCTAGCTTTTAGTACCTCAGAGGGACACTATGAGTTTAACAGATTGCCATTTGGATTGAAGAATGCGCCTAGTGTCTTCTCTAGAATGATGAGAAAATTGTTGGATCCTCTGAACAATCCATGCATCACAAATTTCATGGATGATATCCTTATAGCAACAGAAACATTTGAGGAACACATTGACTCTCTGAACATGCTGTTTCATCGACTTAGGGAAGCAAATTTAACAGCCCGACCAACCAAATGTTGCGTTGGATGTTGTGGTGAAGTGGGATGTTATAAATATTTATAGGGGACTTAGTGTACTGACTGAGATCAGCTGTGAAGGTATCTATATCTAATAAGAGTAGTGTATTATATATAACCTTACTTGCTGCCACATATCTATATATCTCAGTCAGAATTATTCTGGAATAGTGTGATGACTACGTTATGTGTCTAGGGTATGTGTATGATGAAGTGTAAGTCACAACAACAGACAGATAAACAATTTAATTTAATCCACTACTCTTGACAACACTGTGACACTCACATACATATAACACTCTATGAGAATATCTTAAGGAGTCACTGATAACTTTTCAAATAACAATATGTATTCATTGTTGTTATAAAGGTATATGTGTCCTGATTCAAATACAAAGGAACCAGGAATCACAATCAATTTTAATTACAAGTATATGTACAGACTTTATCAATATGAATATTGTAGTGACATATATTATTAAAAATATCCTATGTGTGTCAGTTGTGTAGTAGTAATATGAGGTAACACTGGTTTTGTTTTGTTCAAGCTCTGTTGGTATTTGTCATCATGACTTCAATAGTTTGTCTTTTGGGACTAGTATTGGAGATGTTCTCAGTTCCTGATATTAAGACAATTAAATTCCCCTCTGAATGTTATTTTTACAAAGTCATTTCAAGATGAGGGGACATAATGTTGAGCTCAGCTGGCCAAATCAGCTTATCTTGCGTGATGGCGGCAGGAAAGGACTCCTCTGCTCGAATTCTCCCCTGGGCTCTGGAGACACCTCACTGATAGCTAAAAAGACCAAGGAGTATGCTGTCCGACTCTGGATTCAGCAAAGCTCTGACCAGGTGCTGCTCAATACCATCAAGACCACGGTCCCTGAAATCAAGAAGGATGTACCTTCTACTTCATAACTAACTTATACTCTCTTTTTACACTGATCACAACACATCACAAACATTGAGTTCAGAGCGTTAGGCCAACTGTCAGCTTCATCTGAAATACTTTATACCAGTATTTACCTCCTTAATGGTTACCACGCCTCTGCACTTCCAGCATTATTTCTTTCTAGTCAATCATCCAGGTGTCAGTGTACTATTTGGCCATTCCATGCCGTTTTACTTTCCTCCGACACCCTCTGTTCAGGCTGGAGCATTATAGGCTTTATCTCCTGTTTGCCACTGAACTACACATATATATACAGGCATAAATTAACAATTCACATTCAATTTTCATTAAAAGATACTGAATGGTTCAAGCTTACCACAATTCATAGAATAAACACAGATACGTTGATTAGCAATGAATTCTGGCACATTTACTGGCACAAATTCCCATCTGCTTATGTTCCAGGCTTTTATTTAGCAAAAATATGAGCTGGCTTCAACGCACTGTTGCTTTATCAAGCTTATTTAAACAAGTGGTTTCGAACTAACGCTCCTAAGTGATTATATCAGCGAGTCTGGCCAATCGAGCCACTTTTCGACAAGTGTTTGAAAAAATGTTACCTTCCTACGTCTCCCTAACAACCAAGATAGTATTTATAGCCCGACCAATCGTGGTTAGTCTTTCATTTGTTGCGCTCCAATCAATTTGGAGTTTACATGGTAGGCTATTTCTGTAACGTAAAGTTTTTTTCAAACACGTTATAAAAAAATTTTATGAGCAGAAATGATTCCATGTTGTCAGGCATCCCCACTATTTTATTTTGGTTATAATTTATTAATTCCTGGACTATTTGCGTAACGTTTTACATATTCTTTGTCAGCAAGCCCTAAGGAACCCAAATATCCAAATTTAAAGGAGCTACGTGGCTGCGTTCAAAATATGCAATTACCTCTACCTCCTGTTTCGAAGATGTGCTGTCTGGGTACTGTAATGTTTTCAAACGTAAACCCATCTATTGTTATCTTTCCTAATAAGCGTTTTTTATGATTTTAAAACCTAACTCTGGGAAGGGTAGTGAATTTATCACTGTCCGTCTGAAAAAAAGTTAGTGCATGTAGTCTTACACGCGTGATGGCAGCATTTGTGTATCGCGCGACGCGTGTTGCATGCGTTCCTGATTTTCAGCCCTCCCTCTCTCTTTATCCTTTAGTCCATCTGTTCGTTCGTTTTGGTAACGCAGTATAATAAATGTTAGGATTAATTTAGGTCATTACGCAGTCTGCCTCTCAATGTTTTTCCAAGAAATACAGCACACGTTTCATTGAAGAAAGCGGGTATAATACAGTAAGCTTTTACTATCAACGTGAAAGCGTTACAATTTGCAGACGAAGTAGAAAACAAGGGGGATTTCGAGTACATTCTTTGTGACAGCACTGTTATTTTACCATTGCTCTTTTCTTTATTAATTTTATTTGTTAGGCTTCATATTTACCTAATAATTTATATATGTGGATTAGAATATTCCACGACACCTCCCCTCTTAAAACAGACATTATATGTCAGTCCTTTATTCTACATACACATAGAGAAATTTATTATTAGTTCTGGGGTTTACGGTGATTCTCATCACACGGATGGCGGCTTAAAAAATCCGCTCCCAAATTGGTTTTTCCAGATATATACTCAATGCTAAAATTATATGGAGCCAAAAGTAAAGACCATCGGAGTAACCTGGAGTTCTCATGCCTAGCCTGTGCTAGAAACGATAAAGGTTTGTGGTCTGTTTGCAACTTAAAAGCCTTCCCATACAGATAAATATTGAATTTCTTTATTGCCCATATTACTGCAAGACATTCTTTTTCGCTAGTTGAGTAATTGATTTCGGCTTTATTCAATTTTCTGCTAGCATATGCCACTGGGCTTAATTCCCCATCCAATGCATCTGATTTCTGTAGTAGAGTTGCACCTAACCCAATATTACTTGCATCCGTCCTTACTATGAATTCTTGACTTAAGTCAGGTAATTTCAAAATGGGTTTACTTGTGAGCTTTTCCTTCAATTCTTGGTAAGTCATTTCACATTGTGGTGTCCATGTAATGCGATCTGGATGTCCTTTACGTGTCAATTCAGTTAACGGTGCACATATGGAATTAAAGTTTTTGATTTACTTCTGGTAGAAACCACATAATGAGACAAAGGATCTCACGTCCTTCTTGGTTTGTGGTCTCGGGGCTTTCTGTAGTTTCTCTAAATTCTTTGGGTCAGGGTCATGTTTCCCTGATAAACTGTGTGTCCCAAAAATTCCAATTCTTTACATCCAACGCAACATTTGGTTGGTCGGGCTGTTAAATTTGCCTCCCTAAGTCGATCAAACAGCATGTTCAGAGAGTCAATGTGTTCCTCAAATGTTTCTGTTGCTATAAGGATATCATCCATAAAATTTGTTATACAGGGATTATTCAGAGGATCCAATAATTTTCTCATCATTCTAGAGAAGACACTAGGCGCATTCTTCAATCCAAATGGCAATCTATTAAACTCATAGTGTCCTTCTGAGGTACTAAAAGCTAGGTATGGTCTAACCTCAGGCTTTACTGGAATCTGATAGTATCCTTTACTCAAATCCACTTTTGAGAAATATTTAGCTTTATTTAGTCTGGCAAACAGCTGAGTTGTATCCGGCAATGGATCCACCTGTCCTTCTGTAATAGCATTCAGTCTCCTGTAATCTATACAGAGTCTATGTTCTCCAGAGGGCTTCCTTAAGAGTACAACACCGGAACTATACGAAGACTCACTGTGCGAAATAATTCCTTCCTTCAATAGATAGTCTATCTCTTCCTTCAAAGCTTTCTCCTTAGCAAACGGAATCGAATATGGTTTCATACAGACAGGTGTGGAGTCTATTAGTTTCATATCATATTCCAATAGGTTTGTATGCCCTGGTCGGTCTGTTAACACCTCTGCATGATTATTTAGAACCTGTTGCACTCTCTCTTTCTGAGTTTTCGTTAAATGTGTACTGATTTTCACCTGTGCTGCTGTCTCACAGGGGTGTAATGGATATTCAAATGATGAAAGTGGTTCCTTTTTCATCTCCATGGCGATGGACAAGGTCAACAAGTGTGTCTCTTCCTGATGTTCTCTTTCCAAATATTTCTTCAGGAGATTCACATGATAGATTTTTTCTTTCCCCTTCTTATCTATCTTATAATTTGTTCTAGACACCTTCTCTAAAACTGTATATGGACCCTGCCATCCAATTTGTAACTTATTCTGACTCCCGGGCAAAAGAAGCAGTACCTTCTCTCCCACAGCCAAATCTCTGTCTTTCGCCTTCCTGGTATAATAGGCAGCATGTTTCTTCCTGGCTTGTTTCAAATTTTCATTGGCAAGTTTCCAGCCAGTTTTTAACCGAGTGGTCAGCTCATTCACATATTGGTATGAAGATGTAATGTTTTCCTCTGCCTTTTCATCAGTCCACGTTCTTAACATAGCTACATATGGACCTTTAATTGTGTGGACCTATTTGTCCATACACCGGTATGGTCTCTTCCACTCGAAGCTTTATAGTGATGATTTTTCCTCCCAGAATTATCATTCACAAAACGACCGCTACCAATTTTTCTTTTGGGGCTGTCTCCCCTCTTAAAATTCTTGATGAGAGATTTCCTCTCTACATCCTCTTCCTCCAGTTTGTTTAAGTCCGATTGAGGGATTGTCGGCTTATCCTGGGGTAAGACATCTTTTTGCACTCTCCGCATAGTGGCCATTGTAAAACAGTTAAGTGAAGCTTGTCCGTGAAAAGGGGCTTCCCATTCCATTTGGTCCACTTTTCCAAATTTATTTTTCTTTTTATTATCAGGCCTAATTTTGCCCCGTGGCGTGTCCAGGTCCTGATCCATGTTCCCACTTGTGGGTGTTCCCTCATGTGCTATGCTACACCTTTCTACAAAATTCTCAATGTCCCATCTTGCTTTGGGCCAATAATAATTGTGAGCCACCTTTTGAATGATGGTACCTATCTTCTCATGGTCCCCATCTGGTTTCACATGTAGGCTCCTTATTAATTCTGTCCTATATCTCTTTGGAAGAACCAGCTGTCCGTGACCATGGGATCTAGTTCCGGTCTTCCTATACATCAACTTGTTTTTTCATGTAAAAATCTCCCTTGCCTGGAGTTGTATGACAAGTTGACAATTTTCTGAAACAAGGCTTGAGTGTTTTATCCCCAGCCTGTGCCTTCCTCATCTCTTCTGGAGTGGTATCCAACATAATATCCTCCTCCTGTCTTGAGGTCGACCTGACCTGAAGGGTTGCCATATACACAGGTTTCCTTCTGCAACGGTCAGTGTCATGATTGTCCATCTGACAATTTTTACACCACCTTTTTCCTTGGTTGAAAGATTTTCTTTCATCATATTTCCTTTCATCGAATTGTGGGAATTTATTTTTATTTTCATACCGTGGCCTATCAAACTGGTGCTTACCTTTGTTTTGATCCCTAGGATCAAATTTATTAAAGTTCTGTGGTGCCCTAAAGTTATCCACTTGTTTCTTTTTTATTACCTGTTACCTCTGCTTGAGCTGCTTGATACCTTTCAGCAACATTTAGCAACTCACCCAGCCTCTCTGCACCTTGTTCCATGAGAAACTTTCTCAGGTCTGGAGCCATGGACTCTCTTAGTTGTTCTATAAGGACCATTTCCTTAAGATCTTGGGTTTTCCCCAGAGAAGTCCATTTCTCCAAGTATGTCTCTATTCGTGCAGAGAACTGGTGATAGGTTTCACCTGACAGTAGTTTAGCATTCCTAAATTTTTTCCTATAAAATTCTGCATTCTTTTCATACCTTAACAAAAGAGCCTGCTTTAGCATGTCATAATTTTCCTGATCACCTCTGCTCATTTTTGCAAAAACTTCATAAGCTGCCCCACGAAGTCCCTGAGATAACTTTAAGCTCCACCTTTCTCTCTCTAACCCATACGTGGTAGCTAATAGTTCATACCTATTTAGGTAGCTCTCTATATCATCGTCTTTCTCAACAAAATGATCTAAATGAAAATTCATAGCTGAGGTTGAGGCTCCTTGGCTAGCAGTGGCATCAGAGGCAAAGGGACTGGCACCATTTTCAGGAGCATGGCCCTGAAACTCAAACTCCCTTAGTCGTAACTCATGTTCCCTTTGTAATCTTTTATCTTCTGCTTCCCTTTCTGCAGCTAATTTTCTTTCTTCTGCTTCCCTTTCTGCAGCTAATTTCTTGTCTTCTCTTTCTGCAGTCAATCTTCTTTCTTCTGCTTCCAATTTCTTAGCCTCAGCCTCAATCTGCAACCTCTTAGTCTCAGCCTCAGCTTGCAACCTCTTAGTCTCAGCCTCTAACTTTCTTTCGGCCTCTTTTTCTAATCTTCTTTCTTCGCGTTCAATAAATTTGTCACATTCCGTAGTGACATAGGCAACCATAACTTGCCCATCTAATCCTAACTCTTTTGCAGTCTGTACAGCAGCAGATCGAAACTTGGCCAGGTCCGATATTGTCTATCAGGTAAATTTCTACAATGTCTAACCAACAATTTAATCTCTAAATATATTTAATGGACAACACAGGCACCGTGAGCTCAACCTTATTTAATTCCACCCAAGGATACCTTTTAATTCTTATATTCCCTGAAGTGAATTACCCCCAATATTTTTAATAGGGAAAGATTCAAAATCCCAAGAGCGAGACCCCAATATATGTGGTGAAGTGGGATGTTATAAATATTTATAGGGGACTTAGTGTACTGACTGAGATCAGCCGTGAAGGTATCTATATCTATTAAGAGTAGTGTATTATAGATAACCTTACTTGCTACCACATATCTATATATCTCAGTCAGAATTATTCTGGAATAGTGTGATGACTACGTTATGTGTCTAGGGTATGTGTATGATGAAGTGTAAGTCACAACAACAGACAGATAAACAATTTAATTTAATCCACTACTCTTGACAACACTGTGACACTCACATACATATAACACTCTATGAGAATATCTTAAGGAGTCACTGATAACTTTTCAAATAACAATATGTATTCATTGTTGTTATAAAGGTATATGTGTCCTGATTCAAATACAAAGGAACCAGGAATCACAATCAATTTTAATTACAAGTATATGTACAGACTTTATCAATATGAATATTGTAGTGACATATATTATTAAAAATATCCTATGTGTGTCAGTTGTGTAGTAGTAATATGAGGTAATACTGGTTTTGTTTTGTTCAAGCTCTGTTGGTATTTGTCATCATGACTTCAATAGTTTGTCTTTTGGGACTAGTATTGGAGATGTTCTCAGTTCCTGATATTAAGACAATTAAATTCCCCTCTGAATGTTATTTTTACAAAGTCATTTCAAGATGAGGGGACATAATGTTGAGCTCAGCTGGCCAAATCAGCTTATCTTGCGTGATGGCGGCAGGAAAGGACTCCTCTGCTCGAATTCTCCCCTGGGCTCTGGAGACACCTCACTGATAGCTAAAAAGACCAAGGAGTATGCTGTCCGACTCTGGATTCAGCAAAGCTCTGACCAGGTGCTGCTCAATACCATCAAGACCACGGTCCCTGAAATCAAGAAGGATGTACCTTCTACTTCATAACTAACTTATACTCTCTTTTTACACTGATCACAACACATCACAAACATTGAGTTCAGAGCGTTAGGCCAACTGTCAGCTTCATCTGAAATACTTTATACCAGTATTTACCTCCTTAATGGTTACCACGCCTCTGCACTTCCAGCATTATTTCTTTCTAGTCAATCATCCAGGTGTCAGTGTACTATTTGGCCATTCCATGCCGTTTTACTTTCCTCCGACACCCTCTGTTCAGGCTGGAGCATTATAGGCTTTATCTCCTGTTTGCCACTGAACTACACATATATATACAGGCATAAATTAACAATTCACATTCAATTTTCATTAAAAGATACTGAATGGTTCAAGCTTACCACAATTCATAGAATAAACACAGATACGTTGATTAGCAATGAATTCTGGCACATTTACTGGCACAAATTCCCATCTGCTTATGTTCCAGGCTTTTATTTAGCAAAAATATGAGCTGGCTTCAACGCACTGTTGCTTTATCAAGCTTATTTAAACAAGTGGTTTCGAACTAACGCTCCTAAGTGATTATATCAGCGAGTCTGGCCAATCGAGCCACGTTTCGACAAGTGTTTGAAAAAATGTTACCTTCCTACGTCTCCCTAACAACCAAGATAGTATTTATAGCCCGACCAATCGTGGTTAGTCTTTCATTTGTTGCGCTCCAATCAATTTGGAGTTTACATGGTAGGCTATTTCTGTAACGTAAAGTTTTTTTCAAACACGTTATAAAAAAATTTTATGAGCAGAAATGATTCCATGTTGTCAGGCATCCCCACTATTTTATTTTGGTTATAATTTATTAATTCCTGGACTATTTGCGTAACGTTTTACATATTCTTTGTCAGCAAGCCCTAAGGAACCCAAATATCCAAATTTAAAGGAGCTACGTGGCTGCGTTCAAAATATGCAATTACCTCTACCTCCTGTTTCGAAGATGTGCTGTCTGGGTACTGTAATGTTTTCAAACGTAAACCCATCTATTGTTATCTTTCCTAATAAGCGTTTTTTATGATTTTAAAACCTAACTCTGGGAAGGGTAGTGAATTTATCACTGTCCGTCTGAAAAAAAGTTAGTGCATGTAGTCTTACACGCGTGATGGCAGCATTTGTGTATCGCGCGACGCGTGTTGCATGCGTTCCTGATTTTCAGCCCTCCCTCTCTCTTTATCCTTTAGTCCATCTGTTCGTTCGTTTTGGTAACGCAGTATAATTAATGTTAGGATTAATTTAGGTCATTACGCAGTCTGCCTCTCAATGTTTTTCCAAGAAATACAGCACACGTTTCATTGAAGAAAGCGGGTATAATACAGTAAGCTTTTACTATCAACGTGAAAGCGTTACAATTTGCAGACGAAGCAGAAAACAAGGGGGATTTCGAGTACATTCTTTGTGACAGCACTGTTATTTTACCATTGCTCTTTTCTTTATTAATTTTATTTGTTAGGCTTCATATTTACCTAATAATTTATATATGTGGATTAGAATATTCCACGACAGATGTAAAGAATTAGACTTCCTGGGACACACAGTCCATCAGGGAAACATGACCCCTGACCCCAAGAATTTAGAGAAACTAAAGAAAGCCCCGAGGCCACAAACCAAGAAAGACGTGAGATCCTTTGTCTCATTATGTGGTTTCTACCAAAAGTATATCAAAAACTTTAATTCCATATGTGCACCGTTAACTGATTTGACACGCAAAGGAAATCCAGATCGAATTACCTGGACAGCACAGTGTGAATTGGCATACCAGGAATTGAAGGAAAAGCTCACAAGCAAACCTATTTTGAAATTACATGACTTAAGACAAGAATTCATTGTGAGAACGGATGCAAGTAATATCTGGTTGGGCGCGACCCTGTTATAGAAATCAGATGCACTGAATGGGGAATTAACCCAGTGGCATATGCTAGCAGAAAGTTGAATAAAGCTGAAACCAATTATTCAACTAGCGAAAAAGAATGTCTTGCAGTAATATGGGCAATCAAGAAATTCAATATTTATCTGCATGGGAAGGCATTTAAGTTGCAAACGGATCACAAACCCTTGTCGTTTCTAGCGCAGGCTAGGCATGAAAATTCGAGGTTACTCAGATGGTCCTTACTTTTGCAGCCATTCCAGTTCAGCATAGAGTATATTTCTGGAAAAACTAACCTGGGAGCGGATTTCCTAAGCCGCCATCCGTGTGATGAGAATCACCGTAAGCACCAGGAATAATATTAAATTTTTCTATGTGTATATAGAATTATAGACTGACATATAACGTCTGTTTTAAGTGGGGAGAATTTGTCGTGAGACATTCTAAATCCACATATATAAATTAAAAAGGAAATGTAAAGCCTAACGAATTAATTCAATACAAGGAAAGAAGAATGGTAAAAGAACAGTGCGGTCACAATAGCGTACGCCTGTGTTATAAGAACGTCATACTAGTTAAACAAGAAATCCCCTTTTTCTACTTCGTCTGCAAAATTGTAACGCTTTCACGTTTGCTAGTAAAGCCTTTTGCATCAAATACACGCGTTTCGAAAAATAAAACGGGTACTGTGTTTCATATAAAACCTTGAGATAGACACACTGCGTAATGACCTAGATTAATATTCCATTAATGCTACCCCACGCGAAAGGCATGCAGACTTGCTTTTTTTCAAATAAACAGGGACAAAAACACTACCAATACGAGGTTAGGTTTTAAAAAACATGGTTAATGCTTATTAGGAAACATGACACAATACTGTTTTACGTCTGAAATCCTGACATTAGCCTGACAGTACAGAAGACACCCCATCGTATAGAAGTGAGCGGGTGGTAGAAAAAAATGCAAATTTTGAACGCAGCCACTTAGCTCCATTAAACTTATATATTTGGGTGCCTTAGGTCTTGCTGACAAAGAATATGTTAGGTGTTAAGCAAATAGTCTAATAATTAACAAATTATAGCCAAAATATTATAGTGGTGTTGTCTGACAACACAGGATCATATTTGCTCATAATGGCGTGTTTGGACACTGCTTTAGAGGAAATGAGGCCACCACGTTAAATCCGATTTGATTGGCTAGAATAATATGTAAGGCGAAACATGATTAGTCGATGGCAAATACTATTTTTGGTTGTTAATGGCAACGATAGGAAGGGTACTTTTTTTTCAAAAGCTTTTGTAAACATGGTCTCATTGGCTAGACCATTTAATATAGTCAATTAGGAGCGTCTGTTCAGTGCCACTTTTTGAAAATACAATTTGTAAAAGCAAGTGCGTTGAGATCCAGCTCATATTTTTCTAATAAAAGCCTGGGACAGAGGCAGATCGGAATTGTGCCATAACTCATCGCCAGTCAACGTATTTGTTTAATATTTCCGTGAATTGTGGTAAGCTAGACATATTTGATATCTTTTAGATGAAAATTGAATGTGAATTGATAAATTTATGTCTGTATGTGTGTGGTTCAGTAACAAACATGAGGCAAAGCCTAGATATTGCTCTATCATGAGAAAAACTTGTCGGAGAGGAGTATAACTGCATGGGATTGCCAAATAGTACTATGACACCTATCTTATTGAATAGAAGGAATTAATGCTGGAATTGCAGAGGCGTTGTAACCATTAGGGAGAGGAATACTGGTGTATATTGTACATGAGAAGCTAGCAGTTGGTCTACAGCGCTGAACTCGGTGTTTGTTATGTATTGTGCTTCAGTGTGGAAATAGATTATAAATTAGTTCTGAAGTAGGAGGTACAACCTTCTTGTTTCAGGGACCGTGGTACTAAAGTATTAAAGCAGCACCTGGTCTGAGTTTTGCTGAATCCAGAGGCTGATAGCATACTCCTTGGTCAAGATATCGACCAATGTTGTTCCTCAAGAAAACTGTGAAGCAAGCGAGCATAGGAGACTGTTTCCTGCCGCCCACACAGAAGTTAAGATTACGTTGGCCAGAGCAGCTCAATCTTGTGTATACCCCCCCCCCCCCCCCTCTAAAAGTGACTTTACATAAAATCAAGAGGGACATTTATTTGTTTCAAATAAAAAGAAACTGTGAACCTTTCCAATATTATTTCCACCAGAAACAAACACTTGAAGTCATGATGACAAACAACAACCTAGCTTGAATAGCCAGTATTACCTCATAGTACTACATCACTACTTACACACATATTGTAATAATAATATATGTCAATACAAAGATCCTATCTATAAAGTGTGTACATACAACTTGTGATTACATTTTATTGTGATTCCTGGTTCATTTTGTAGTTGAATCAGGATATCTATTATTGAAAGGAATTAATACATATTTTAAAAGTTAACATTGGACTTATTAAGATAGTCTTATAGAGTGTTCTATGTATGTGAGTGTCACAGTGTTGTAAAGTATTGTGGATTAAATTAAATTGTTTATCTGTCTGTTGGTTGTTGTGAACATACACTTCATCACTATCATAACCCTAGATATTTAACGTAGTCATCATAATATTCCAGAATAAGTCTGACTGAGGTCTAAATGTGGTAGCAAAGTAAGGTCATCTGTAATACACCACACTTATTAGATACAGATACCTTCACAGCTGATCTCAGTCAGTACACTAAGTCCCCTATAAATATTTATATCATCCCACTTTACCACAGTGACCAGCCTACCTATTTGCCATGTACAACAATTATAACACATGATAAGCCACCAGCTAGCACTTTGTTGAGGAATTCACTTATGGCAGGTAGCCAGCCCCAGAGCACTACTTTGCCTTGTAACTTAGATAAGGCGAGCGGTCTGCACTCAGTTCCCGCTTCGTTAAATAATTTAGATATGGCAAGTAACCACCCTGCCACTTTGCCAGGTAGACAGTTTATAACGAGTGGCCAACCTCTGTTTAACACTTCGTCATGCAGTCTAGTGATAATATCTCTCAATATCAATGGTTTGAGAAATAAACTAGACCATGTAATTAAACTGATTAAAAAAGATAAACCCGATTTCTTATTTTTGCAGCAGACCGGGATTATTTCTGATTATCATGCCGGTCAGATAGTAACTAGGTTAGGATTTAAACATGGCTGGTTCGCCCTAGGCACCAGGTATGGTAGTGGTGTAGCCATTCTACAAATTAATGAAGATTGGGAGGCAATACACTATAGGACAGACAGTTGTGGCAGAACTGTCATAATACAAATACAAAACAAACACAACAAACAAGACACACACACTCATTAATATATACGCACCTGCAGTATACACTGACCAACCTAATTTTTATGACGGACTGTATGACACTATAGATAGGTATTACAACGGAACCAAAATAGTGCTAGGAGGAGATTTTAATTGCGTTTTGACCAATTTAGACAGTAGTTCCTTTGGCCCTGAATCATGGAGAAGGAAAATTCAAATACCCTTATCAATACGACACTTACAACCTATACTTGACAAACATGACCTAGTAGACGTTTACAGAAAATTACAACCGCAAACACAAGCTTTCACATTTTACGACAAGACAAACCCATATTTTAGAAAGGCCTCAAGACTGGACAGGTGTTACGCATCAAATAGTTACAATATACACAAAACTTACCACATTAAAGATACGCTTAAATTCACAGACCACCAAGCAGTATACACAGTTTTAAATACGGGACACACACATACAAAATTAAAGAGATCCCCGCATGGGAAATTCAACAATAACTTGCTAAAAAATACTTTCTTTACGAACAAAATAACACAACTCATTCAGGGTTACACACAGGACATTCCCAATAACAACATCGTAGAATATTGGGACCTGTTAAAAAACACAATAAGAGATAGGACACAGATTCTAGCTACAACCATAGACAAGGCTTTTAAGAAAGAACAGAATATATTAGAAGATGCGATTAGTCTAACTAAACAGATAGATAAATCTAACCCACATATCCATACTTTAGAGGAGCAATTAGACATTTACAAACAGGACACATACTAAGGAGCTTTACTTAGGACTAAATTAAATACTATTACACAAGAAATACCCGGTGGACAATATTTAGAGATTGAGCAAAACGTTCAACGCAGTAGACAGATACACGAAATAGTAGATGCAAATGGACAACAGCAGACAGAAGATACTAGTATTAGACACGCCTTTTTAGAAAACTACACAAAATTATACACTAAGGAAGAAACTAACGTAAGCACACAGGATAAATTCCTACACTATACAAAGCGTTTAAGTGGAGAGGAGAGCCAGAAATTAGACCAAACTTTAACTTTAGAAAACTTAAGGGAAGCTATCAGTACTTTCCAAAAAAATAAATCACCCGGCCCAGATGGGTTAACGGCAGAATTTTACTTCTTCTTTTTCCCAATGTTAGGCCCCCTTTTAATTAAAGTATTTGAGGAAGCCTTCCAGAAAGGAGAGCTTCCGAACAGTTTAAATGAATCTTTTATCACTTTAATACCCAAAGATGATACTGATAAAAAATCAATCAAAAATTATAGGCCCATTTCACTTTTAAATACTGATTATAAAATCCTGGCCAAGGCTCTCACCTTGAAACTTAAACCATTCATGCAGAACATGATACATGAAGATCAACAATGCAGTGTACACGATAGGAACATTTGTAGACATACACATTTTATAAGAGACTTGATTACATACACGCACGATAGACAGTGTCAAAGTGCAATATTATCATTAGATCAGGAGAAAGCCTTAGACAGAGTATCGCATTCTTTCTTACATAAAACTTTACAAGCAAACAACATAGGGGAATATTTTAGAACATGGGTAGAAATCTTATACAAAAAACCCCACAGTAGAATATTGATTAATCACAGCTTAACTGACCCTGTTAGGCTGTCGAGATCTGTAAGACAGGGGTGTCCTTTATCACCCCTGTTATATGTATTAACACTAGAACCAGTTCTGGAAAGAATAAGGCAGGATATAAACATCACGGGAATCTTTGTCAACGGAACGGGGAACAGGAAGTTGTTAGCGTATGCTGATGACACAATATTCTTTCCAGCAACAGTGGATTCTATAAAAACATATTTGAAATCTTTACAGAGTTTGGATACGCTAACGAATCCAAACTAAATGTCCAAAAATCTAGTATAATGGGATTAGGCAGATGGGCGAATAAAGCAGATTTTCCCTTTCAGTTAACACAAGTTAACAGAATCAAAATTTATGGACTAAATTATTCCTATAACCCGCATGACCCCAATACAGAAACATGGGTAAAATTATTAGATAAAATTCAAAACATGTTAGAAAAATATAAATATAAAACAGCCACCATTTTTGGAAGAAGCATCATAGTGAACTGTTTCATTATGCCCAAAATAATATATACAGCAAATATCCAAATCATGCCAAAATCAATTGTAGTTAAAATAAATGTGCTGATTAGGAACTTTATTTTTAGAGGCACTTGGAGAAGTATAAAACATTCAACTTTAATACAACCTAAGAACAAAGGGGGGATAGCCTTACAAGACATTAACAATAAGATTAAAGCTTTAAGGATTAAGTATATAGGGGAGGTTATTAAAAATCCAAGTTTTTACCCATTAGCACACTATCACATTGGACTTAGATTAATTAAGTTACATAAACTAGAAAACAATCAACCACATTTCTTTGGTACCCCACCACCCTTTTATAAGATATGCCTACAAAATTTAAAAGGAAACGAACAGCTAGTAAAACAAGACACAAAACTCATATACAAACTTTTAGTAGGAGCACAGGAACCTTACTTAGGCACACGAATAAAACGAGGGTACAACCTCTTCATAACAGATCACACGCAGAGCTTCACAAACATTCACGCATTAGACTTTAAGCCACAAGCCAAAGACGTTACATACAGGTTACTGTACAGTTTAACTCCTATTATGAGCAAACTGTCAGCAAAAAAGGCAGGCAAAACGCCACCAAAGTGTAAACTGTGCAGTAACAACACAATAGAAACAGAGGACCACTTGTTTTACACATGTAAGACAGTGGCCCCTACTTTAAACAAACTTAGAACACTAATAACTTCCAAGACACAGAAATCACTTAACATGTACCGAGCGGTCATGTTGAATACTTTACCTACATTACCGAGACAGACAGAGCTTAAATTATTGACTCTATTAGCAGAATATAGATACTTAGTATGGACGTGCAGGAATAGAGCAGTACATGACGGTATACACTACGACCACAACATATTTGAACAAATATACGAACGTATAACACAAAACATAACAGAACAGATTAAAAAAATTAAACCTTTGACCCTTTGGTCTTTTATACAAAGCAAGTAGCTTTGATTGTAAATACTTCTTCTGTAAATACCATGCAATGTGAATACCATTTATCATATATGTCTTCATTAATCATCTCATAGTAGGGTGTCGATGTACTTAGAACCTTCATGGCCTCATTTGCATTCTGTTTTATCATCCAAATAATTTTTGTATGTTACCGATTCGTACTGTGATATTGTATGGGATAATTGTTGGGGCTTTCAGAATTTGATTGGTTTTGTTGTGTAATATTTCCTGCGTCCTTTTGTTTTTGATTTGTTAAAATATTGTTTGCTTGTTGTTACTACTTACTTGGGGATTAGGGGAGAGGATGGGAATCTTACATCATGTATTTTATATTATTTGGAATTTGTACAAATGTAACTCATGTAAATAACATTGATGCTGAATTCATGACCGAATAAAGGTTTTTTTGTTTTTTTTTAAAAAGATCTCTAGTCGAGGTGTGGAGCAACTTGGCGCATCCCCTACTATTGAACACTAAGCCTTTGACTCATACGGTTAGGACAAGAATATAACCGTCTAGACACCTCCTACCAACCAGGGTAAATTAGTGACCCAGCACTAACCCCTGCTACGATTTTATTGTGGCTTGGTCCACAACTTGTAAGTTCGACTTAGTTTTAATCAAAGTCTCGTTCGAATTTTATTTCGCTAGGATTTTCCACAGATGCCACTAAACGAATACAGTATTAAGGAGCCGTAAGCCTTTCGCCTTAGAGGCTAAAGCTGGCAGTTTTTCCTTTCCTCCCCCACCTGATATAAGCTTGGAGCTTCCACATTTTTCTACTTAGAAAACGAAAAGAAATAAAAGATATCTTTTATAACCATTTGGACTTATCAAACGATCTGCATTATTTAAATTTCCATTGACTGATAAAGTTGCTGTTTATAGTCAACCTTTCAAGTTCCGTTTTAAAACCACAAAGGCACTTACGAGTACTCCTGATTACCTGGGTTGTTCCTTACTTCTGGAAGCAACATCTCTGGTGATTAACGAGTCTTCCCCAGAAAAATCACTACAAAAAAAAACTTGTGATTATTTCCCTTAGCACAAGCGATCTACATATTTTCCTCCCTTTCCACAAAGTCCCACGGTCACACATAACTTGATTTGGTGCCGTTTCCCGTCCACTCCTTCCTTCCCGGTCACAGTACTTATTGTACAAGACTGCACTGCAGTTTGTTACAGAGTATCAGTTCAGACTGTTAGTCGATATACGTCGGAAAGACAGATTGGATTATTCAATTATAAAACGAAATAACAACGATAAATTAATAGCAACAACAATAATACAGTTACACAATTAAATTACAGTAGTAATAATAATACTTACTTAGTCGTTCCCCTTCTACCGTGAGGTGTAGAGGTTTGGAAGAGAGAGCGCCAGACAAGGCCTACAAAAATCTCTATGTCGGCTGTCATCAGTTCCTCCTGGCCACCCCGTTCACCCAGTCCATTCTAGTCCTCGGTCCTTCAAAGATTGTCTAATGTTGTCCTCCAAGCGGACTCTGGGTCGTCCTGGGGGTCTAGATCCCTGGCTTTGTGTTTCCCATGCTTGTCGTGGTAGCCGATCTTCTTCCATTCTCCAGACATGGCCAAACCATCTTAGTTGGGACTGCTCTACTTGGGTCTGCAGAGGGTGGGATTTTAGGCCTTGACGCATCGTCTGGTTGCGGACCATGTCTCTTCTTGTTTCTTCAACCATCTTCCTCAGATAAGTAATAATAATAATTAATATAATTAATAAATAAACACAGCACCTTAAAAATGCTGTACAAATAATCGCTTGTTCTGAAGACACCATGGATCTGAACTTTTGAGGACTGGGAACCTCATCATCCAAAAATGATGAAATACGGAATTCTGAGCGATGTCATCTGTAGGAAGAACAGAAGCACGCAACAGTCACGGGTTGATTCAATTCTTAGCAACAACGACAAGTCTGTCAACATTGTGTTATTTTCAATCAGGGTCGTGTTTACATTCTCTGTGTTGTGCTTACTTTCACCAGTATGTTAGAACTCTAGATATTCGCATCCCTCTACAATACAATGCTCCGATCAATTGCCATTTTGCATGTTAAGAGACTTCCGTGTCGCTGGGGGTTGTTCGCTTCTGGTCTGCATTTTCTCCTTGATCGTGATAACGTTCGTGTTATCTGAGGTGATCTAACTTTTAGGTGTGTGTAACCAGTTTACATGTAACTTTACTGCCAATGTAAGAAGTCAGTACACAATATAGAGACGTTAGACTGTGTTATAATGTTTGCAATCGTCGGCACGGCTTATCTGTGTTGTGCGAAATACTCGTATAACATCAAAAGTGTTTGAAATATGTTCCGTCAATCCTCCCAGGTGTAGAATTATTATTATTATATTTTAATAAATTCACAAGTGGGGATTGAGATTGTTATTTTTAACGTATTGACATAATGATTTTTTTCAAGTGTGTTTTACGTTTTTCAGAAAGTGGGATACAGTGAATTTCTAGATACTGTTGACCAAATAAAAGTTGCCGATGGATTAAATATATTTAAAAATGACCAAATGTTAAGTTGTTATTGACTAGAAGTGCGCACAACAAAACGTGTGTTAGATGTTATTAAAGGCAGTTAGGTTAATAGCCAGGCGTTTTATGATTACCATTATGTACGGATTTAGTTCCTACACATAGACATGTTATAAATGGCCTTAATCGTCACACAGTGCACATGCTTCAAATCTCTCTCTCTCTCTCTCTCTCTCTCTCCCTGTTACAATGTTGAGATTTTATTTTATTTTATTGTATGTTATTTTCTTATTTTATTATTTAAGTAATATTTAAGATACATGTGAGAATTAATGGATTCAGTATGGAAGACGAGAGAAAGGAAGGGCAGAATGTTAGACGGACCTGCGAGCCCAATTGTAAACCCTATGAAAATAAAGTGCGTTCGTTCGTATAGTTCTGAATTTAATAGCGTTATTTTTTAAAACAGCCAATCACTTGTAGATATCAGTTTTAAATATTTACATCTGCTAACGCTGGTCCCATTCAAAAAGATCCATAGCGATATCAAAACGGTAAAATTGCAAGCGGTATAACTCTACTGGTAAGTTGTACTCTAGTAAAGCTCAAAGTGTTACACAAGATTAACCCGTGTAGCGATACTCCGTATAGCGTTGTTTTGATAGAGCGCTCTTTAATCTTGAAGGCCTTTTAATTTTAATTAAAAGTCCGTAAGTCAATAACACTTGGCAAAGTTATCAAGTTTGAGGAACCCTTAGAGAGCAGCCATCAAATGTTTCGTACATGCACGTAGCAATTCAGTGTACATAACACGTACACTCGCATCCAGTCAGTGGTCCCCTATGTTGGGGGAATACTTTGGTCAAACTGAAAGTGGTGTAATTCTACAGTCAATTAGCACTCGGGTAAAAATTAAGTGATATTAAGGTGTCACCGTGGGGTTTGCCAAAGCATTATTCATGCTATTGTTAAAGTGAGATAAACAGTTGGGACAGATCACAAAAAGAAAATAATGAATGAAAATAATAATATTGCTAACTGACAACGGTTCAGAATACCGGTTTATGTTAACTAATAGTGAGTGATTATAGTGAGTTGTAAATAGAAAGTTCCAGAACAAGAAAAAAAGGCTTGACCAATAAATTTAAGTAAAAAGATTTGGGTCAGCGAATCAGAAGAGTGGCAAGAAAATACACCACGAGAAATGACCAGAGGTCATTACAGTCAGTTCTGAGTTGGTCTTCTGGAAGAAGGTGTGATTGCTGTGCGGACAAGATGAACCTTCTGTGGTTTTACAGATAGGGTTTATGTGAATATGTTTAGATGTCCAGCCATCACTAGACAGTGTTATTCTATTGGGAGATAGTTTGATTCGATTCGGTGGTTAAGAGCATTCGTATATGAGGAAATAGGAGCAAGTTTTGGGAAGACTGAGGAAGTCTACAGGAGAAAAGAATAAGTTAAAGAAAAATACGGAAGTTACAAGATATAGAATTCATGTATGAGTTAACCTGAAGTACAAAGACCCAGTAAAGGCCTCTATGCGAACTCTATCATTTTAATAACTCATTATATGTGTTGTTTTATTAAGTTATTAAAAGTTTTGAAGGATCAGAACGAATTTGATTCCATCTTTATGAGTTGCTGATTGTATGCCATGTACATTTAATTTACCACTATACGAAGTCACTATTAACATCAAAGACGGAACTGAACGAACCTGAAGTATACAAGAAAAGGATTAGAGTATCATCCAGGAATTTACACCTCTGGCGGAGATGGCCAGTAATGATATCAACTAAATAACTTGGAAGATAACTCAGAGAGAAAGACAGAATAGATAAAAGAAAGAACTTGTAAAACATATACGTAGGCTATGACAAAGGTACAGCAAATTAGTAATCCAGTGAAAGTGAAAATATTAAAAGCGAACAGCCAGTTAGTTCTGAGGTGAAACTGAGATCATTGTACGTTAGCGTGATCAGTAAATTGTAAATATAATAATCCAAAAACAATTGTCAATGCTGTTTTGAGTAGAGAATGATTTTTGCTGTGGATCTGCTTATTTTGGCCAACTTATTAACCTACTCTTTTTTATGTGGTTTCCACACTCCATAATGGATGTCATCTCTAACGCAAGTCAGTAGTGTAGGTAGAAGTAACTTCAGTTTTTCCTTTTCTTAATTTCCTAATTAATGTGTTTTTTTAACCTTATCCTAGTAGGCCTAAAAGTCTTACCACAAATTTCTTCTCTAAAAGATGCTCATGACATATAGTATGTGCAAGAATGAATACAATCCTGTTGCGGAGGAGGGTGCTCGGTCCCTGCCCACCACTACGATCACTAGCATCGCCCGCACGCAAAGTTCAAATAACGTCATTTATTAATTTTTTTTAATCAATCACGATTTCTCGTGGAACCCCTGGAGATCTGTCGAGGAACCCGGGTTGAGAAACCTTGAGTTAGAAGTATACTGTTCAACAACAAAAAACGCAACTTTTTTGGTGTTACTTTTATGAAAGATATTCGCTGATTGGACATCAGTCAACCTATCGACTGAGTCCACCTGGTCATTAACTTCTCGTGGTTATCTGAATTGTACTCACCTCATGGTTTGTGAGATCATGAAAGAGGTCAAGGTCAAAACAACATTTTTGACAATAACTCGTGACAGGTTCATGAGAACCCCGTGAAACTTACTGAACACAAAACTCTCTGACCATATTATTGAATGTGTGGTGAAGTGGGATGTTATAAATATTTATAAGGGACTTAGTGTACTGACTGAGATCAGCTGTGAAGGTATATATATATCTAATAAGAGTAGTGTATTATATATAACCTTACTTGCTGCCACATATGTATACCTCAGTCAGAATTATTCTGGAGTAGTGTGATGACTACGTTATGTGTCTAGGGTATGTGTATGATGAAGTGTAAGTCAAAACAACAACAGACAGATAAACAATTTAATTTATTCCACCACACTTGACAACACTGTGACACTCACATACATATAACACTCTAAAGGATATCTTAAAGGAGTCACTGATAACTTTTCAAATAACAATATGTATTCATTGCTGTTATGAATGAATATGTGTCCTGATTCAAATACAAAGGGAACCAGGAATCACAATCAATTTTACTTACAAGTTATATGTACAGAATTCATCAATATGAATATTGTAATGACATATATTATTAAAAGTATCCTATGTGTGTCAGTTGTGTAGTAGTAATATGAGGTAATACTGGTTTTGTTTTGTTCAAGCTCTGTTGGTATTTGTCATCATGACTTCAATAGTTTGTCTTTATTGGACCTAGTATTGGAGATGTTCTCAGTTCCTGATATTAAAACAATTTAATTCCCCTCTTAATGTTTTTTTTACAAGGTCATTTTAAGATGGGGGTACATAATTTTGAGCTCAGCTGGCCACATCAGCTTATCTTGCGTGATGGCGGCAGGAAAAGACTCCTCTGCTCGATTTCTCCCCTGGGCTCTGGAGACACCTCACTGATAGCTAAATGGACCAAGGAGTATGCTGTCCGACTCTGGATTCAGCAAAGCTCTGACCAGGTGCTGCTCAATACCATCAAGACCACGGTCCCTGAAAACAAGAAGGATGTACCTTCTACTTCATAACTAATTTATACTCTCTTTTTACACTGAGCACAATACATCACAAACATTGAGTTCAGAGCGTTAGGCCAACTGTCAGCTTCATCTGAAATACTTTATACCAGTATTAACCTCCTTAATGGTTACTACGCCTCTGCACTTCCAGCATTATTTCTGTCTAATCAATAATCTAGGTGTCAGTGTACTGTTTGGCCATTCCATGCAGTTTTACTTTCCTCCGACACCTTCTGTTCAGGCTGGAGCATTATAGGCTTTACATCATGTTTGCTACTGAACTACACATATATACAGGCATAAATTTACAATTCACATTCAATTTTCATTAAAAGATACTGAATGGTTCAAGCTTACCACAATTCATAGAATAAACACAGATACGTTGATTAGCAATGAATTCTGGCACAGATACTGGCACAAATTCCCATCTGCTTATGTTCCAGGCTTTTATTTAGCAAAAATATGAGCTGGCTTCAACGCACTGTTGCTTTATCAAGCTTATTTGACTAGTGGTCTCGAACTAACGCTCCCAAGTGAGTATATCAGCGAGTCTGGCCAATGGAGCCACGTTTCGACAAGTGTTTGAAAAAATTTTACCTTCCTACGTCTCCCCTAACAACCAAAGATAGTATTTATAGTCCGACCAATCGTGTTTAGTCTTATATTTGTTGCGCTCCAATCAATTTGGAGTTTACATGGTAGGCTATTTCCGTACGCAAGGTTTTTTCAAACACGTTATAAAAAAATTTTATGAGCAGAAATGATTTCATGCTGTCAGGCATCCCCACTATTTTATTTTGGTTATAACTTGTTAATTCCTAGACTATTTGCGTAACGTTTTACATATTCTTTGTCAGCAAGCTTAGGGCCAAATATACAAATTTAAAAGATCTAAGTGGCTGCGTTCAAAATATGCAATTTCTAGGATAGTCGTGTAGTTGTTTTTTTTTTATTATTTTTTATGTGAGAACCGCCACCTGTCCTGCTGTACTGTCAGACTAATGTCAGGATTTCGGACATAAAACAGTAGAATGTCAGGTTTCCCCAATAAGCGTTTTTCAGGTTTTAAAACCTAACTCTGGGAAGGGTAGTGTTTTTATCACTGTCCGTCCGAAAAAGTTAGTGTATGTGGCCTTACACGCGTGATAGTAGTAATTGTGTATCGCGTTACACGTGTTTTGTGTTGCACGTGTTCGGCTTTATGCCTCTCCCTTCTCTCTATCCTTTAGTCCATCTGTCTTTAGTTACGCCGTGTATAAAATGGAATGAATGAAATATTAAAATTAGGTCATTAATCAGCTTGGTATCTCAATGTTTTTGCAAGAAATACAGCAAACGTTTCATTGAAGAACGCGGGTAATAATATAGTAGGCTTTTACTATCAACGTGAAAGCGTTACAATTTGCAGACGAAGCATAAAACAAGGGGGATTTCGAGTACAGTTATTGTGACAGCACTGTTATTTTACCATTGCTCTTTTCTTTATTAGAATTTATTTGTTAAGCTTTACATTTACCTTTTAATTTATATATGTGGATTAGAATATTCCACGACATCTCCCCTCTTAAAACAGACATTATATGTCAGTCCTTTATTCTATATACACATAGAGAAATTTATTATTATTTCTGGGGTTTACGGTGATTCTCATCACACGGATGGCGGCTTAAAAAATCCGCTCCCAAATTTGTTTTTCCAGATATATACTCAATGCTAAAATTATATGGAGCCAAAAGTAAAGACCATCGGAGTAACCTGGAGTTCTCATGCCTAGCATGTGCTAGAAACGATAAAGGTTTGTGGTCTGTTTGCAACTTAAAGGCCTTCCCATACAGATAAATATTGAATTTCTTTATTGCCCATATTACTGCAAGACATTCTTTTTCGCTAGTTGAGTAATTGATTTCAGCTTTATTCAATTTTCTGCTAGCATATGCCACTGGGCTTAATTCCCCATCCAATGCATCTGATTTCTGTAGTAGAGTTGCACCTAACCCAATATTACTTGCATCCGTCCTTACTATGAATTCTTGACTTAAGTCAGGTAATTTCAAAATGGGTTTACTTGTGAGCTTTTCCTTCAATTCTTGGTAAGTCATTTCACATTGTGGTGTCCATGTAATGCGATCTGGATGTCCTTTACGTGTCAAATCAGTTAACGGTGCACATATGGAATTAAATTTTTTGATATACTTCTGGTAGAAACCACATAATGAGACAAAGGATCTCACGTCCTTCTTGGTTTGTGGTCTCGGGGCTTTCTGTAGTTTCTCTAAATTCTTTGGGTCAGGGGTCATGTTTCCCTGATAAACTGTGTGTCCCAAAAATTCCAATTCTTTACATCCAACGCAACATTTGGTTGGTCGGGCTGTTAAATTTGCCTCCCTAAGTCGATTAAACAGCATGTTCAGAGAGTCAATGTGTTCCTCAAATGTTTCTGTTGCTATCAGGATATCATCCATGAAATTTGTTATACATGGATTATTCAGAGGGTCCAATAATTTTCTCATCATTCTAGAGAAGACACTAGGCGCATTCTTCAATCCAAATGGCAATCTATTAAACTCATAGTGTCCTTCTGAGGTACTAAAAGCTAGGTATGGTCTAACCTCAGGCTTTACTGGAATCTGATAATATCCTTTACTCAGATCCACTTTTGAGAAATATTTAGCTTTATTTAGTCTGGCAAACAGCTGATTTGTATCCGGCAATGGATCCACCTGTCCTTCTGTAATAGCATTCAGTCTCCTGTAATCTATACAGAGTCTATGTTCTCCAGAGGGCTTCCTTAAGAGTACAACACCGGAACTATACGAAGATTCACTGTGTGAAATAATTCCTTCCTTCAATAGATAGTCTATCTCTTCCTTCAAAGCTTTCTCCTTAGCAAACGGAATCGAATATGGTTTCATACAGACAGGTGTGGGGTCTATCAGTTTCATATCATATTCCAATAGGTTTGTATGCCCTGGTCGGTCTGTTAACACCTCTGCATGATTATTTAGAACCTGTTGCACTCTCTCTTTCTGAGTTTTCGTTAAATGTGTACTGATTTTCACCTGTGCTGCTGTCTCACAGGGGTGTAATGGATACTCAAATGATGAAAGTGGTTCCTTTTTCATCTCCATGGCGATGGACAAGGTCAACAAGTGTGTCTCCTCCTGATGTTCTCTTTCCAAATATTTCTTCAGGAGATTCACATGATAGATTTTTTTCTTTCCCCTTCTTATCTATCTTATAATTTGTTCTAGATACCTTCTCTAAAACTGTATATGGACCCTGCCATCCAATTTGTAACTTATTCTGACTCCCGGGCAAAAGAAGCAGTACTTTCTCTCCACAGCCAAATTTCTGTCTTTCGCCTTCCTGTTATAATAGGCAGCATGTTTCTTCCTGGCTTGTTTCAAATTTTCATTGGCAAGTTTCCAGCCAGTTTTTAAACGAGTGGTCAGCTCATTCACATATTGGTATGAAGATGTAATGTTTTCCTCTGCCTTTTCATCAGTCCACGTTCTTAACAAAGCTTCGAGTGGACCTTTTATTGGCCTTCCAAACAATAATGTTGCCGGGGCCATACCGGTTGAACTATGGGGTACCTCCCGATAAGCAAAGAGGGCGGCGTGCAGGTACTGGTCCCATGTATCTGGTTTTTCGTGTGCCAACTTTCTCAGGATCGACATCAATGTGCCGTTAAATCTTTCCACTTGGCCGTTCCCTTGGGGATGATACACACTACAATGGAAGTGTTTGGCCTGGAATATCCTGAAAACTTCTTCAGTTAGTTTCCCCTTGAACTGAGAGCCATTATCAGTCAAGATTTGATTGGGAAAGCCTAACCTTGTGAAAATTGTGAGCAATGCCTCTGCCACATGTTTAGAATCAATCGATGACAGGGCTACAGCCTCTCCCCACATAGAACAAGTGTCCACCAGAGTCAGAATGTAGCTGTTCCTTCTCTTGGTTCGGGTGAGAGGTCCCACAAGATCCACGGCAACTCTCTCAAAGGGTGTTCCCACTATGGGCATTTCCCCCAGAGTTGCTGGTGCAGTCCAATGTTTAGGTGCTACTCGTTGGCACTCTGGACAGGATTTTACATATCGTTTGATATCTTCAGTTATTCCTGGCCAGAAATAGTGACAAGCTATTCGCTGTCCTGTTGCGCTGATTCCCATATGACCACTGAAGGGAATCGCATGCCCTAGTTCCAACACTTTAGTCCTATATGAAGTGGGAAGGACCAGCTGTCCGTGACCATTGGATTCAGATCCAGCCTTCCTATATATCAGTTTGTTCTTCATAAAAAACTCTCCCTTGCCTGGAGGTGTATGAGATTTGGGCAACTTCTTGAAACATGGCTTGAGTGTTTTGTCCTCAGCCTGTGCCTTCCTCATCTCATCTGGGTGAGTATTTATGGGATTATCCTCCTCCTTTTTTGACTGTGATCTGGTCTGCACTGTTGCCAATATCACAGGTCTCTTGGGATTCCCCAAGAAGACATATCTACACCCCAATATTAGAGGGTAGATTGGCTCATTTATCACTGCTGCTTTTATGATTCCTTCCACATATCGCGTTTTCACTTTTATTCGGGCGACGGGAAGTGTCATGGTAGCTACATCCTTGGTTGCAGTTTGAATCTCCACTGTTTCTGTGGTGTATTGATCGGCCTGCACCAGGTGAGAACTCACAACGGAATCGTAATCTAAACCGGTATCATATAAACATCTTATAGTGACACCATTACAGATGACATCTTCACACACTGGGGGGTGGTATGGTTCCTGTAATTCTTCAGGTTTGCCCTTCTTTTCCTTTTTCCCCGATGTCATAGCAGCAAAATGAGGAGGTTTCCTTCTACAATGGTCAGTGTCATGATTGTTCATCTTACAATTTTTACACCACCCTTTTCCTTGGTTGAAAGATTTTCTTTCATCATATTTCCTTTCATCGAATTGTGGGGTTTTATTTTTATTTTCATACCGTGGCCTATCAAACTGGTGCTTACCTTTGTTTTGATCCCTAGGATCAAATTTATTAAAGTTCTGTGGTGCCCTAAAGTTATCCACTTGTTTCTTTTTATTACCTGTTACCTCTGCTTGAGCTGCTTGATACCTTTCAGCAACATTTAGCAACTCATCCAGCCTCTCTGCACCTTGTTCCATGAGAAACTTTCTCAGGTCTGGAGCCATGGACTCTCTTAATTGCTCTATAAGGACCATTTCCTTAAGATCTTGGGTTTTCCCCAGAGAAGTCCATTTCTCCAAGTATGTCTCTATTCGTGCAGAGAACTGGTGATAGGTTTCACCTGACAGTAGTTTAGCATTCCTAAATTTTTTTCCTATAAAATTCTGCATTCTTTTCATACCTTAACAAAAGAGCCTGCTTTAGCATGTCATAATTTTCCTGATCACCTCTGCTCATTTTTGCAAAAACTTCATAAGCTGCCCCACGAAGTCCCTGAGATAACTTTAAGCTCCACCTTTCTCTCTCTAACCCATACGTGGTAGCTAATAGTTCATACCTATTTAGGTAGCTCTCTATATCATCGTCTTTTTCAACAAAATGATCTAAATGAAAATTCATAGCTGAGGTTGAGGCTCCCTGGCTAGCAGTGGCATCAGAGGCAAAGGGACTGGCACCATTTTCAGGAGCATGGCCTTGAAACTCAAACTCCCTTAGTCGTAACTCATGTTCCCTTTGTAATCTTTTATCTTCTGCTTCCCTTTCTGCAGCTAATTTTCTTTCTTCTGCTTCCCTTTCTGCAGCTAATTTTCTTTCTTCTGCTTCCCTTTCTGCAGCTAATTTCTTGTCTTCTCTTTCTGCAGTCAATCTTCTTTCTTCTGCTTCCAATTTCTTAGCCTCAGCCTCAATCTGCAACCTCTTAGTCTCAGCCTCAGCCTGCAACCTCTTAGTCTCAGCCTCAGCCTGCAACCTCTTAGTCTCAGCCTCAGCCTCAAATTGTAACTTCTTAATTTCCCTTTCAGCCTCTAACTTTCTTTCGGCTTCAAACCTTCTTTCTTCGCGTTCAATAAATTTGTCACATTCCGTAGTGACATAGGCAACCATAACTTGCCCATCTAATCCTAACTCTTTTGCAGTCTGAACAGCAGCAGATCGAAATTTGGCCAGGTCCGCCATTGTCTATCAATATATATCTAATGGACAACACAGGCACCGTGAGCTCAACCTTATTTAATTCCACCCAAGGATACCTTTTTAATTCTTATTATTCCCTGAAGTGAATTACCCCCACTATTTTTAATAGGTAAAGATTCAAAATCCCGGACGAGCCCCCAATATATGTGGTGAAGTGGGATGTTATAAATATTTATAGGGGACTTAGTGTACTGACTGAGATCAGCTGTGAAGGTATATATATATCTAATAAGAGTAGTGTATTATATATAACCTTACTTGCTGCCACATATGTATACCTCAGTCAGAATTATTCTGGAATAGTGTGATGACTACGTTGTGTGTCTAGGGTATGTGTATGATGAAGTGTAAGTCAAAACAACAACAGACAGATAAACAATTTAATTTATTCCACCACACTTGACAACACTGTGACACTCACATACATATAACACTCTAAAGGATATCTTAAAGGAGTCACTGATAACTTTTCAAATAACAATATGTATTCATTGCTGTTATGAATGAATATGTGTCCTGATTCAAATACAAAGGGAACCAGGAATCACAATCAATTTTACTTACAAGTTATATGTACAGAATTTATCAATATGAATATTGTAATGACATATATTATTAAAAGTATCCTATGTGTGTCAGTTGTGTAGTAGTAATATGAGGTAATACTGGTTTTGTTTTGTTCAAGCTCTGTTGGTATTTGTCATCATGACTTCAATAGTTTGTCTTTATTGGACCTAGTATTGGAGATGTTCTCAGTTCCTGATATTAAAACAATTTAATTCCCCTCTTAATGTTTTTTTTACAAGGTCATTTTAAGATGGGGGTACATAATTTTGAGCTCAGCTGGCCACATCAGCTTATCTTGCGTGATGGCGGCAGGAAAAGACTCCTCTGCTCGATTCTCCCCTGGGCTCTGGAGACACCTCACTGATAGCTAAATGGACCAAGGAGTATGCTGTCCGACTCTGGATTCAGCAAAGCTCTGACCTGGTGCTGCTCAATACCATCAAGACCACGGTCCCTGAAAACAAGAAGGATGTACCTTCTACTTCATAACTAATTTATACTCTCTTTTTACACTGAGCACAATACATCACAAACATTGAGTTCAGAGCGTTAGGCCAACTGTCAGCTTCATCTGAAATACTTTATACCAGTATTAACCTCCTTAATGGTTACTACGCCTCTGCACTTCCAGCATTATTTCTGTCTAATCAATAAGCTAGGTGTCAGTGTACTGTTTGGCCATTCCATGCAGTTTTACTTTCCTCCGACACCTTCTGTTCAGGCTGGAGCATTATAGGCTTTACATCATGTTTGCTACTGAACTACACATATATACAGGCATAAATTAACAATTCACATTCAATTTTCATTAAAAGATACTGAATGTTTCAAGCTTACCACAATTCATGGAAACAAACACAGATACGTTGATTAGCAATGAATTCTGGCACAAATACTGGCACAAATTCCCATCTGCTTATGTTCCAGGCTTTTATTTAGCAAAAATATGAGCTGGCTTCAACGCACTGTTGCTTTATCAAGCTTATTTGACTAGTGGTCTCGAACTAACGCTCCCAAGTGAGTATATCAGCGAGTCTGGCCAATGGAGCCACGTTTCGACAAGTGTTTGAAAAATTTTACCTTCCTACGTCTCCCCTAACAACCAAAGATAGTATTTATAGTCCGACCAATCGTGTTTAGTCTTATATTTGTTGCGCTCCAATCAATTTGGAGTTTACATGGTAGGCTATTTCCGTACGCAAGGTTTTTTCAAACACGTTATCAAAAAATTTTATGAGCAGAAATGATTTCATGCTGTCAGGCATCCCCACTATTTTATTTTGGTTATAACTTGTTAATTCCTAGACTATTTGCGTAACGTTTTACATATTCTTTGTCAGCAAGCCCTAAGGAACCCAAATATACAAATTTAAAAGATCTAAGTGGCTGCGTTCAAAATATGCAATTTCTAGGATAGTCGTGTAGTTGTTTTTATTTTTTTATTTTTTATGTGAGAACCGCCACCTGTCCTGCTGTACTGTCAGACTAATGTCAGGATTTCGGACATAAAACAGTAGAATGTCAGGTTTCCCCAATAAGCGTTTTTCAGGTTTTAAAACCTAACTCTGGGAAGGGTAGTGTTTTTATCACTGTCCGTCCGAAAAAGTTAGTGTATGTGGCCTTACACGCGTGATAGTAGTAATTGTGTATCGCGTTACGCGTGTTTTGTGTTGCACGTGTTCGGCTTTATGCCTCTCCCTTCTCTCTATCCTTTAGTCCATCTGTCTTTAGTTACGCCGTGTATAAAATGGAATGAATGAAATATTAAAATTAGGTCATTGTTCAGCTTGGTATCTCAATGTTTTTGCAAGAAATACAGCACACGTTTCATTGAAGAACGCGGGTAATAATATAGTAGGCTTTTACTATCAACGTGAAAGCGTTACAATTTGCAGACGAAGCATAAAACAAGGGGGATTTCGAGTACAGTTATTGTGACAGCACTGTTATTTTACCATTGCTCTTTTCTTTATTAGAATTTATTTGTTAAGCTTTACATTTACCTTTTAATTTATATATGTGGATTAGAATATTCCACGACAGAATGCCTATAAAAGATTGACGCTCCTCGAATAAATTCTGTTGAAAATTCAATGTGCAAGTATGGCTCATCTCACTACAGAACAACGTTTACAGACTGGACAGTCACAAAGTGTAGTGGCCAGACAATTTAATGTAGTTAGAAGCACCATTAGTCGCCTTTGGAGGCGATTTCAAGAAACTGGCTCAGTGGAAGACCGGCCACGCAGTGGAAGACCCAGAGTCACAACTCCTGCCGAAGACCGCTTCATACGGCTGCGTCACCTCAGGAATCGACTTGCATCTGCGTCCTCCACAGTCCAGTCAATGTCAGCAGCTCGTCGAATTTCAGATCAAACGGTCAGGAACCGGCTGCATGACTCTGGTCTTTGGGCTAGAAGACCCTACAGAGGTCCTGTTCTTACGGAGCGGCATCGCCAGAACCGATTGCAGTGGGCGAACCAGCATCGTCAATGGACCGTTGGGAATGACTGGAGACGGGTTTGGTTTAGTGATGAATCATTTTTTGTGCTCCAGCGACACGATAGACGGAGAAGAGTTTACCGCAGAGTCCATGAGCGCTACGCCCAGAACCGCGTTGATAAGGCTCCTCCACATGGTGGTGGAGGTGTACTGATGTAGGAGGCGATCAGCGTCATGGAAAGAAGTTACCTGGTGCAAATTGAAGGAAGCCTGAATGCCCAACGATAAGTCACTGAAATTCTTCGTCCTCACGTCCTTCCACTTCTGGCTGCACGAGGGTCGATTTTTCAGCAGGATAACTCATGTGGCACAACTCACCACCAAGTTCCTCGCTGACAACAACGTCCAGACCATTCCGTGGCCAGCCATGTCATCAGACATGAACCCCATAGAACACTTATGGGATGAACTCGACAGACGATTCCGCCAGCGAGACATGGCTCCAGCCAATATCCGACAGTTGTCTCTTGCACTGCGGGAAGAGGGCAGTCATCCCACAACAACAGATCCAACGGCTAATCGGATCCATGTCAAGGGGATGTCGTTCTCTGATAGAGGCCAGAGAAGGCCATACACCTTACTGAAACGGGGGCCTCAGTCGCAAAGAATAAAAGTCCAAACCAAATTTAATGAACATCATCATAACCCTCCACTCTCAAATGAGCATAGGCCTTCAACAAACACATGCCAAGTCCTCCTGTCACGTGCCATCATCTCAAGTTCTTTCCACGTTCTCCTCATCATTTTCACTTCTGTTTCCAGCTCTCTTCTCCATGTGCTTCTTGGTCTACCTCTGCCTCTCTTGTCCTGGGCGTTCCAGAACAAGGACTGCCTTGTAATGCTATCAATGGGTTTCCTCAGTGTGTGTCCTATCCATCGCCATCGTCTTCTTCTCATCTCTTGTTCCACTGGCACTTGTCTAGTTCTTGTCATCAGTTCCACGTTGGTAACCTTGTCATACCATTTTAATCCCTCTATTCTACGCAAGCACCCATTTATGAAAGTCTGTAGCTTTTTGGTTGTTGTCTTTGTTGTTCTCCATGTCTCAGAGCCATACAATAGGACTGACTTCACATTTGAGTTGAAGATTCTTATTTTCGTGTTGGATCCGATTTCTCTTGATCTCCATATATTTCCCAATGCAATGAAAGCTCCTCTTGCCTTTTGTATTCTTATTTTGATATCGCTGTCTGTCCCTCCAACTTTGTCAATATTACTGCCAAGATATCTGTATGATTCTACATCTTGTATTGGTGTTTCTTCAAGTTCAACCCTGTTATCATTACCTGCATTTATTCGCATTATTTTTGTCTTTTCCCTGTGTATTTTCAGACCTAATTGCTGTGACCTCTCATCGAGTGTTTTCAATTTGTCCTGCATCTGATTACGGTTATGGGACAGAAGAGCCAAGTCATCAGTAAAATCCAGATCATCCAACTGCTTAGTCAGAGTCCACTGGATTCCATTTCTGTTGTGTGTTGTCGATGATTTCATAACCCAGTCTATTGCTAGTAAGAAAAGGAATGGAGACAAGAGGCATCCCTGTCGCACTCCTGTTCTTATCCCAAATGGTTCTGTAAGCTGTCCTTCGTGAAGAACTCTGCATGTCATGTCTTCATATGTTTTCTTTATTAAATTAATGATCTTCAGGGGAATTCAATAATGCCTCATCAATTTCCAAAGTGATTCTCTGTCTACACTGTCAAATGCCTTTTCGTAGTCCACAAATCCGATGTATAGTGGTTAATTCCATTCCAGACTTTGTTCAACTATTATTCTCAAAGTGGCTATCTGGTCTGTACATGATCTGTTTTGTCGAAAACCTGCTTGTTCATCTCTCCGTTTCTTGTCTATGGACTCTTTTAATCTCTCAAGGATAATCCTGTTTAATACTTTTCCTGGCACTGATAGTAACATTATTCCTCTATAATGTGTGCACTCTTGTAACTTTCCCTTCTTGGGCAACTAAACCAGATATCCTTCCTTCCATTCTGCTGGTATCTCTTCCTTTTCCCAGACTTTACCAAGTAATTTATACAACATCTCTGTAGCCGTGTCGATATCTGCTTTTATGGCCTCTGCTGGAATGCCATCAGGTTCAGTCGCTTTTCCATCTCTTAGAAGCTTTATGGCTTTCTTTATTTCTTCCTTCGTTGGTCTTTCACCGTTAATTTGTAGCTCTTCTTCTGCTGGCTGGATGTCTGAGGGTTTTGTGGAGCTGGTCTTTTGAGAAGGTCACCAAAATATTCTGTCCACCTCTTCATTTGCTCTTGTATATTGCTGAGCAGTTTCCCATTCTTGTCTTTTATGAGGCAACTTGTTTGCTTGTATTTCCCTGTTAGCTTCTTTATGCTGTTATACAGTTCTCTCATATTTCCTTTGGCTGCAGCATCTTCTGCCTCTCTTGCCAACTCCTCAATATATTTCCTCTTGTCTCTTTTGATACTTCTTTTTACTTCTTTGTTTGCTTCTGTGTACACTTCTTGAGCCTTGGCTTTGGAACTTCTGGTTTTGCTTGTGTTTAAATCTGCTTTCTTGTTTTTTCTGTCTTTTATCTCATTGATGGTTTCTGTTGTTATCCATGCTTTTTGTTGTCTTTCCCTTTTCCCCAGTATTTCTTCACATGTCTCATTCCATACCGTTTTGACCTGCTGCCAATAGTCTTCTGTATTCTCTACTTCTTCCAGCTGTTGGAGCACTTGGAATTTGTTGGATACTGTGACCGCAAATTTGTCTCTTTTTTCTTGATTTCTTAGATGTCCTACATTAAATTGTTGTCTATAATTTTGCATTGTTGCAGATCTCTTGAGTTTCATTTTTACTTTGGCTATCAGAAGGTGGGGATCTGATGCCACATCTGCTCCTCTATATACCTTTACATCCTGCAATGATGATCTAAACTTCTTGTTTATGCATATATGATCAATCTGATTTTCTGTTCTATGATCTGGTGATATCCATGTTGCCTTGTGTATTCTCTTATGTGGAAACATGCTTCCTCCTATAGCCAGTTGATTTGAAGCACAGAAGTTTGAGAATAGTTCCCCATTTTCATTCATTATTCCTAGCCCATGTTTTCCCATGACTTCTTCAAATCCGGTATTGACTGTACCTACCTTTGCATTCATGTCACCCATCAAAATTGTGATGTCTCTTCTTTTAACTTTATCCATAATTTCCTGTAGTCTAGTATAAAATGCTTCTTTCACCGACTCTTCTTTGTCATTAGTTGGTGCATAACATTGGATGACATTTACATGTATTTTCTGTTTAGCTGTCTTAAAAGCGGCTGTTATTATTCTAGGTCCAACAGCTTCCCATTCAATGAGTTCTTTCTGTGCTTCTTTAGATAACATAAGAGCTACCCCTTCACTGTGGTGTGAACTTTCGTCTTCATGTCCTGAGGACAGCACCAATTCACCTGTGATGAGTTTCTTCCTGTCTACCCCCTTCCACTTTGTTTCACACATTCCCAGAACCTCGATTTTATATTCCCTCATTTCTGCTGCTTCTTGTGCCACTTTCCCTTGTTCGTTTAATGTCCGAACATTCCAGGTGCCAAATCTGGAAGTTCTCCTAGAAGAAAGAAGGTTAGTCAGCAACACAGACTCCTTTCGGCTTTCTCTGTGTTGCATCATACGCCTCCCTGCGAGAGGACCTTCCCCTGTCTTGGATGGCTGTGTTTTATTTTCCTTATTTGACTTGTCCATATTTGTTGAAGTTTTTTGTGGTTTAAATTTTTTACAGGATTGGGTAACCAGCCCCATGCCCAACCCTCCTTAGTCGCTTTCTACGACATGCATGGAAGGGAACAGTGTTACTTTTCTTTGCTACCCTTTCGGGCCCCGGTAACACACGGGTGTTAATGAACATCATTTCATTGTTAAAGTCTGAAAGTTTCTTCATGCCAAGATTAAAACATTAATTCCGTAAAATAAAATTTTGGTACAAGTTTGAAATTTGCAGTCCATTACCACTGCAATAATGTTGCGTTTCTTTTTTTTTTTTTTTTGAACTGTATGTCTGAAAAATTATAGTTGTATAATGGTGCAGCCAATTATTACTGTAGTGCAATAGAAAGTGGCAAATAAATGCAGCCAATTATTACTAAACAATTTATATAACAGAAAACAAAACTGAAGGTATACAGGCAGCGCTAATTAGTATTCTAGTAAACATGAATGCAGTATAACGCCACAACCAATTTTTATTTTAATAAAAGTGAAAACAGCTGTCTACTTCTTCGTACACTCTCAGACGTCTACTTAAATATTTTCAAAGAAAGCAGTATTCAGTTTCAGGCTATTTGTATCTCCACAGAGTTTTTCCTAGAACCAGCTTGATGATGGCCATATATGCTTTCTCTATTCCTCATGCATTGGACATCTTTAAAGCAGATGTTCAGCAGTCATTTTATCAGTGCCACATTTACACTCATTTGTAGTTCCAATCATTAGCTTATTGCTCGAATGGTGTTCCAATCTGGTGTGGCCCGTGCGGAGTCTGAAAATTACCACTTGTTTTCTTCTTCTGTTCAACTGGAAATATGCATCATTTTGTGTATGGCCTGGAAAATCTGCATCCCATTTGTTCTTGTATCTTATGTCGTAAATTTTTAAAGATAGGTCAGAAGATATTTATGATCTCGTCTGAGCAGAGGTGATAGTGGTAAATATGTGAGAATAAAGGTGTAAGAAATAGATTTTCACGAGGGAAAAGTGTAAGATGAAGATCTGTCTCTGGAATGAGTAGTTTCTCTAGTCCAGCCTATCTATCCGACTGTATTTTAATATAAGACAACCTTTATCTCCCTATATGAAATATAAGTTATACTAAACACAACCATCACACACACTTATGTGACAACAATACACAAAAACGTTAAAAACTATGGTTAATTGAGTATGGGTCTGACCAACACACACAGGTAAGTTCTTTTTGTTGTTTATTATCATTAAACGTTTTACAACATCAATCATATTGAGAAATCAAATAAATCAAGTTTACAGATATATGAAAATAACCGAATAAGTGCCCTCCCCTTGTTGAGAAAAGATCCCAAAAGAAGTTAATAACCCAAAGGTCAAAAATAAGCGCTAGATTACAGAATAGACTATGAAGAACAAGTTCCCACTAAATTACTACTCAGTAAAAGTACTCAGTTTAGCGAACTAAGAAAAGAAGTTAGTATAATGATTGTAACAAAGGAAAATATTTACTCTCTCTCTGTCTCTCACTCTGTCATCTATGGCAACAAACACTCTTGCTTCCCTAATAATGGTGCAGGTATACATTGAAAAATTACAATAGTCTGAACCTATATTGTCAGGTGGGTTGCCCAAATCTGGCGCCAGTCCAGCTTTTGTATCGAATAATAATTACAAGGTGGACGCCAAATTTGGTGGTTTAATTTTTCCTGGATGAATCCTGCGTCACCGCATATAGTTAATGAAGCAAGACGTTCTCGGGACGTTCACAGTTACAAACGAGAAAAGTAGTTCCTGTATTGTCTAGCCTCTGGTTGCCAAGACAAATGTTACAATATGTAAAACTGATAATGATGGTAAATCCTATCGGATGACTCTTATGGTGAGTACCGATTTTGAAACAGCGTAGTTTTCTGGATCACTCCGTTGCCACGGCTGTCAACCGTCAGGAACACATGTTATTTCGTATGCCCAGTGGGCTGGAAAATTTTTGATAAATAATCTTGGGTAATGTACCGTCCAGTTACGATTAATATTACTGTTTCTATTGGTCTCTCTCTGAATGAAGAAAGAGGACCGAACAGGTCCAAAAATCGAAGACCCAAAATAATAATAATGTTACTGGTAATATTAGACCGATGGCCGCTGGTTTTGATCAGGTGCTAGATAAGGAAGAAAAGAACATTTTAAAAACTGTTATTATCCTATCCACCCGTAAGTTTTCCGCTATGGCATGTCGGGAAAAAAGAGTATGTGCCCTCCCCCGTTATTGCCCGCGAGAAAATGCACAGCGCACTAAGTCAATTATTATTCGATTTATCCATACGCGCACTTTAACAAAAATCGCCTGTCACTACTAGCTATTTGTCGGCGTCTGTTGTTTAGTCACATAACATTAACTCTAGTCACTTATTTAATTTCACACAATGAAATATAATGCGAATTCTATGCGGTCACTGATCCGTCACACTTAATAATCTCAGTCATTTAAGCCGTATCTTCTTGTGTAAGAAAAATGGGGTGTTTGAAATTACATTACTCTGAACGACTGGCAAGAAATATGTATGCGTTAGGTTATTTCACTAGTTTTAAGCGCTAGGGAATTATAGTGAATAAAATGGTAAACCTAACACATTTTAACACTTAAGCACAACTTCTATTACCACAAATCAGAAAATGAAATCCCCACGGGACAATTTAACACATTTAGCGAAGAAATGGTTCTAGTCCGTCGTGCTTAGATTATCCAAGAATTTCTGAGCGACTCTAATAACTGAATTTGAGAGAGCGCGGTATATGTACAGCTCATGGTGTTATCATTACCAGAAGACGTTACAATTCACATCTTCTGTATAGTAGGGAATTTACGAACTGCGTTTCCCAGATCAAAGGTTTGTTCGTTCATTCTACTCAGCGATGTTGACCGACGTCAGAAGACTGGCCGTGCACGAGCCTCTCTTAAATTACGTCCTCTTGCGCAGATCAAACATTACTTCCCCCTGAAACGTGCAAACATCAAAGAGTACACGGGGAAAATATTATCGCCCCTGTATCTTTTTCAAACAGTCCGTTATTTTTCTGCGCAACTGTCTAATGACCGATAATTGGCAAATCAGCTCGCGTGAGAAACTCAGGTTAACAAATCAAGGCTCGCTGACTGTTATGCTGGCAGGTCACGAAAGTTGGTGTTTGTTTACTCAAGAAAAAAAGGCGTGAATTAGATATGAATAATGAAGTCAGAAAATTGCGTGGTTTGGCTTAGCAAATGGTAGACGCTAAATGGGAAAGAAAAGGCTGTCAGATTACTGTATCACTATTTACATTTCACGTCACATCTTATTCTGATAAAACTATTGGCGTCTTCAGTCTGTATGAATGTATCAGGCTGTAGTAGCTTTCCACCTTATCTTGCCAATCTGTCAGCCTCTTCATTGCCGAGGATGTTGTAATGTTTGTAATGTGATGGTATAAAAGCGTTATAATAGTATATCCCGTTAGTGGTCCAGCCAAAATGAAAGTGGTATAACAGCACATCTTATTAGTACTATTATAGAAATGAAAACAGTATACATTTACTGCTTATTAGTCTTCTGATAATAATGTTAATGGTATAAAGGAAAAAAGACAAAGTGGATTATGGAAATCGTATAATAAGATACATCAGAGTATCTAGTGGTGTAGATATTTTCCTATAACCGACCTCGAAACTCTCTAATCGGTCGGTTGGATAGGAGGGTTGATCAGAGAATTAACAAGTCACTATCGTAAAACAAGCGATTGTTATCGAAACAGAACCAGGCTCGATAGCTATTGATTAGGTTATGAGAAACTATACCCACAATGAACAATTAGGTATAAAATGGACAAATGGAAAATTCCTGGGAGACCTGGATTTCGCAGATGATTTAGCATTCTTAAGTTCAACACCCAGACAATCCCAAGAAGCAGTAAATAATTTGTGTCATCTTTCGGTTAAAATAGGTCTCCAAATAAATGCCTCTAAAACTAAAGTTATGAACTTTTCTAACGAGACCTTTAACATCATCCTGAACGGGGAAAAACTACAGAAAGTTGAAAGTTTCAATTATTTAGGCAGTAAAATGACTCAGGATGGTGACACAACAAGAGAAATTCATACTAGAATTGCTTTGGCAGCTAGCGCCTTCAATAGATTATCTAACATTTGGAAATTATGATCATTGAATATACATACCAAGCTTCGTCTGTTTAATTCAAATGTTATCTCAGTGTTAACATACGGCTGTGAGAGTTGGAAAATAACAAAATCATTGGAGAACAAGCTGAATACATTCGAGAACAAATGTCTTAGAAAACTCATGAACATCAGTTGGAAAGAATTCAAGACTAATCGACAAATAAGAGAAGACTCTAGGCAGAAATATGTCTCCAACTATATAAGGAAAAGACGATGGTCATATATCGGTCATGTCCTACGAATGCAAAACAACAGAATGCCATTGCAGGCACTCACTTGGGTTCCTAAGGGTAAGAGGAAAAAGGAAGACCAAAAGAAACACTCAGAAGAACAATAATAAGAGAAGGAAGAACGTTGGGATTAAACAATGTGCAAGAGCTAAGAGGAGTGGCGTCACAACGTACAACCTGGAGAGCACTGGTTTCTGCATTATGCGCCGTGTTTGGTGCTTAAAGAATTTATTATTATTATTATTATTATTATTATAATTGCTTCTCTCAAGCGTTAGTAAAACGAAGATAGCGTATTGACATGTGTGTATATATATATATATATATATATATATATATATATATATATATATATATATATATATATATATATATATATATATATATATATATATATATATATGTGTGTGTGTGTGTGTGTGTCACGAAAGGTTTGAGATGTTATAAAAATTAAGATATCCTGGACAAAAGGATGTATCAGATGATACCAGGATGGTGCCAGGTAAGAGTCTGGTCTTACAAGAAATACCCCCTTTCCTGAAAAAATAGGGTGTATTGACATCAAAGGTTAGAATCCAGCTGTATAAACCTCCAGGCGTTGAAAGGATATGTCCTGAAAATCTATTTGCCCCTATCGAAGATTCTCCTTTGGTATTATGTGTTGTTTATGTTGGCAAGTTGATCTAGGGGTATTTAATATAGTCTATCTAGCAGTCTAAAATAAATATCAACCAAACTTGAAACTTTAATTCAAATAATTCAGCAAGTCTGTCGATAGTTATGTATTTACAATTTATTTACCTAACCCTGTTCTCTTTTGGTTAGGTAACTTAGGAAAACTCAAAGGTATTTACAGCTTGAAATAAATAAGCATAGAAACTTAAATTTATAAAATCATAATCTTGTATTGAAGTTTCTATTGTCTTCCACGCTGATGAATGATTTTAATATAATAAAATGTCAATGAGTTTGACTGAGAAGGTAGGGTTGATTCATACTGTAATTAAACTCATCCTCCACTGAAATGTTAGAAATATATTTATATTTTATTGTAATGCTATCTTGGTTGAATATGCTGATCAGTGGCTAGATAAGGCCACTTATCTTAAAATCCAGAAAATCCCACACTCTTCTGCCGTGGACGAATACTTCTATGAATTTCCAGGCAGTGGATAATGGTGTCTGGCTTCCGCAACTTCACGAGCTCTCACACCTCAGAGTCCAATCGAGTTATAGGAATCCGATACTTTGGGTAATGTGCAAGGTACAACGTTTGCAGGATAAAACCTGAAATTCAAATAATCAGAACCTCTGTATGGTCCAGCACTACTCTGCCTTTACACACAAAGGACATAACATACAGCGTCAGACATTGTGCTCACATATGCACAGGTCAATTTACCTTCCCACCCACCACAGTCAGTTCACTGCGACTAAAATTTCCTTATAATTCCTAAGTTGATTCCTTTGTCCATGATTGGCTTCAATACAATGATTTGGAATAGTATAAATTTACAAGTAATATCTTAATCGATTCAATACAACAAGTCCTGTCAATCCTTCCTTAGTTTCCATGATACATGTAATTCCTTTAACAAATACTCTTTCAAGTGTATTATTAAACTTACAGTCGTATTCTTGACATCATTTTCAATAAACCTACACCTTTTACAACGCTGGCTTTTGCCTCTAAATCCAACACATGCTTTGGGGTCCAGCAAGCAACACATTCGTCTTGGAATATTTTTAATACAGGCCTTTTCACTTTCTAACACACGTAGATTAAATCACTGGAATAATACATAAATATGTACATATACATATATATAGTCATTCTTACTCTCAGGCAAACACACAGGCTGTTAATGGCTTCTATGGTCTGCGCAACAGATGCGGTTAGCAAAGGTAAAATACGATTACAGTTTACCGCTTCTTTCTGGGCAGCTTGTGGTTTTGAATTTTTGATAGTGGCGTCAAATAGCCATGGGCAAAGTCTTTTATAATCACGCCCTCGCCGTCTCGGATGGCATACTCAAAAACGGGTGATAAAAATCTCAAACTGATACAAAATTTTGCTCTCTGTTCAATGTATAAAATCTAGTTTTTCACTTATCTTCCTTATTTATGGGCCGATTTTGGTCATTTAAAGATGGAATTATACTGTGAATTATTTTGTATCGATCTATCTATAAATTATGTAGTTTGCACAATGCATTTAAATGTATGCATGCTTTAACTAGCTAAGTTTGACTTATCCTGATGTAACACAACTCGTTTATTAGATATTTCTATCTTACTATAATATTATTCGATAAAGTGTTTACACCTACCTCTAAAGTAACATTCCCGTTGATGAATTGCATAATCCTTTCCGGTGATACTTCTTTAGTTCTTATGAAATTAAATATTATTGTCCCATCGGTTACACAAAATAGCCTCTAGGTTTTAAGCACAGTACGTTTCCTACAACAATGATAGTAAAGGTACGTTTTGATTGGTTATTGTATTAGAGAGTTCCCTACCTAATGGCGTGCGGTATGGTCAGATTTAGAAAACCGTGTTGTAAGACAGACCAAAACACGACAATTTATATATATATATATATATATATATATATATATATATATATATATATATATATATATATATATATATATATATATATATATATATATATATATATATATATATATATATATATATATATATATATTCTAGCGGGCATACCGGGCCTAGCCCGTGTCCATTCCGAAATGGGTGCAAGTCGGATTTACTGCGAATCGTTTTAGGAAGGTTTAACTTTTTTTGGTTTTAATTGTATTATTGCATTGAGGTGTGCTTCTAACGCAAAAAAAATTAAGTAAGGGCTACTTTGTAGACGACATTGGAAGTACAGTCACTTGGTGACAACACATATAAGTGTTCCGGTGTGCTAACTTGGGAAAATGCCATATACAGTTAGCCGTGGCACTCATCGCTCAAGTCGACGCCGGCCACGTGAAGCGTTTGACCTTGTGCTTTATTAATGGTCATTGAGAAACTTGTATAGGGAATTGGAGTCTCTTAAAATTGAACGGCAGATCGGAGGGAATCATCGGGATTCTTGGTATGCAGACTTTCTCCCCACTACCACAACCTGTCAGGATGGTGGCCTCTACAATGTAGTTCTAGAGGTCATACCCGGCCTAGCCCGGTTCCATGTCGGAATGGGTGCAAGTCGGGTTTGGTGTGAATCGTTTTAGGAAAGTTTACCTGTTTTTAGTCTTAATTGTACTCTAAGGCTGTTGCATATCTTGCCAAGTATATAGACAACACGTATGAATCACAAGTCTTTGAATTCAATGAGTTTCTTCATTTCGGTTTTGTTTTATGTAATGTATACAAGTTGTATTACCTCTCATCATACCATGATATCTAACAATATCACATACATTACGTACAATATCCACCACTCATGTTTATTGCATTAATCAGGGGATAGCGCGAACGAAGTTTCTCCTACGAAAAAGTTACGCTATCGAGTCACCCGCATTTGGGTTGATCGTAGGGGCCAACCCAACCGGAGTGTAATGGAAGGGCCTCAACCTAGGAGAACCTTTTTTTTTCCTCCGTTCTCTCATTTTTTTATTTTTTTTTTTACAAATTTATTCACATTCCATGGCAATTTACAAATTTACAAAGACATGTGCAATAAAACATTGGCAATAATAGGTAACAAATACACTCCTTCACATATACATTTATACTTGCACCCATATGTTATACTTTATCAATTTCTCTTGATGAAAGGGCATAATTAAATTGCTATCGAATAATGTTAACGACATTAGAATTATTTCCAGTGCGTAAATCGTTTTTTTTTTAAATAATGTCCCCATCACACACACACACACACACACACACACACACACACACACACACACACACACACACACACACACACACACACACACACACACACACACACAAAACGTTTTTCTACTGTTACTATTTACGACTTTCAGCGTTGGTGTTAGTATTTCAATGGTTTTCTTGGTTTGGTTTGTTTGAAGTTAACGACGACAACGGATCTTGGCCCTTGCAGTCCCATAAAGAATCGTTGCTCGTAAATCTAGGGATGTCAAACATCTCCTAGATTTAGAATCTGTCGCGAAATGCCAAGGTCAGGACACATTCACAGAGCAAATTTAGTGAATGTAACGTATTCTTTCCTTTTTTTTAATAATTTTTTTACTCGCATGAGTTGCAAGCTAAGTACAGGCGTATCGTGAACAACTCTACATAGCTGAGCATTGTTGAAACTTTCCTTCCCTTATAGGTGTGATAGGTAGTGCTTGTGTCAGGAATCCGGTTTAGAAAATTAGCATAACAGAAAGCAACGCACTTGTCAATTTAACGTAAAGGGAGAAAAATCTATGGCTTATACAGTTTGTATTATAAGGGCGTTAACCCATAATAAGGGTCAACGGTAGAGTTTTTACGTCGCTTGAGATAAGCGTCTGTGGCCTAATGGATATTAACGCAGTTTCATAATCCAGATATACCAGGTTCGAAACCTGCTGCAGGCGGTTTTGTAGCAAATCGCTTTGTGTGGATTTTTAACAATGGTATAAGCGCCGTACCGTTCAAAAAGCAATGGCAAACTACTGAATGAAAAAAATTGCCTAGAAAAATCACAAACAGCCAATAAAAGCTGGGGTTGATTGCCACGTCCTGTAAAGGATAAGCAACTAACTTTTTTGAGATAAGCGGAGATAAGAATGTTCGGAGTTTTTTCTTCACTACTCGGCCTCCTGATGTCGTATTATGATTGTATAAGCTTAAATATTCCCAGAGAAATGTCGCATACGCTGGGAAAAAACCGCTTCAAAATCGGTTCAGCCGTTCTTGAGTTCTGAGATAACAGACAGACAGACAGACGTTGCCTTTTATACAAGTATATGTGTATATATATATATATATATATATATATATATATATATATATATATATATATATATATATATATATATATATATATATATATATATATATATAAACTCCGCCTAGGCCGATCCCAAGCCCGGCTGAAAAAAGAGGAGGGCGGCCTTCATGGAGGCCGTAAAGAGGCAGCCCCTCCACCATGCAAAGGCACAACAGGCCAATCACCCGTTTGCTTTAAATCATGATTACGAGAACTACAAGAGAGAAAACCAGACTGATTCTAAAGGCGACGAACTGGAACGGACTACGACTACGACTTATGGAACTTGGAACAGAAGAAGTATAAATGGGAAAGAAGAGGAGCTGGTGGAAGAGATGAGGAAAGCAAAACTAGAAATCCTGGCTGTAACGTAAACAAAGAAAAAAGAACAAGGAGTCGTGGATCTCGATGGCAACACGCTGCTCTACAGTGGTGTACCCATGTCTGAAAGAGCTAAAGGGGGCGTGGGTTGCATTGTGGCCAAAAACCAGAAAGATAGTATCAAGGGATGGAACTTTGTCTCTGAGCGCATTATGATTGTAAAACTAAAAGAAGGAGATACCATAGTCAATCTGGTCATAGTTTATGAGCCAAATGAGGATGAGAGAGCAGAGGTCAAGGAGGAATTTTTCGAGCTGCTTCAAAGGACAGTTAATGACTGACTAGATGAAATTATCATGCTCGGAGATTTCAATGCCAGAGTTGGAAATGACCATGATAGATGGGGCGGAATTATCGGAAGATATGGAGAAGATGCTCTCAATGACAATGGAAAACGACTCTTTAGATTCTGCAGTGAGCAGAATCTGATCATTACAAACACAAAGTTCCCCCATAAGCGCATACATGCATACACTAGATGTGAACCAACAAAGAATGAGAAGTCAGTGATCGACTATGCCATTGTTAGGAGGAGCTCATTCAAATATGTCGGGATGATAGAGTCTGGAGAGGGCCAGAGATTGGAAGTGATCACTACCTGCTTACAATCAAAAGAACAACTGAAAGAGTTACTCAGCCTAGGAACTGCTTCACATCACGCAAGAAACTAAGTAAACAAACGGGAGAAATGAGCATTAAGACCTACAAGATGAGAGAGCCAGAAATTAAGACCAGATATCAGGGGCTTATTGCTGCAGCGGTGATCAACACAGAAGAACAACCTGATGACTTGGAAACCCTCTGGCTTAAATTCAAGGACATCATAAAGACAGCTGCTGAAGAAGCATGCGGTGAAGTCCGACTTGGGAACCAGAGAAAGAGGACACCTTGGTGGACAGAGGAAGTCAAAGAGAAAATAAGAGAGAAGAAAATGGCATGGAAACAATACTTAGGAGCTAAAAACACAACAGGACAAATGGAAAAATATAGAGAATATGTGACACTCAGAAAAAGTGCTAGCAGCAAAACAGAAGTCCTGGGAAGAATTTGGAGAAAGGCTAGAAACAGATGCGCAAGAAAACCAGAAATTGTTCTATAAGACCCTAAAGAACATGAGGAAGGAAAAACAATGCCCTCTCAAATTTATAAAGGACAAGCAATGCAAATTGCTTACTGCCCCAAAGGAAGTAATGGAAAGATGGACATAATATTTATCAGAACTCCTGGGTGGTGAGCAAGGTCAAGCATCAGAAATTAAAACCACTAGCACAGAAGAGAAAACCAGTGATGGTAAAGATGACATAAAGATGGAAGAACTGAAGGCAGCACTGCAGAGAATCAAGATGGGCAAAGCAGCAGAGCATGATGGTATAACACCAGAAATGGTTAAGTACATGGGAGTATCAGTCGACTCTTAAGTCCTCCCATGCAAGGACTCTTAAGGGTCCTACAGGAAGCGTGGTGCAACAGGACCATACCAAAGGATTGGGAGATTGCAATCATAACACCAATTTTCAAAAAGGGTGACAATCGACAATGTGGAAACCATAGAGGCATATCGTTTCTCAATGTCCTTGGTAAAATCTACTCTTGAATCCTAGAGCAGAGACTCTGATGCCTAGCTGAGCCACAATTGGATGAGGTCCAGTGCGGATTCCGAGCAAACCGAAGTACTCAAGACCTAATCTTCACACTCAGACAGCTGAGTGAAAAGGCCCTTGAGTATAAAAGTGAGATCCATCTTTGTTTCATAGATCTGGAAAAGGCGTTTGACAGGGTCCCCTGGAGCAAACTTTGGGACTGTTTGGCAAAGAAGAACATTCCAGCAACTCTGATTCATGCTATACAGAGCTTCTACAAATCTTGCAGAAATTATGTGAGGACAGCAAACCATAAGTCAGAAACGTTCAGGACCACCACTGGTGAAAGACAAGGTGATATCCTGTCACCTTATCTTTTCATACTCCTCATGGACGATGTTATCAAGGCATGTAAGGAGAGAACAAGAAAGTATTCAGTGGGGTATTGGAAGATGAGACAGGTCTTTATTTCAGAGCTGGCATTTGCTGATGATGTTGCCCTGATTGCTAAATCAGATGCACATCTCAAATCCAACCTACAAGTATGGAAGGAAGAGCTGGAGAAGAGAGGATGGTCATAAGCAGCTCTAAAACAAAATCTATTGTGATATCACGAGACGAAAGAAGACATCAGATTAAGCTGAGAGAATAGGGCCTGGAGCAGGTCGACCACTTTAACTAACTCAGAGCTATTATAGACCGAAAGGGAGGCATCAAAGAAGAGTTGGCCACTCGAAAAACAGCAGCTGGGAGACTTTTTCAGGCCATAAATCGAGGATTCCTCAGCAAGAGAGAGGTTGGTAAGAAAACGAAGATGGCTGTATACCGCTCCACCTATGTCCCAGTCTTGACATATGGATGCGAGTCATGGGCAATGACTACAACCCACAAAAGCCAGATCCAAACCTCAGAAATGAGGTATCTGAGGAAGGTGGTTGAAGTAACAAGAAGAGACATGGTCAGCAACCAGACGATACGTCAAGGCCTAAAATCCCACCCCCTGCAGGCCCAAAAAGAACAGTCCCAACTAAGATGGTTTGGCCATGTCTGCAGAATGAGAGAAGATCGGCTACCACAACAAGTATGGGAAACAAAGAGCCAAGGATCCAGACCCCTAGGACGACCCAGAGTCCGCTGGGAGGACAACATTAGACAATCTTTGAAGGACCGAGGACTAGAATGGAACCAGGCCAGAAGGAAGACAGCCGATACGATAGTCTGGCGCTCTCTCTTCCAAACCTCTACACCTCACGGTAGAAGGGGAACGACTAAGTATATATATATATATATATATATATATATATATATATATATATATATATATATATATATATATATGTATATGTATATATATGTATATATATGTATATGTATATATATATAAACTTACTTAGTCGTTTCTCTTCTACCCTAGGGTGCAAAAGTTTGCTATGGAGAGCGCCAGACTATCAGTGAAATATATTTTAAATGAGGTAGAACTAATCTAAAATACTTTGTAAAGTTCAGAATGAAACTAATATACCATTTCGTCCCTATATCCTTTAAATAGATTAAAATTTAAATTCGTAACGTTTTAAATATATGGTGAAACAAAAGCGCAAATTAGTCCGTTATGTCACTTAAATAAGTTAAAACTACGATCCAGTAACGTTCAAAACATATGGGTAAACATATGTAGCATTTCATATATTATATCATTTTTAAAATTTAAAACATGATAAAACTAAATACAACAACGTGTCAAACTTATCGGAAATCACAAACCATTTCGTATTTTATACCGCGGATCTGGGGTAAAAAATATAATACAGGAAAGAGTTTAAAGTGTTAGCGATTGTTGATCGTTGACGCACATGTATCGATGCCCTGCCCACAGATAGTTTACTGCCTTAAAGATACCCATGCCACTAGCGGGGTAACCCAGTCACGCCAGGTACTTGGGCTAAAGATCACGACTTCCAGCTATTTGTGACCCGCGTGTTAATCAACGGAACTATTTTAACACACTCTCAGTGTTGTTAATGAATTATCGGTTACACGTATTCTTTTATTCTTGTATTAGTTTTGTTAACACCATATTCATTTTTAATGGGCAGTTTTGCAGCCTGGATAATAAATTCGTTTATCTCCTTAATTTAATTATAATAATCTAAAAATCTAAATTTAATTCCCACGAACTAGAAATTACACATTGTAATGAATCAGCTGTAACCATCAGTGTTTAAGATGAATTCATTGTATGTGATGTGTTTAGCTTAACGTTTTACAATATCTTGTGGAAATTATACATTTTTTTAACAATGTGATACAGTTTTGCGTGTACTGTTGCTATTTCTTCTAACTGATGATGACAACATAATAATATTCGAATAATTAGTAGGAAAAACGACAGTGTTTAAGGATAATATCTCTTGTATTTATAGCTATTTTAAAATTTCATTTTACTTTATTATTTTTTTTTTTTTTTCTTACATCAGTCGTCTGTAGAACGTTTTATGGACAAGAAATAGTGAGAACATACAATAGTTACTGGCATTCAATAGTGAGATTTATAACAGATCTGGACACACAGCTATTATTGACTGTAAATATACGTTTAGCAACATAACGTTAATTGCTTCTGTTAATTGTCGAATTAGTAATATAATAGACTAACAATGGACAGCAACATTGGGGCTAAAATTGTGGAGAACATGAGGGTGCCACGAAATTCAGACATCTGCAAGAACAGAACGCGTGTCAGTCCGTGTTTGGGAATCAAGGACCTCTCTCTAAAGCTGGAACTGTCAGCACATCTGGATGAGGTAAGAAAACACGTTGCGAACGATGACAGATGAGGTAAGAAAACACGTTGCAAACGATGACAGATGAGGTAAGGAAAAACGATAACAGCAAGTGATATGACATTAATGATAAACATGGCAGTGTTGATCACGTGTCATTTCACGGGGACTCTGCAGAGACGAGGAAAGTATCTGCCAACTATTCCCTTCCCCCCCCCCCCAGGCATGTCGTACAATCCTAATACGAGGTTGTTCTTGGGGCTGGCAACCTCATACTGTAACATAAATTGCTACATGAGATTTTGCTTTGGTGTAGGCTTCCTCAAGGAGGCCATTTGCAGCGGAGGCTTCATGCTGCTAAAAAAAGGAAAAATTATATGATGATTACGATAATGACAGGGTTGACGATTATAAGCAGTAATTAGTGATATCGAAATGCCATCAGCTCCCCCATACCCTGACAGAGTTAATGCTTCATCGTTATAATTAATTTAGGGCTACACACCCCGGACATGTAACCGGTAATTCAAAAGGGACCCATTTTGACCTTTCAATCTGTTGTATTACTAAACCACATTAGCTCTTTCAGTAAAACTGTGTCGCTTTCGACACAAATGAAAGCCCTCGTCTGCAATTGACCTCGATTTATGAGCCATTAGTTGGGCCCCCTCTTTAATTATGTACCAAACAGGATAATACAGTCCACCGTATTTTCTGGCCTGAATGAAGTTGTATTTTCTCCACTTAAAAGCTTTAGCAACACCCTCGATTCATTCCTTTCGTCCCACTCCATTTTTAAATAATTTAGCATGCCTGAACAGTTTTCGATCTCACCTAAATTCCAAATCATTTCAATTGTTTTTGGATCTATATGACTGTTTATATATATATTTATATATTTATATATATATATATATATATATATATATATATATATATATATATATATATATATATATATATACAGTCATACGCCGCATAACGTCCGTTCGGACAACGTCCGACCGCATATACATCCGTGGTCCCATAAGGTTATAATAGAGTTCAGAAATGCCGATCGGAGAACAGGACGAAGCGGACATGACCGGGCGTAGCGAAAGCAACAGCTTCCCGCACACAACACGTGTATCTCATGTCTCTTGTATACAGTACAAAGCAATTGCGATACCAGGCGTGTAATGGTACAGTACATACATAACCTATAATACAGTACATATGTCTTGATAGTCATAATAAACGCCTATGTTACTGGCCTGTGTATGTACTGTACTTACTATCGTTATTTTAATGTGAACTTTCGAAAATACATTACGGTGAGTGAAGTGCATCAAGGCTACCAAACGCAGCAAAACCAGTTCTAGTGATAGCAGCAGCAAGAGACAAAGGAAAAGTATCGATTTGGAAGTGAAACAAAAGGTAATTAAACATCACGAAGATGGAAAACCAGTGAATGCTATAGCTCGTGATTTGGGCGTGTCGCACTCGACAGCCACGACGATCCTTAAGAACAAAGAAACAATTCTCCAAGCTGTTAAAGGATCGGCTCCATTGAAAGCTACAAAGTTTACGAAAATGCGAGAGGGACCTTGTTACCAACAGATTACTGGTGACAATGTATATGTTTATTGTAATAGGAAAAATATTTATTTTGTGTATCGAAATATTTTCCTGGTCAAAGCGATATCACCCATGTTGAATTTATACTTTTATTATATGGGTTATCTTTCTTGAATATCGAACTCAGCGTAGGAATCTAGGCTTACAGCGATCTATTCTTTATTTGGTTAGAAATAGATTGTTCTTGCTTCAGAATATCTATGGCCCGAATCTATGTGTATTTCTTGTCTTTGTAGGACGAATCTGTCTTATATCTTAATATCTTTGTATGTCTAAGTCGAACTATATCTTCGGTGTCGAACTCGGGGTCAAAGGTTGTTCGGCGGATGTGTCGCTAGGTCGAGGTGAGAAGGTTCCGGCCTGATGGGTGCTGAGTTGTTGTAGCGGCCTGTCGCCGAAAAGTGATCTCTATATTAATGGGGAAAGAGGTAGTCTCTTTAGACATATTATGTATTATTCACCCCAGTGTTTATTCTTACTGCCAAGGAATGGCAGAATCATATTCTAGTGTATTTCTGATACCAAAGTAAAGACGCATTTCTTATGTACTTTTCCTAAGGCATTGTATTCGATGGGCAGTCGTACGGTTGTACGTTTAGATGAATATTGACCAGATGAAGATGACATTCATACCTAGCAGCACCATATTATGTGATGAAGTCAATAGTATCAATGGTAGAATCTACAAAGCAATGAGGACATTTAATGAATGATCAGCTTTGATTACGCTTCATAATTTGTATCCTGGGTGAGCGACAACTCACTGGGAGGAGAAGCCATTTTGAACCCTATAGGCTATATATATTTTGCGATCATCAAGAAGAGAAAAGGGATGCCCCGTACTATCGCTTGATGGGTCCAGAGATCACTGCTACAGAAGAAAACCCACTACTAGTGGTTCAATATTGTTATTAAAAAAATATGTGCTGAACTTTACCCAAAGGATTCTTCGCTAGACGAGGTTAGGTCTAGGAACCATTTTGAATATATTATTTATGAACTGACGTGCTCTGTCAGTAAAGACAGATGGTTATCTATATTGGAATCACTGAATGCTTGTCTACTGAGATTCCATTATGCTGTCATGCAACATGAATGCCGATTTAAAACTGTAGACTATTGTCATACATATATGATGGTGTTGTGCCAACCTGTTTCCTGTTCCTGTGTCGTCGAAGTGTTTGTCCATTAAATACAAGAAAACGTAAACAGTAGTTCGTCTTACACTTCCTGCCACGAGTGAGTGAGATTGCCCTATTGTAAACTCTCAGAACATTTTCCAGCATTCGCGTACTGTTGTATCCTCACTCCAAATCAAAACCCCACTGAGTAGGTCGAGTTGACCTTTGGTTTGTCTTCATGTTTGACAACACCTATCGACACTCTTCGAACACGATTACAACCACCCAAGCAACACTGGTGTCCAACTTTCTGGGTTTGACCTCGCAGAAATCGAGAAGTCAACAGACTACTGATACCAGACCGTTTCCTGTGGCTGATACGACACACCTGCAGTACTAGTTTGCTCTTTGTCAACACTTTGTCACGTGACCTATCGAGCGAATACTGAAACTAGGTCAGCGCTTGTGGACATTTTTCATTGTACATCACAGTATTACACAGAACGTTTGCAGGCAGAAATTAATTGTGTTAGCAAGTATTACAGTGAACTAAGAAGTCCTACTTTCATCGATGGATCTTCTTATGCTCTATATTTGAACATTGTAATAATTAGATCAAGAATTTAATATTGATTAAAATGGCAGTTAATTTTATTAGAAACTGTGCCATACTGTAAAACTTAGTTTTTTCTGCAACACATCATATTGACATGCTATTTCTTTTATGTACTAATGTTTATATTACATGTATCTGTTCCTCGGTGTGTTTATCTCAGTGGGCGGTTGGTGAGGTGACTAGTATAACATTTCCCACGTCATAGAGGGGTTATATTAGTGTTCTGTAGGGAGCAATTTTCTTAATTGAAAATTTGCATGCAACATTTGTTGCAATTTTTTGTTAGCTGTGACGATATGTGCAGTTTTGTTTTCGTTATTTTTCGCTTTCTTTAGTTTTGTTTTGATTTGTTTGTATTTGTAGGTCTAACCTTTCCTTTCATTTAGTTATATACACACTCTATATTTATACACTGTGACGTCATTTGTCTTGTTTATTTCCTCGCAGTTATCATCACATACTTTGTGACATTATTTTTGGTTAAGCTTTTTCATTTATTTGATTTCTGCGAATGTTTTCATGTTGTCTTTGATAATTGTCCTTTGTCTATGTTGTCGGTTGACATATACTATATAAGGTATATTTGATCATACACTACTAGCTGTGTAGTGAACTTGTGTTATAAAATAAACTGATAGTTTATTATTATTATTATTATACAAGACCTTATTAAAGGCTTGTTTCCCACAGATTGTTGGGATAAAGGGAGCTGGTTATTCAAGTTATTAAGAACTTTTTTCCATTTATTTGGAGATAGATTTCATTATTGCTATTTCAGGTATCTAGTCACATATTGGTATACATTATGTCGACTTTAGATTACTTAATTGAGATAGGGAAATCCCTAAGCAAGACTGGTGATAAGTTAGAGGAGTATGCTACCACTCAATATGAAAAAGCACAAAAATTGGAAATTGATAAACTGAAAGCTGAGACTGACCAAAAGAACTTGCAGATGCAGGTGGAGGAAAGAAGATTCCAGATGGAAGAAAAAAGATTAGAAAGAGAAGCTGAACAAAAGAGATTAGACAGAGAAGCTGAAGCCGAGGAGAGAAAAGCAAAAAGAGAACATGAGGAAAAACTGTTAGCATTTGAGTTAGACAAATTGAAATTGACAAATATGAGTAATGTTAATCAGTCCTCTAGTGGTAATGGTAAACCCTTTACTTACAAGGTCAAGGTACCAGCGTTCAATCCTTCCAGTGATGACATAACATTCTGGCTGGATAGATTTGAACGCTCTTGTCGAGCTCATAATGTGGATAAATCACAATATGCTAACCAGTTATCAGAAAATTTGAAAGGTGATTCTCTGACTAGTTTAAGTTTGGTTGAAGAGGCTGACAAGGATAATTATGATGTTATTAGAGCAGCCTTATTGAAAAAATATCAATTAACAGAGGAAGGTTACCGTATTTTGTTTAAGAAAATGGTACCGGAATCAGGGGTAGAATTCTCAGAATTCATTGCAAGGACACGTCTTACATTTAATCGTTGGATTGAATTGTCCAAAACAGAAAAGGCATATGAAGCCCTCATGGACTTGTTGCTCAGGGACAAGATTATGTCAAGTATAAATAAACCATTCCTTGAATTCCTACATGAGCGTAAACCCAAGACACTAAAAGAAATGGAAGAATATTGTACCCAATACGTCACGGCACATCCGGACGTAGCTTTTAGCAATGCTAAGGTTAAAGAAAGTATGCCAGTTGCATCAGCAACACCATACAACCCTAATTACTCACACAAATTTCATGGACCACAAAACAGGTTTGATAAAAAGGGTAACCATAATAGTTATCAAAACCAAGGTAACCAGTCATTTCAGGGTTCCTCTTCGAAGAACTGGAGACGAGTTGACAGCCCTCGATTCAGGGGTGGTCATAATTATAGGAATTTCTGCAGAGGAAGTCATTATAGGAACTATCCAAGTCATCCATCATGGAGACAACAAGATCATGATTATAGAGATACTCATTATAATGAATATGATAATGGTAACTAGGAGAACTATGACTCAAATCCAAATAGGGGTTACAATAGAGGAAACAATAATGACTACAGAGGCAATAATAATCGAGGTAGATCACAATTCAAAAAACATAAATCACATTATCAAGCAAACTCTGCACAGCAAGAGTCACATGAAGCCTATAAGCAGACTAAAGATAATAATGACGCTAATAATATGGCATGTTCCGCTTTTGATTTTGGGAGAGCATCTCAGTGCCCCCAATGCAAAACATTATTTGAACCAACTACGGTGTCTACTTTAAGTTGTGGCCATCCTCTTCCCGCTCTTCCTGCATCAGTCGCGCATGATGGAAGAGGTTCTCTTATCTTACATAAAGGTTTAGTAAATGACAATCTGTGGTGAAAAATTCTAATCCACATATATAAATTAGAAAAAATGTAAAGCCTAACGAAATAATACAAAAGAAAGAAGAATGGTGAAAGACTAGGCTTTCACAATAGCGTACGCCTGTGTTGTAGAGCGCCATAATGGCTGAACCAGAGATCCCCTTTTTCTACTTCGTCTGCATAACTGTAACGCTTCCACGTACGATAGTAAAAGCCTACAGCATCATACACGCGTTTCTAAAAATAAAACTGGTACTGTATTTCTTATACGACCTTGATAGGCCCACTGCTTAATGACCTAGATATAATACTAGCATTAATGTCATTATATACACTACGCTAACCTAAAAGACAGACGTTCTTAGAAGAGAGAGAGAGAGAGAGAGATGCACGGAGGAACGCATGCAATTGTACCACGTCGTCTCGCGATTAAAAAAGTGAACGCCAATCCCACGCGAAAGGCATGCAGGCCTGATTTTTTTCAAATAAACAGTAATAAAAAACACTAACGATACGAGGTTAGGTTTTGAAAACAGGTTTAAAATCTTATTGGGAAACCTGACATTCTACTGATTTATGTCTAAGCTCCTGACATTAGTCTGACAGTACAGAAGACATCCCATTGTATGGAAGTGAACGGGTGGTAGAAGCAAATACATATTTTGAACGAAGCCACTTAGCTCCATTAAACTTATATATTTGGGTGCCTTAGGACTTGCTGACACAGAATATGTTATGTGTTACGCAAATAGTCTAGTACTTAATAAATTATAGCCAAAATACTATAGTGAGGTTGTCTGACAGCACAAGATCATATTTGCTCATAATGGCATGTGGAACAACACTGCTTTAGGGGAAATGAGGCCAACAAGTTAGATACGATTTGATTGGCGGTAGTCATATGTAAGGCGAAACCTGATTAGTCGGACTGCAAATACTATTAGGGTTGTTAATGGCTACGGTAGGATGGGTAATATTTTTTTTCAAAGGCTCTTGTAAACATGGTCTCATTGGTTAGAGCGTTCGATATAGTCAAATAGAAGCGTCAGTTCAGGGCCAGTTTTGAAAATAAACTTTATGAGAAGCCAGTGCGTTGAGAGCAAGCTAATATTTTTCTAAATAAAAGCCTGGGATAAGGCAGATCAAAATTGTGCCAGAATTCATCGCCAGTCAACGTACTTGTGTATATTTCCTTGAATTGTGGTAAGACTAGACATATTTCCTATATATCTATATATATATATATTATATGAAAATTGAATATGAATTGATAAATTGTGTCTATATGTGTGTGGTTCAGTAGCAAACAGAAGGCAAAGCCTAGATATTGCTCCACCATGTAAAAGCTTGTCAGAGAGGAGTATACTGCATTGGCATATATGGGATTGCCATTTAGTAACATGACACCTATCTTATTGTATAGCAGGAATTACATCTGGAATTGCAGAGGCGTTGTAACCATTAGGGAGAGGAATACTGGTATATTGTCACATGAGAAGCTGGCAGTTGGCCTACAGCGCTGAACTCTGTGTTTGTAATGTCCTGTACTTCATTGTGGAAATAGATTATATATTAGTTCTGAAGAAGGAGGTACAACCTTCTTATTTCAGGGACCGTGGTACTGAAGTATTAGAGCAGCACCTGGTTTGAGTTTTGCTGGATCCAGAGGGCTGGCAGCAGACTCCTTGTCCAAGATATTGATCAGTGGTGTATTTCAAGATAACTGAGAAGCAAGCGAGCAGAGGAGACAGTTTTCCTGCCGCCGACTCATAAGTTAAGAATTCGTCAGCCAGAGCAGCTCACCCTTGTATAACCCACCTTTAAAAATTGACTGTAATTCTAAAGCATGAGGGACAGTTATTGTTTTACAAATAAAAAGAACTGTGAACCCTTCAAGATTATTTCCACCATTAACAAACACATGAAGTCGTGATGACAAACAACAACATAGCTTCAAAAGCCAGTATTACCTCTTAATACCAGAGCATAACACTACACACATATTGTAATAATATTCTATGTCAGGACAAAGATCCTTTGTATAATTTTTGTACATAAACATTGTGTTTACATTTGATTGTGATTCCTGATTCACTCTGTAGTTGGATCAGGATATCTATTCTTGAAAGAAACTAATACATAATTTAAAAGTTAACACTTGACTTACTTAAGCTAGTCTTCTAGAGTGTATATGTATGTGCTTGTCATAGTGTTGTAAAGTGTTGTGAATCTTAAATAAAGTGTTTATCTGTCTGTTGTTGTTGTTGTGAACTTACACTTCATCAATATCATAACCCTAGACATTCAACGTAGTCATTACAATATTCCAGAATAAGTCTAATTGAGGTCTAACTGTGGTAGCAAAGTAAGGTCATCTGTAACACACCACACATATTATACACAGATACCTTCACAGCTGATCTCAGTCAGTACACTAAGTCCCCTATAAATATTTATATAATCCCAACTTACCACACAATCCAGTCGCAGTTCTTTTTTATTCTGGATGCACCACAATTGGTGTTAGGCAGTCACTTGTAGATCCTTCTCGAGCCACTGGAAAAGTAGTCAAATGTGTAACATTTGGCGGCACCTTAGAGAAATACTCTACTGCTATCATTAGGAATGCTACTCCTTTCTTTACACTAGATGTACACGCATGTCTTCTGCTGAATCCGATCGCTGATCTTATCATCGGTCGTACTCACGGAGTCAAAGAATGCACTCCGCAACAAATTTCCGTTTGGAAAAAACAAAATATGCAGACGGCTAATGCTGTAGTCACTAGAGCTCAGGCTCTTAATATGCCTCAAACTTCATCTACTGAAGATAATGAAGTGCATAACCAAGATGATCCCTTGGTAATTTCTCGTGACTCGTTTATAAAACAGCAAGAAGATGATCCAACTCTAAAGAAATTCTTCACTCTTGCAACAAAAGGTGATCCGAATAAAGATACAAAGCGTAAATCTTGGATTACAATGAAGAATGGCGTACTTGTACGTATGGTGCAAGACTCCACTAAGTCAAGTCATTCTCAGATTCTTGTGTCCAAGAATTTGAGAGTTAAAATTTTGCAGCACGCACACGACTCTCAGTGTGCTGGACATATGGGTTTTTCCCGTACAAAGTCAAGAGTTCTTGCGGCTTTCTTTTGGCCTTTTGTGAACAAAGATATACGGATTTATTGTCGATCTTGTATAGTATGTCAAGAAGTCAAATCCAAAGGCCCACGCCATGCTGCACCTATTCAGGCTGCAGACATTCCTATTCGACCATTTCAGAAAATGGCGATAGACCACATTGGTCCATTTAAGATCAAATCTGCTAGAGGACATCAGTTTATCTTAACGTATGTTGACATGTGCACACGTTGGCCAGAGGCTATTCCTCTGAAGAGCATTACTACTGCTGACATTGCAGATGCTCTTTGGCTTATATTTTCTCGTCTGGGATTCCCCGGAGAAATATTATCAGACCATGGCACCCAACTAATATCGGATACCATGTCTCAAGCAATGTCGACCTTGCAGATAGAGAGATCTTTGAGTAGTATCTATCATCCTATGTCCAATGGGATGGTCGAACGGCTAAATAGAACACTCAAAAACTTACTAGGGAAAATAACTGAGGATCATCCTCAAGATTGGGACAGGGTTTTACCCGCGGCCCTCTTCGCTTACAGAGAGGTCCCCAATGAACATACAGGATTTTCTCCCTTTGAACTTGTCTTTGGCGCGCGACCGCGCGGCCTTATGTCTTTGCTTCATGATCTCATAACCGCTGATAATATTACCGATGACACAAAATCTTCTTACGAATGTGTCATCGCGCTGAGACAAAAGATTATCGAGGCATGCAAATTGGCGACTTCTTCTTCTGAATTTGCTAAGCAGAAAGCAAGACAATTTGCCAATAAGAAAAGAACCTTACGACAACTTTGTCCTGGTGACAAAGCATTTGTTTTGCTACCTTGTAGGGAAAACAGACTTCTTATTTCTTGGAAAGGTCCGTACGATATAATATCGAAAATTTCAGATGTTGACTATATTGTCGATATTAACGGGAAGCATAAAACCTTCCACATCAATATGCTTACGGAATTCCATGAACGTCCTGATTATTTACAGCCTATTTTCCAGGCAACGGACGATTCTCCAGTCCAACATGGTCATTACTCATCACTGTCTGTAATACAGGATGAGGAAACAAGTTTTTCGGATGTTAATCTTCCGCTTCCAATGATTCCACTTTATTCTAGTGAATCATGGAAAATGTTACTGTCTCTCCTGATTTATCTCTAGGAGAACAGCGACAAGTTTCGGCTATGTTACAAACATTTCAGGATGTCCTCACTGACATCCCTGGACAAACTCATGTCATTGAACATGACATTATTCTAACTGACCATAATCCTATTAGGGTCAGACCTTATCCTATCCCTATACATTTTCAAGCACAGATTGAAAAGGAGTTGGATGAGATGATAGATTTAAAAATAATTGAACCATCCATTTCTGCATATTCTTCGCCGATGGTTATTGTTCGGAAAAAAGACAATAACATACGTCTTTGCGTTGACTATCGCAAATTGAATCAAGTTACGAAGTTTGATGCTGAACCTATGCCTTTACTAGAAGAGTTACTTACTAGGCTTTCTAAATCTCATTTTTTCACAAAACTTGATTTGTCTAAAGGATATTGGCAAGTTCCTTTATCTGAACGCGCCAAACCTTTTACTGCTTTTTCTACACCTAGAGGCCTTTTTCAATGGAATTTCATGCCTTTCGGCCTTATGAACGCACCAGCTACATTCGTACGCATAATGCGTCGAATCCTATCTTATCGGTCAGATGTCATTGCGTACCTAGACGACATCTGTCTTTTCAGCGATACTTGGGAAGATCACTATTCGGGGTTAGTTGAATTACTATCTACTCTACGCGAGTATAACCTGACAGCGAAACCCTCTAAAGCCTGCATTGGTTTTAGCTAAATTTCTTTTCTAGGCCATCGAGTGGGTCATGGTTTCCTAAAGACAGAGGACCATAATATCACTAAGATACTTAACATCTCTATTCCTAAGACTAAAAAGCAAGTGCGAAGTCTCTTAGGTCTTATTCAATTTTATGGAAGATTCATTCCGAATCTATCCTCTATCATGGCACCTCTTTCTACACTACTAAAGAAAGGGTCTCCTAATATGGTCCACTGGTTACAGGAATGTCAATCTTCTTTGGATAAGATTAAAAATTTGTTTTCAACACCACCTATTTTAGTGTTACCTACTACAGATAAGACATTTGTTCTTCTTAGTGACGCTTCATCCACTGGGATTGGAGCGGCACTAATGCAAGAGTACTCTGGAACTCTGCATCCAGTAATGTATATCTCTAGAAAACTTAATGCTGCAGAAAGGAATTATTCGGTTTTAGACCGTGAACTATTGGCTATGGTTTGGTCAATACTCAAACTACAAAGATTCCTTCTAGGCGCACATTTCATAGTAGAAACCGATCAGAAAGCTCTTACGGCTATACAGAGTAAGAATTTGAAGAGCTCGAGGTCTACTCGATATGCAATTGCTCTTCAACCTTTTCATTTTTCGGTACGAGCTATCCGTGGATCAGATAATGTGATGGCAGACATTTTATCTAGATGCCCACATGATTCCACCTAACTGTTGTGTCTTGGACTTCTTAACACATCCAACTCTACAACAGTTTTTCTTTTCTATATCAAGATAGATACACATTGTAATTTGTAATATAGTGATTGTATCACTACTATCACTACGTTCATTGTTATATATTCACCGCTACTCGTTGATGATTTTTTTTCTTTGTCAATCATGTACTTATAATGCTTAAATATGAAATTGTTATATGCATTGTGTTATTGCCAGCATTGTAGTATACGTTGGTGGCAACTCCCTGAAAACATATATGCTTAAGAGAAATGCTTTCTCTGAGATGTTGAGATGTATTCTCACAAGTCGATCTATGCTACGACTTTACCTTAATTTGAAATTATAAATTGCTCTTATTAGTCATCTGCGCATTATTCGTGCGTGGTGAGCCTATTGGATGTTGCTCTCAGATGAAAAAAAAATTTCATTTTTTTTCCCGGGGGTTGCGGTAGTCTGTTACCAACAGATTACTGGTGACAATGTATATGTGTATTGTAATAGGAAAAATATTTATTTTGTGTATCGAAATATTTTCCTGGTCAAAGCGATATCACCCATGTTGAATTTATACTTTTATTATATGGGTTATCTTTCTTGAATATCGAACTCAGCGTAGGAATCTAGGCTTACAGCGATCTATTCTTTATTTGGTTAGAAATAGATTGTTCTTGCTTCAGAATATCTATGGCCCGAATCTATGTGTATTTCTTGTCTATGTAGGACGAGTCTGTCTTATATCTTAATATCTTTGTATGTCCAAGTCGAACTATATCTTCGGTGTCGAACTCTAGCTCAAAGGTTGTTCGGCGGATGTGTCGCTAGGTCGAGGTGAGAAGGTTCCGGCCTGATGGGTGCTGAGTTGTTGTAGCGGCCTGTCGCCGAAAAGTGATCTCTATATTAGTGGGGAAAGAGGTAGTCTCTTTAGACATATCATGTATTATTCACCCCAGTGTTTATTCTTACTGCCAAGGAATGGCAGAATCATATTCTAGTGTATTTCTGATACCAAAGTAAAGACGCATTTCTTATGTACTTTTCCTAAGGCATTGTATTCGATGGGCAGTCGTACGGTTGTACGTTTAGATGAATATTGACCAGATGAAGATGACATTCATACCTAGCAGCACCATATTATGTGATGAAGTCAATAGTATCAATGGTAGAATATACAAAGCAATGAGGACATTTAATGAATGATCAGCTTTGATTACGCTTCATAATTTGTATCCTGGGTGAGCGACAACTCACTGGGAGGAGAAGCCATTTTGAACCCTATAGGCTATATATATTTTGCGATCATCAAGAAAAAAAAATGGATGCCCCGTACTATCGCTTGATGGGTCCAGAGATCACTGCTACAGAAGAAAACCCACTACTAGTGGTTCAATATTGTTATTTAAAAAAAATATGTGCTGAACTTTACTCAAAGGAATCTTTGCTAGACGAGGTTAGGTCTAGGAACCATTTTGAATATATTATTTATGAACTGACGTGCTCTGTCAGTAAAGACAGATGGTTATCTATATTGGAATCACTGAATGCTTGTCTATGTGACAGTACGGACTGTTACGTCGGATTAACACTAAGGTGCTGCCACTTAATTATAGTTAGGGTAAGAATACTTAGCAAGATTAAACACTAAGTATTTGAGCGTGTCTAGTTAGCGTAATAACACTAGTCACAAATCCTATGAGTGATTTAATTAAAGTTTAAGAAATGACGTCATCGAACTTGGGGTAGAATTGCCCAGTAGTAGGACGGAAGGATGGTTTGAAAGAAGAGGGTTAAGTGAGTTGGTTTTAGGCACGAGACGTGCGAGGCAGTGATTTTGGGGTTTGGACCATCTTGTAAGTTCGATGGCTGTGTGATATTTCTTGGGATGACTGGTTTGTATACCGCAGAAGCACATGTATTTATGAACTATTATGAAGTTGTCAGAGGTTACAGACACTTAATAAAGGTGTTCATTCATATTTAATCCAGCTTGAACTTATTTCCTGAACGTCAGTAGGAAGTGTCGTTTGTTTACATCAGGTAATTGAGAAAAGAATGTTACCATATTTTCGACGATCATGCAGCCTAAAACATAAACACAGTTACGAGTCTCCAAAAGAACCACCTGGGTTATGTTCCAATTCCTATTCTTTAATCACCACCTCTGGCAGTCGCCAGTAAAACAACAGATGAACATTGATAAAAGATTCCACCCCATTCTCACCCTGTCACACTAGACTTGATTTGTCACCGTGACCAAGCCCGGTCACATCTAACTTGATTTGGTGCCGTTCCCGTCCACTCCCCCGGCCACATAACTTGATTTGGTGCCGTTGACCAGCTCGTAACTGCCTTTTTACGATGGATTCAGCTAATTGATTTGATGCCCGTGACCAGCTCCTAACTGTTTTTTTATGATGGATTCACCCATTCAACAGCTAGAGCATCAAGTATTTTTGTTGCAAAAGAAAAACCACCTGCTTCAACAACAACTGTCACAGCAACAAACAGCTGCTGGAAGGGCACATTGGAACAGTCTCAATAAAAGACACTGTCGAATTACAGTGAGAAACGTTATCAATGAAATCAAACAAGGAAAGATATTTGAAATAAATAATGTTACGAGTGACAAACAAAGATGTTTGATAACGACAGAAAATGGACTAAGAGCATATATAAAGCCAGTAACACAGTGGAGAAAAACCTTTAACAGACGTTATCATTCCTGTTCCATCGCTGAGGTTCATATCCCTCCACCTGAGCTGTACTCACGTATCCTCTCCCGTGATGCTCGCTTGGCTGAGTTACCCTCCGTTACTCCAGGCCCCTCTCATGCTTCGCCTCAGCATGATATTATTGTACCTCCTATTACTGCCGCAACTCCTGTCCATACCTCCCTTCCTCCCCCTGTTCACCTCTCTTCTGACCCCACTTTTCCTCCCTCTGTTCACCTCTCTTCAGACCCCACTTTTCCTCCCTCTGTTCACCTCCCTTCAGACCCCGCTTTTCCTCCCTCTGTTTATCTCTCTTCTGACCCCGCTCTTCCTCCTTATGGTTATTTTCCTCCGCCTCCCTCCGACCTTGATAAAGAACCTGACTCTGACTTTTCAGATTTTGAATCTTCTCTTCCTCCTTATGGTTATTTTCCTCCGCCTCCCTCCGACCTTGATACAGAACATGAGTCTGACTCTTCAGATGTTGAATCTTCTCTTTCTCCTTATGATTATTTTCCTCCGCCTCCCTCCGACCTTGATACAGAACATGAGACTGACTCTTCAGATGTTGAACCTTCTCTTTCTCCTTATGGTTATTTTCCTCCGCCTCCCTCCGACCTTGATACAGTACAAGAAAAGTACCAGCTTGACATAGAATCAGAATTCGATTCGTCAAGTGGGGAGGATAGAGTTATGGGCCCCGACGAAATTGGATACAGGTCGGATGAGCTCGAGCATATAACGGACGACGAAGGCCGTAGATTTTATTGGCCGAAAAAGGAGATTAGTGATCTTGACTCTTCCCCCGATTATTCTTCTTTTGATATTGGACCTGATGTTCCTCTTCCCTCAGCTCGTTTTCTCTTTAGACGTCGTCATCCAAAATTCATTTACGATTCTGTTCCCTTTCCTAAGCCCCTTCACCAGCGGGCCGCCCATGTACGAACCCGTTTTCGTCGCTCCCGTGGTTCTGTTCATTCTCCTTACCGTAGTCCCTCTCCTCCACCTCTCCCTCCCCCTGTCACACCTCCGTCCCGTAGATTGCGTGTTCCCCTCCGTTATCCTCATACCAGTCCGCAGCCTCCACCCCGACCCTCCCGTTATTTCCCGTAGTCCATGCCATTGTTCCTACATCCCAACCTACACAGTACGATCCTCGCCTGTTATTGTAAGCCATTGAAAGATGTTTACAAATTGAACTGCACTTACCTCCAGATGCCGTCTCCGGTCAGGTTGACATTTCCTGCCCTGCTCTTGTTTTTAGCATGAAGTCGACCCTGCTTCTCGTGTCTTCCGATGCAGGTCTCCTACACAATACCCTCCTGCTGAATTGCTTGATCCTGATGCTACCTTGAAGTCCAATCGTTACGCATCCTTGAACATCTGGGTTACACACTTTACGCATTTCCAGTTCAGATAGGAAAGTCCAACAGCCGTTATTTATGGAGAGCTGTTACATTTTCGTCCGCAAGAAAGACATTGCCGAATCTGCCAGTACATGAACATTTCCCTTACAACATCCTTTCGACCACTGCTGATGGAGATCCACCAACTCAGACGATCTCTGCAGTCCTGATATATTGTAGTTGATGTAGTTCCCTTTTACACGCGTTAGCGTCATTATGTCACATTATTTTGACTAATGTAATATTTGACCATCTTTTGTACCCCTATGATTTTTTTTTTTTTTTTGCCATGTGTCTGACGTAAGATTTTACCCAGGTTTTTTTAAGGTTTACATCGTTCTGTTGTACCAAATAAAAGTGATTAACTAATGTACATCTTCACCCGCCACTAATGTTGGCATCATTCACGATTCATTATGATGATGACACCATATTGCATTATGATTGTTTGAATTTTCGGTTATTGTTACACCGACACTCATACATGTGATTTAACTATTTGCCCATTTATATATTCTATACCATTGTCCGTTGATTACCATGTTTCCATTCCATTCATTGTTTCCGGTTATTGTTACACCGGCAAAGTCATTTTTTAAAATGACAATTACCCATTTTGCCCATACTTTGCCACCAAGTTCTGTGGTTCTATTTCCATTTGTTCCATTCATATTTTTTTTTCATCACCCACTTCAGTGAAGTGTAGGGTGACAGCCATTTTGGGCATCCGCTATATTTTATGTGCTCCCGCCATATTTTTTTGGGCACGTTTTTTTTTCCTTGCGACGTTAACTCGCTTGTCATGTTATTTTATGTTTTATGATTCGCACAAGTGTGAGAGATATTGATGACTATAAACCCATAAAGCGTTTTGTTAGTTCGTTGATGATTGTTAGTTAATGTTCTATTTTGCCCATATATTTTTTTTCCCACTTATTAGTACTAATTGTAGCTACCATAACCTCCATAGTTTTGTTTTTTCCATGTGTCCCTCGTTTATGTTATGTCCATCAGTCCCTACCCCTTCATGATCGATTTTTGTGTGTGAAATGTTAATGGTGTTATTTCATCCATCATTCCCATCTATTGTTTATTGTAGTCCTTCAGACATGATTTATGGTGGGATACATGAATCCCAATAATTTTTTTTTTAGAGTTAGTAAATTTTTTTCTAGGGAATAAAGTGTCTCCTACGGGATACACTTTAGTGGCCCCGGGCGTATGTGACAGTACGGACTGTTACGTCGGATTAACACTAAGGTGCTGCCACTTAATTATAGTTAGGGTAAGAATACTTAGCAAGATTAAACACTAAGTATTTGAGCGTGTCTAGTTAGCGTAATAACACTAGTCACAAATCCTATGAGTGATTTAATTAAAGTTTAAGAAATGACGTCATCGAACTTGGGGTAGAATTGCCCAGTAGTAGGACGGAAGGATGGTTTGAAAGAAGAGGGTTAAGTGAGTTGGTTTTAGGCACGAGACGTGCGAGGCAGTGATTTTGGGGTTTGGACCATCTTGTAAGTTCGATGGCTGTGTGATATTTCTTGGGATGACTGGTTTGTATACCGCAGAAGCACATGTATTTATGAACTATTATGAAGTTGTCAGAGGTTACAGACACTTAATAAAGGTGTTCATTCATATTTAATCCAGCTTGAACTTATTTCCTGAACGTCAGTAGGAAGTGTCGTTTGTTTACATCAGGTAATTGAGAAAAGAATGTTACCATATTTTCGACGATCATGCAGCCTAAAACATAAACACAGTTATGAGTCTCCAAAAGAACCACCTGGGTTATGTTCCAATTCCTATTCTTTAATCACCACCTCTGGCAGTCGCCAGTAAAACAACAGATGAACATTGATAAAAGATTCCACCCCATTCTCACCCTGTCACACTAGACTTGATTTGTCACCGTGACCAAGCCCGGTCACATCTAACTTGATTTGGTGCCGTTTCCGTCCACTCCCCCGGCCACATCTACTGAGATTCCATATGCTGTCATGCAACATGAATGCCGATTTAAAACTGTAGACTATTGTCATACATATATGATGGTGTTGTGCCAACCTGTTTCCTGTTCCTGTGTCGTCGAAGTGTGTGTCCATTAAATACAAGAAAACGTAAACAGTAGTTCGTCTTACACTTCCTGCCACGAGTGAGTGAGATTGCCCTATTGTCAACTCTCAGAACATTTTCCAGCATTCGCGTACTGTTGTATCCTCACTCCAAATCAATACCCCACTGCGTAGGTCGAGTTGACCTTTGGTTTGTCTTCATGTTTGACAACACCTATCGACACTCTTCGTACACGATTACAACCACCCAAGCAACAGACCTATATCAGATATGGAAAAATTGCTAATGACCTGGATTGAGGACCAAACATGGAAGCGAATCCCTCTCAGCACGCTGAGGATCACTGCTAAGGCAAGAAGCTTGTTCGAAATGCTTAAAGAAAAAGCAGGACCATACTACAATATCGAGTTTAGTGCTAGTTCTGGGTAGTTCAAGCGCTTCAAACAACGTTTTTTGCTGCATAATGTGAGTTGCGAGTCTGCGAGTGTTGATGCTAAGGCAGCAGAAGATTTTGTCGAAACCCTTGATAAACTAATTGTAAAGGGAGGTTATTTGCCCCAGCAAATTTTTAATATGGACGAAACCTCCTTATTCTGGAGACGAATGCCTGAAAGGACCTTCATCTATAAGGAGGCCAAGTCAATGTCAGGCTTTAAGGCTTTTAAAGACAGTACATTAGCTGAAATACATTACTGTATGTGTACAGTATCTTGGCTAATTAGTCAATATAGGTACACTGCAGTATCCCATTTAACTTTGTTAAGTATAAAGTATAGTGTTCGCACAACGTCCAAATCGCATAACGTCCTATTTTACAGAACGTATCGTGGACGTTAAGCGGCGCTTGACTGTATATGTACTCGTATATCACAGTGGAGGCATAGCTTCAAATTTATGAAGTTGTTATGTTGTGTTTTACAGTGCCGTGTAAAGAATCAACCTGACGTTAACGTGCATAGTCTGCAGCATTTAAATGTACAGTCGGCTTGCAACATCCGTCTCCGCATCACTAAAGTGTCTTTATACCCTACTTTTTAGCAATGCTCCACGTCAGTCTTAATGTCTGTCACAGCGGCTTAATGGAAAACTTCATGCAAAACATCGCCCCGGCAATATCTTACTTTACGTACTATGTGGACCGTGAAGTTAACAAAATTAGTTACTGTATATCTTTGTAGGACAAAAGGCAAAATATATATAAGCGTTAAGAGCACAAGGTCATGTCAGGGTCAAACTCACTTACCTGTTTTCGTTTGTTTGTACCTGTACTCTACGACTCCCTTGCAGGGTAGAGACCCATCCTTCTCGTGGCATTGCACACATGTCAAGTTTGTGGGTCTGGTGTGACCTCCGCCCGCTGCGCCTGCTGAGTTGGGCAAGTTCTCTGGGGCTGCAAGAAACCCTAATACGAACCCTCCGACCACCTCTCCCCTCCCCCTCCCCCCCTCCCCCCCACTTTCTTCCAAAATTGCTGCAAGGGTAAAAGAGTGAATTACTTGAATCCCTGGGGATCGGAGCAAGAACAACCAGCACACACTTGCTATCATTGTGTGTTTGTTCTCACTGTCAAATATAAATGTTTTTATTAGGTCTTTGTATTCTTGTCTTGTGTTTAGTCTATTGGTTTGGTTTTAAGCATCATCTTCATTGCAGACGGACAACTCCATCAGTGCTTCGATTTCCTCCCTTAGATCACACAAGGAGGATCTCAGTACCGGCGAGAATCCCATCTTTACTCTATTGAGGAGTTGTAATTCCCTGTTCAACCTTTCGGTTATAACTCTGGTAAATTGCCTGATTCCATTTTAAATGGCTGAGGTTAGCTACGAGAAGAACTGATCCTGAGAAGGATCCCTAGCTACTGTCTGTAGTCGTCACTTCGTTTTCTTGTTCCCAATATTGTGGGTGTTTTTTTCGATTAATTTGCCACATGTTCTCCCTAGTTTACGGGCAGCCCTGAAAAGGACTAAATTGTAGATCCTAGTGTGCTTTTGGTTTGTCTTTATTTGTGGTGTTTCCTGATTGTGTCGTCTTTCTCATCTCCAACTGTTGTAGGGTTTATTTGATTATTGTTGGCAGAATTTTCTCTAGTATTTCAGTTGATTTTTCTTTGTGTTGTTCGTTGTATCTTTTTCTTGTTATATGTTATTTCGGTGATGACCTTTCCTAGCCGACGTGCAAATACGTCCTTTTTAAATTTAGCTTCTCTGACTTTCTTAAATAAAGACGTGGCCCTTTAAGCTCTATGTACCTTATCGGTGACATTATGTTTGTCACGGGATTTCTTCCCCTTGCTCCGCAGTGATGGTCCAACAGTTGCCACAGTTCAGAGTATCTAATGAGGGTCTTCAAAGGTGTCTACCTTTCACTCAAGATTATTCTTGGCAGAGATATGAATTGAAGAATGGGGCTTCAGTTCTAGGAACCCTCTCAGGATTTTAAGAAATTAAGTACTACGGCTGATAGGATCTAGGCCGTTTAAACTTTCTATCTTCCCTGACCTTCTAAGAGGAGTTAGAATTTTGCTCGTTTTGATGACCCCCAACTGATTTAAATCAGTAAAATATTACCTTAATTGCTCTGTTATAAGTATTTAAAATGACTGAGACATACGGGTGCAGTTCACTCAAAATGACTGAATCAACTATACATTTGTATATATACACATAATAAATTTTAATAGTCCATTATCGTTAATAAATGTAAAATATATAAGGGTGGGGTGTAATTTGAATCTTCTTTAAAATTTCATCACGGGTGATGATCTGGATATGGTGTTAGAAAAAAATGTTCTTAAGGAAAAAAGTTCACTTGGCAGCTTTAAGTGGGTACTTAGGTGCCAATAAGATGTCGGTTTGTTTCTGCTCCAGCTGATGTTTGTTCTTTGCAGGCTTTTGACTGGTTCACTCTCGTCACTGGTCAAATCTGGAGGCCGCAACACGTCCCTCGTAGTATTGTGGGATAATATGAAGATGGTCCAGTGTCTTTTACGACATCTGCTGTTGGTGTCTAGCTTTGACAAGAGAAACAAATACCCTCCTGAGTATTGGGTTTCCTAACACTAAATCAGGTGTCCCTCCAATTGTTAATACCAATGAGCGGAAAACATCCATTGCATGTATAGTGGAAATGTTTACATTTACAAATGCACTGGTTGAAAAGATTAGTATAATAAGTATGTACATCACTTCTGTCATCATCCCCTCCCTGCTCCATATGGAACTTAGGACTACCTCTGTGATACGATGTCTTATTATGAAGACATGCCACGCTCTGGGCTAGGGGTAAACAGAATAAACAGCAACTGTTGAATGGCCAAAGTTAACTATCGAACGAGCAGCACAATCCTAGAACGTAGGTATCATTTTCAGGCACGATCACTTTATTCAACATAATTGACATTTCTCCTTTGATTCAAAAGCATTGCTATCTTTACTCCACGTACGTATTAATATTTACATAATCGTAATTATATTTCCAATTTATAATAATGTCAATCTCTTATGACCACACATCTTGCATAGCAGAATCCAGACTGCTTTTATAAATATTTGTATTCCGTATCCTAATATTCCATAACACTTTTCAAGACACTGTTTCAATCTTCTATTTACTGATGATCCAGACACTGATTAACCTAAGTCCTACAGGACACCATCCAAGATTCAAAGCACAGCCGCCCTGTTGACACTTGGTCAACACAATGCTGACGTTGCTACTGCAAACATTCTCACGTCATTCTCACTACTGCGCATACAATTCAATCGTAATGATGTCTTTCTGTGCAGCATATGGTCTATAAAGATTTCGGCCTTTGTGGTGAGCAAAAAAGACTTCTAACACTCTGCTTTTGGTTCTCAATGAGAAACCCGCATAAAGTAGTCACCAGTTCTTGCAGCGGTGATTCACAAAACCATCATTCTATATGCTGATGTTGCCAGCCTCGTATAAACATGGACGTCCACTAGCAGTTTTCACATGTTAATAATGCAAAATATAGAATTATAAAATGTACAACTCACCCCAAGTACCGTTGGGAATACAGACTTCTGGATCAGAGGAAAAGTTAAGGCAACTTGATTAAGATGCCTTTTACACGTGGTCTGGGGTATTACTTTACAATTGACTCCCACTATGAATTATTATTTAGGTTCCTAGGATTCCGAGCGTTCCGTATTTATAAAAGTAGAGTTGTCGTTGTGTAAATCCATAAGATGCTCAAACACGTTGTCCTGTCCTTTAAAGTGGAATCCTGATTCGATTCCTTATTGTGGCTTATCTGGCTGTCTTCTTCGCGAGTGGAATTTCACAGTGCCGTAAACTCAACAGGCGCTAGGTAATAAAGCAACATTCGGTTCACGCATCCAGATTGCTACTATATGACAAAGCTCCAATCAGAAACTTTGTATTTTAACATCTCAAATTCCAAACCAATAGCAAGCAATCTGCGTTTATTTTGGTAGGGGTATATTCCCACAAATGTGATGTTTACAATTTAGTTCCCATATAAGGCATTTCAGCTTCCGTCTTTAGCGATCATGTTTAAACTCACGACTTCATAATCTATCCCAGGTAATCTCTTTCAAAATGGATACTTATCGTAACCATCGCCTACCCCAAGTCTGCCAGGAAATGATTATATCATTTACCCGGTTGTCAACATTATCAACAACCTGGTCCGACAGAAAATGTCATCAGTGATAAGATAATCGTCTGTGGTCATCCCAAGGTCGTTTACTCACTAATCCGGTCGCTTCTACACACGGTCTGGTCAGACACGTGTTAAAGCGTAGTAAACCACATTTCTCTCTACATATCCAAGGTGTCAATATGGGTTCAAGCGAAAGTGGTTGATTACCTTAATCAGCAAAGATGGTCGCTGAAGTCCCGACATGACAAGAATTGAGGGAAGGGAGTGTAAACAATGAATCGAAAATGCAAAATACTGTCAGAGGTGGGAAAGAAGTGAAGAGCACAGAACGAATTACAGGATGGCACATGTAAATGTCACGTTCGAGGTTGTTTTGTCACAATGTTTAATATATGTCCATGTAGTGCATTTGGGCAATTTTCTGTCTGCAGATAACTATAGCTTCTATTTTTTTTTCTTGAACCCGCTTTTCTGTCACTGTCTCTGACAGTGTATTCTGTTTCTAGAGGTATAAGTACAATGTTATTAGCACACGTCAGTTGATTTATGTTGTAGCCTTTCGGTTTTGTATGCAAGTTGTTTTGTGTGTGTGTGACTGAAGTCAGATTAATTTTCACGGTAAAAAAATTTGATATGACGATTTATCACTTGATTCGGAAATGCTTATTTTGTTATCAACTCTAACTAGGCTTATTTGCTTTGTTAAAAAAAATGTCTGATCCTTGTCTTTAATTATTGTTTCTAAAATTGTTATTATTCCCTGTTGTTCCAGTTTGCCAGAAACCGAATTATAATATGTGCATGAATGATGTAATGAAGTCTGATTCATATCTCGGCATCATTCAAAAATTATCACCGTACAAACCCCGTGGATGTAACTGATCAATGAAAAGCCAGCTTGATATAAATAGTGTCGGAAGATACGCTGGAAATGGAGGAAACGAAAAGTGTAGATGTGGACGACATTTCGGAAGGCAGTGAGCAACTAATCGTTTAATACCTAGATAAAGAAGGACCCAATTCGATAATAGGGATCATTAGCTTTAGGCAGATAGCCATAGATACACTGGATGTGTTGTAGAGCCGACGTTATTGTGAATAGAAGACAGTGGAGCATGAACCATGTTGTGTTTTTCCGTGTTTCGGCTGCTCCAGTGAATAGTCGGATAAACTATAGGAAAAAGTGGATAGGCATAATGATAGAGCTCATTCATATGAGTAAAATAAACCTAAGATGGATGAAATCGGTGCAGAAATAAGGATTCCAGAAGTAATTTGGATTTACTATCGTAGCACATCTTGCCTTGCCTACACGATTTTGGATGCATGCAAACGTATCTTGGTTCAGTTGCCATCTCGTACATCCGCAAGGCCATTATAAAAGCGGAGAGAACCCAAAGACACATTCTTTCGCCGCCTAATTCAAACTACAGACACAGAGCTCCAGCAGTTATATCACCTTCGTTGCCATCTGCAGAAGTGTGAGCAGACTGTATAACCATTTAAAGCCTGTCTGTGATTGATGATAAGCGAGATGTTAATTAAATATATACAGGGTGTCCATAATAGATTGTACCCTTTTCAAAAAAGGTATGCTTAAAAACTTGCAGAGATTATCTTACTTTTGATAGAAAGCATCCTCGTACCACTTTTTGGGGCCGAGAATACATTTTTTGAAAAGGGTACCATCTTTTATGGACACCCTGTATATGTAAATATATTATCAATGTGTGTTAAAGAAATATTGGCATGTGTAGAATCATTGTGTTATTTCTGGAGGAAAACCCGAAGTGTGTAGGTTTAATTTAATTGTGTACTAATTAAGTAGAACGAATGGATTGAGCAGGATGGTTGTGGAAAGCGTTTTAAAGATATTATGCTTGCTGAAAAGGACTATCCAAACTGGAGAAAGGAATGACTATAACAAATTGATTTTCTGTATTATTTGATATATTACACAATGATTACCATAAGGCTTATGTGATTTTGTTGAAACAAATCATGGACAAAACTGTAACAAGTGAAATACTGAACTATCGTGCTATAACGTGAACGAATTGTGTTACTCATGACTTACTATGTCTCTTGTGATTAAACCCAGCTCGTCTGAACTGTCTCATATTACCTCCTAACTGGCTAAGGAGACAATGGGCGATTCTACGTAGGTTGTATGTATTGTTTCAGGTTATATCCTGCCCTGAGTGTCATACACAATCTCTAGTGACCAAGTCAGCAATTAGATGCTCAAGATGTCAGAGCAGTTGCCAGTATTAACTGTGTCATCTTGACGAGTGGAGGACCCGTAGTGGTGGGATTCTATCCAATCATACTGCTGTATGAGACCTAGGAATGACTTTATTCCAGATAAGTAGCTCAGTGTTGGGCTACTCTTCAATTTTCAAACAACACCAAATTAAACCACTTACTAATAGACTATATTATACTGAACAAACTGGTGTATATAAAAGACATTGGACAGTCATATGAGACATAAAGTAACATTAATATTCATCTATTCAAGAGAGGACCAAGTTAAAGACAGATTCCATCAGTAAGCAAGAACAGCGACTTTGAATTATATTAGTTAATAAATTAACTGTATATATATATATATATATATATATATATATATATATATATATATATATATATATATATATATATATATATATATATATATATATATATATATATATATATATATATATATATATATATATATATATATATATATATATGAAAGTGACCCATAATTTTATTTTGTATTCAATTGAATTTTATTTGAAAAATTAACCGTGAACAAAGAAAAAAGATCTTGTACATAAATAAATTCTAAATTGTACCCAGAGTCTTCAGTGATTTGTTTAAATTTGGTTTAAATTTGTTGTTGTGGAGTTAATTAACCCAAGCAGAGTCATTATCTAAGGTTAGTCTGGAGAGGAGCCCATAGGTTTCCAAGATTGTACAGTACCATCTCATCTAGAAACCTATACAGCTTGACTATACCTTTGATGTCGATAAACTATTACTCTTTTCAGAGAATATGGTATTTCTTGTAAGACCAGTCTATTATCTGGCAGTAAATAAATATTAGACAAACATAAAGGTATGTTTTCAGGCACTCGTAAGAAATAAAAAGTAGAACACTAGACAACAGAAAAACAACAGACGTGAGTGGCTTACCCAGGATTTGAACCCCGGACCTAATCCTGGCACTATCCTGGTATCTTCTGATACATCTATTTGTCCAAGATAATATCATCATCGTTATATCTTTCCTCTCGCTGCAATAGAAATGATTATATATGTAGGCTTATCTTCGAGGCTGCAATTTTTAATGATATTGATACTTCAAACACGATATCAGTTACTAAGTTATATATTTTTTCTCTCAAATTTTACGCACCACAAAGTTTTTTATTGTTAAAAATAGCTTATCACATTATATCAAGTCGTTCTGTTTTTTCAAACAAATGGATAAGTTTTGGTTGTTCGGGTTAGAAGGCAGTTCCGATAATGGACAAGATTCGTAGCAGATTCACCCACTTTTGACGAAAAATAATGATACGTATTGTCACAGGTAGAAATAGATTGTGAATAGAATATGTCTGTGTTCAGACAGATTGTGAATGCGAAGATGTGAAATAGATGAGAATAGAGTCACTAATGAAATTATGAGAAGAGATATGACTTCTGAAGAGTGGTTAAGCCACGTCTTCAGCCTCCTGCGACTTACTTTTCTAAATCACTCACTTTTCGCCCACCTATGCTCATACGTAATATTAAGGCAGTAAGGGACAACGTTACGACATTCAGTGGCAGTTAGAAGAGAGGATATTCTGACCGCCACATACAGTTTTTGTGTTTTATTAAACAAACAAAAGTACGACATCAAGAATGAATCATATAAAAATCAGTAAGCCTTCAAAAATGTCGGAAGGCTATAAAAGACATAAAGAATCACCATGAACAATTATGGCCAACTCCCTAGTCCACACCAATAGTCTCAATCGTAGACACACTGAAATGCACTCACTCCACACCAACACTCAGTGAGTCCGTTACAAATCCAGATTTCTTAGCTGAGAGGGGGCCCCAGTTCCTAGGATGAAACGGCCTCTCCTGCCTCCTGTTAGGATAAATCCTGGACTGAAACTACTCCTACACTTAAGTGCCTATCCCTGTTCCGTGAATTTATTAATCCAATGGATAAGGAGAGAAGATCCAGTAGGAATGAGTGTAAAATTTATTCCACCGCACCCACTTTCAAAGGGCACAAGAGATGGCGACGAATGCCAAGGCGTTAACTCCAGCACACCCGCGAAATTCCATTTAGGCGGTCGCTAGAGACCTCGGCTCACAATTTAGAACAACGAATATCAGTGAGGGCTCGCTAGGAGCGCATCAAATGGGTGATACGTAGTCGGAAAACCCCACAAATGCTGAGACTGGTAAATCGTTGGCCTCTACTTCTTGACTGTAAGCTAGTATAATCCATGGTGATAGGGTGCAAAGGGGTTACACCGATGTTGCCCAGAGGAATTAATGGCATTTGGAACGGCCTATAGGTACTGTGATGGACGATATGAAATTACTCCACACAAGGAAAACAAACATTTGTTAGAATGGTCGGCTGACAAGCCGTGTTGTCGGAATAATTTGGGGCTGCGAACATGGGTCAAAATAAACATAATCCAAAGGCACTTTCTGCTATCTGCCCAAATCTTATCCGACGACTCGTTTTGGACTCCTAATAGAGCACAGATAGCTTCAACTTGACCAGTTCAAGTCAAAGAATTATCTCCGCACAAATACAGTTACACGCGGCTCTCAACCGTAGTACAGACTGTCAGAAAATTCCTAGACGAAGCAACTGGTGAGGAGTGTTAGACCCGAGGCCTTTAATAGTAAAAAGAAACACCAGGTGGTCTGCTCGTGCGGCAAGGAACCACTTTTTCCAGAGGTAAGACCTCCGCCCAGCGTATCTGATCGCCTCGTGAGGAAAATGAAATCGACGAAAGAGACCCGGAAAGATTTCAATAACTACCGTAAGACAAGGAGCGAAATGATGCAATAATGACTGCTCTATTCGTTTTTATTCGAGCGCTGGCATTCTGGCTACGACCGATAAAAGAGACAGAAATACCACGTTTTCCCAAATCAAAGCGATCAGGGGACTTTTAGTTTCCCTGAATGCCGACATGAAAGATCTTTTGACATCATGCCGCTTCCCCTCAGGACCGCCACGTGAAAAACTAGCGTATACAAACTGCCGCTGTGCGTGCGAGACGGTTAGGCATACGCTGGTTCTACGAGATTGACAGGAATCCCGGACAGAATTAGAGCTGTTAAAAATCAGAAATGACAGTAGAGTAGGCGTAACCAAAATTAGAAAGAAAACAGCTCAGACCACTCAGATTAAAGGACAGACAATTCCAAACAAAGTTTGACACGTATTTGAAACATTGTATGTTTTGTAATTTTAGCAAATCGTTTTATAATATTCAGAGGTGGAGTGCAGAGTTGAGAATGTCATTTGCAAACAGGAGAAGTTCGAAGAGGTTACCACTTTTTGCTGACATGTTCAATGATGATAGGAAGCTACACAGAGCGTTACAACAGGATATAATCTGATCACCAGAAGTGGTCTCTACTATGACATGTGTTTCGGTTCTTTTACATTATTGCCATTCTAGTACCCTCGTTTGACATGACTCCCAAGTACCAACCTCCCGTTTTTTTTTACCCGCCTGTGCTGAGAATTGAACACATTCCATCTTCGTTGCATTTATAAACTTATCGTTTTTTCCTGATTTTATTTGTTCTGCCATCTTGATGTCATTGTTAAAGCAATAACTGTTATACACACACATATATACACGAATTTCAAAGGACAATGCAGATGGTCCACAGAAAGCAAGATGCCTTTTCCGAGGTTTCGCCAAGTCTTTTAAGTTCCTTTGCTCTTGATTACCGTTTCAGGTGCAGTTGTTTCAGTAGATCATAAACTAAAACCGCGAATAGACCTCTTGCACTTCTTTATATGATCTACTAAAAAAATGATGGATATTTTATATCAGTGTATCGCCGATGCCCTGGATGTAAACCCACACTATTTCAGGTTGTATTAGAACAAACTTCACCCCGAACTATTTTTTCGCTGAATATTAACTGATGGTCTGGCCAGTTACGAAAACTAATTTGTAAGGTGTGGGTTTGTGATAAAGTCAGTTTGAACACCCCTCCTCAAATTATGTATAAAATATTATTCTATGGATTTGTGGTGAATTAGTTGTTATTATTGGTTTAAATATTATATTAATGGTATCTGGTGTGAGGTCAGCTATGCAAGTCCCTGAGGTTTATTAAATACAAATAAGTTTACAGGGTACCTGTCTGCTTCCACCACGACCTCACCCGATTATATATCTTCCCCTACTGAAGTGTATTGGTGTGTGTATGTTGTCTAGCAAGTGTCTAGGGTATATGCAATGTGATGAAGTGTATGAACAGGACAACAACTACACCTATTACTAATAAACAATGATTAAACAAGTCACTGGGTAAAGTTTGGAATGTAACTTATTTTTTTTTTCAATTTATTTTCCTGTATCTAGTTATTCCTCTGAAACAGGAATAATCAACTCAACATGATAATGAAATTATTTACAACCAATTATTTTACAACTGTCATTGAATCGGTGTTATCCCACAATTATTTATATGTCTCAAGCTGGGGAAAATGTCAAGTATTTCTTGCTCCTAGAAAAGGGTACAAGTTTATTGAACGTTTTTGTTCCTCACTGTCTGATACACTAGCCTTTGTGAAAACTGAGAGAGTGGATTGTTTGTGATATCAATTTCCCAGACAAGTCTTATCTGAGGTCTCTGGAACCAGGCTGGTTGAAGTATGTATAAAACGCCAGCATCCACTGCCAAGACACGATTCTGCTTCTCTAGGTAAATCACTGTGTAGGCACTCAGTAGTTAGGCCCCACTGCAGAACTTAGGGACAGGTATTAGATCACCTGGGCTCACTTTCACTCGTAGATGAAACTCGCAATCAAAGAAATTTTAAACACCAATTAGTTGAATATTGCGATATATGGTAACAAATTCAGATCGCTGCTCGTGCAGAATTAGCAAACAAGACAGGACTCTTGCCTTGTCTATAACAACAACGTCCTTAGTGTAAGAAATTTTTCATCTAGTGGCCCCCTATACTCAATACTAATTGGTTTTATACAACCGTTTGTCTATTATACTACAGCCAATCAGAGACTGTTTAGTGAATAGCGTTCCTTTTCAAATAAAACTGACCTCAAATATTCAAAAATAAGGACTCCTTCCCCTTTAACCCCACCTACGGGCGAAACTGAGAAAGATTTTCAAGTCCATCTGTCTATCTGTCTTCAGTCCAACTTCTTTATTTCTTACTAGTTTTAAATACTAATACATACTTATTAATCCTGCTGTTATCTATTACACAGTCAGTACATATTTATTCTTGTATGTTTTTCTAATGCCTAGTGTCGTTTTATTTCCTACAATGCTTCAAATAAAACATTTCCTCTCCTATTCAATTTAAATTTGTAAACACGAACTAAGGTCACTCCGTCTCACACCCTATTTAGTATTACACATTCAAAAAAACATCTCACGTTAATTGCATTTTTCCTTTTATTTTTAAACTACCGTATGCATGCAGACCGAACGGCGCTTGTAATACGTCACAAAGCCAACGCTAGCAAACGGCAATTCGTTTAGGCATTACTTCGGTATACAATTTGAGCGTGCTGCTGGCGTATGGGAAGAAGCCAGTCAGACACACCCGGGCTGGTTCTATATATTAGCATTGGCAGTACAATTTCCTGGAATTTAGCGTTTGTTCTCACAGATTTTACTACACACCTCCTTTCCTAAAACTTGCAATCATTGCATGTTATTATCTGTGAGACAATTAGCGTAAATAAAGTACTATTCCCTAAGCTTTTCCTACTTTTCCTCACAAGGGTGTCTACTCAGGAAATCTGCTCCGACGTTTTTCGAGCCGGATATATATTCGATGGAAAATTGATAAGGTTGAATCAATAACGACCACCTTAATAAACGTGCATTTTCATGCTTGGCCTGAGATAAGAACACTAAAGGCTGGTGATATGTTTGCACCACAAATGACCTACCATAAAGATAAATTCTGAACTTTTTTATGGCCCAGATCAATGCTAGACACTCTTTTTCACTTGTTGAGTAATTTTTTTCCGCTTTGTTTAACTTGCGGCTAGCGTAAGCAACTGGGTTCAGTTCTCCATCCTGTGAGGTGGACCTCTGTAACAAAGTGGCCCCTAATCATATGTTACTCGCATCCGTTCTCACCACAAATTCCTGACTTAGATCAGGCAATTTCAATATCGGCTTGCTAGTGAGTTTATCTTTTAACTCTTGGTATGCCAATTCACACTGCGCTGACCAAATGATTTTTTTAGGTTGACCTTTTCTAGTTAAGTCTGTCAGCGGTGCACAAATAGTTAAAGTTCTTTATGTATTTTTGATAAAATCCACATAAAGATACAAAAGACCTCACATCTTTTTTGGTTTGTGGCCTCGGTGCTTTTTGTAATTTCTCCAGGTTCTTGGGGTCAGGGGTCATGTTTCCCTGATACACTGTGTGTCCCAAGAATTCGAGTTCTTTACAGCCCACACTACTTTTGGTTGGTATAGCCGTCAAATTTGCTTCTCTGAGCCTATCAAATAGCATATTCAGAGAGTTTATGTGTTCTTCGAATGTCTCAGTAGCAATAAGAATGTCGTCCATGAAATTGGTTATACATGGGTTATTCAGGGGATCCAATAACTTGCGCATCATTCTGGAAAACACACTCGGGGCGTTTTTCAAGCCAAATGGTAACATGTTGAATTCATAATGGCCTTCCGAGGTGCTAAATGCCAGATAAGGTCGAACTTCAGGCTTCACTGGAATTTGGTAATAGCCTTTGCTAAGATCCACCTTAGAAAAATATTTTGCCTTATTCAGCCTGGCAAACAGCTGATTGGTATCCGGCAATGGATCCACCTGATTTTCTGTGACAGCATTCAGTTTTCTGTAATCTATACACAGACGGTGTTCTCCAGAGGGTTTTCTCAGTAAAACCACACTGGAACTGTAATGAGATTCACTGTGAGAAATGATTCCTTCCTTCAACAGATACTCAATTTATTCCTTCAAAGCTTTCTCCTTAGCGAAAGGAATGGAATAGGCGTCGATTTTATCATTATTTCTAGATATCCTTTCTAAAACCGTGTATGGCCCTTGCCATCCAATTTGTAACTTGTTACTGCTGCCGGGTAGAAGAAGGAACACCTTCTCTCCCACATGAAGCTCTCTATCCTTAGCTTTCTTGTTAAAGTATGCAGCATGTTTCTTTCTGGCTTGTCTGAGATTGTCATTTGCCAGTTTCCATCCAGTTTTAAGACGAGTGGTCAGTTCGTTCACATAGTTATAAGATGAGGTAACAGTTTCCTCTGCCTTCTCATCAGTCCATGTCCTTAACAAGGCTTCTAATGGACCTTTTTTTGGCCTCCCGAATAACAGGGTTGCTGGTGCCATCCCGGTTGAATTATGTGGAACTTCTCGATACGCAAACAACGCAGCGGATAAAAATTGGTCCCATGTATCAGGTTTCTCATGTGCCAGCTTTCTCAGGATAGAAATGAGAGTCCCATTGCACCTCTCCACCTGGCCGTTCCCTTGGGGATGGTACGGGCTACAATGAAAGTGCTTGGCCTGGAAGAGCCTGAAAACTTCTTCCGTTAGTTTTCCCTTGAACTGAGAGCCGTTATCAGTCAAGATTTGGTGCGGGAAACCTAACCTTGTGAATATGGTGAGTAATGCCTCTGCCACATGCTTTGAATCTATAGATGACAGGGCTACAGCCTCTCCCAACATCGAACAAGTGTCCACCAGAGTGAGAATATAACTGTTCCTCCTCTTGGTTCAAGTGAGAGGTCCCACAATATCCACTGCAACCGTCTCAAAAGGGGTTCCCACTATGGGCATCTCCCCTAGAGTTGCAGGAGCAATCCAATGCTTTGGAGCTACCCTTTGACACCCTGGACAGGATTTCACATATCTTTTTATATCTTCAGTTATCCCTGGCCAGAAGTAATGACAAGCTATACCCTGTCCTGTTGCACTGATCCCCATATGACCACTGAAAGGAATCGCGTGCCCTAGTTCCAACACTTTCTTCCTATATAAAGTAGGAAGAACCACCTGGCCATGACCATTTTCCGGCCTTCCTATACAACAGTTTATTCTTCATATAGTAGTCCCCTTTTGTAGGAGGTGTATGGCACTTAGGTAATTTCTTAAAGCACGGGTTGAGTGACCTATCTTCCGCCTGTGCCTTCCTCATCTCCTCTGGATGAGTATTTATGGGTTCATCCTCCTCCTTTCGTGACTGTGACCTGGTCTGCACTGTTGCCATGATCACAGGTTTCCTGGGATTCCCCAAGAATACATAATGACACCCCAATATCAGAGGGTAGATGGGTTCGTTTAACACTGCTGCCTTGATTACTCCTTCCACATAGCGAGTTTTCACATGTATTCTAGCGATGGGAAGTGTCATGGTTGCTACGTCCTTGGTTGCCGCTTGGATCTCCATTGTTTCTGTGGTGTATTGATCAGCTTGCACCAGGTGAGAACTCACAACTGAATCAAAATCCAATCCCGTATCGTAAAGGCACCTAATGATGACACCATTACATACAACATCCTCACACACTGGGGGGGGGGGTGGTAAGGTTCCTGCTGTCCAGCAGGTTTAACCTTTTGTCCCTTTCTCCCCGTTTTCATTGTAGCAAAGTTAGGAGGTTTTCGAGTACACATTGTGGTGTCATGATTATTTTTCGTGCACCACTTACACCATTTATTTCCCTGACGAAAATTTTTCTTATCATTGAATTGCGAGTTTCTATCTCGTTGGTCAAACTTGGCTTTATCATAATAGGTCTTACCCTTGTTAAATTTATCTCTGTGCTCAAATTTAGGTTGATTATGGTTTTGTGGAGCTTTATTATGGTCTATAGGCTTCTTCTTTAAACTTGCTATCTCAGACTGGGCTGCCTGATATCTCTCAGCCACATTTAAGATCTCCCCCAGCCTCTCAGCACCCTGTTCCGTGAGAAATTTTTCTCAGGTCTGGAGCCATGGACTCTCTTAACTGCTCAGTCATAATCATTTCCTTTAAATCTTGGGTTTTTCCCAGAGCAGTCCATTTCTCCAGGTATGTCTCCAGGCGTGCAGAGAACTGGTGGTAAGTCTCTCCAGTCAACAGTGTGGTATTCCTAAATTTGTTTCTGTAAAATTCACTATTTTTCTCATATCTAACTAGAAGAGCATGCTTAAGAATGTCGTAGTCATCTTGATCATCCTTGCTCAGTTTGGCGAAGACCTCATAAGAGGTTCCCCTAAGCCCCTGAGATACCTTCATACTCCATCTCTCTTTCTCTAGTCCATACATAGTAGCTAACCTTTCAAATCTAGATAAAAATGACTCAATATCATCATCTTTTTCTACAAATGGGTCCAACTGGAACCCCATGGCTGAGGTTGAGGCAACCTGGCTTGCAGCAGAGTCGGAGGGGGATGAACTACTTCCATTATCAGGAGCATGGCCTTGTAACTCCATCTCCCTTAGTCGCAACTCATGTTCCCTTTGTAACCGTTTCTCTTCTTTCTCAGCCTCCAACCGCTTTCCATATACTTATCGCACTCTGATGTCACATACTGAATCAGAGCTTGCCCATCTAAATTCATTTCCTTTGCAGTCTGCACAGCAGCAGATCTGTATTTAGCCATATCCGCCATTTTATAGTTAACAATATGAAATACTATCCACTACCTTAACTAATGAACCAACTCTAAACACAAGACAAAGGGCAATGATATCTCAAACCACTCTCAAATTATTTTTACTATTAGATTTTACAAATACTGGGACTAGTGACTCACTTAATGTAGGGTACTAAGAACCTTTAAATCCCGGACGAGCCCCCAATTAATGTGGTGAATTAGTTGTTATTATTGGTTTAAATATTGTATTAATGGTATCTGGTGTGAGGTCAGCTATGCAAGTCCCTGAGGTTTATTAAATACAAATAAGTTTACAGGGTACCTGTCTGCTTCCACCACGACCTCACCCGATTATATATCTTCCCCTACTGAAGTGTATTGGTGTGTGTATGTTGTCTAGCAAGTGTCTAGGGTATATGCAATGTGATGAAGTGTATGAACAGGACAACAACTACACCTATTACTAATAAACAATGATTAAACAAGTCACTGAGTAAAGTTTGGAATGTAACTTATTTTTTTTTTTCAATTTATTTTCCTGTATCTAGTTATTCTTCTGACACAGGAATAATCAACTCAACATGATAATGAAATTATTTACAACCAATTATTTTACAACTGTCATTGAATCGGTGTTATCCCACAATTATTTATATGTCTCAAGCTGGGAAAATGTCAAGTATTTCTTGCTCCTAGAAAAGGGTACAAGTTTATTGAACGTTTTTGTTCCTCACTGTCTGATACACTAGCTTTTGTGAAAACTGAGAGAGTGGATTGTTTGTGATATCAATTTCCCAGACAAGTCTTATCTGAGGTCTCTGGAACCAGGCTGGTTGAAGTATGTATAAAACGCCAGCATCCACTGCCAAGACACGATTCTTCTTCTATAGGTAAATCACTGTGTAGGCACTCAGTAGTTAGGCCTCACTGCAGAACTTAGGGACAGGTGTTAGATCACCTGGGCTCACTTTCACTCGTAGATGAAACTCGCAATCAAAGAAATTTTAAACACCAATTAGTTGAATATTGCGATATATGGTAACAAATCCAGATCGCTGCTCGTGCAGAATTAGCAAACAAGACAGGACTCTTGCCTTGTCTATAACAACAACGTCCTTAGTGTAAGAAATTTTTCATCTAGTGGCCCCCTATACTCAATACTAATTGGTTTTATACAACCGTTTGTCTATTATACTACAGCCAATCAGAGACTGTTTAGTGAATAGCGTTCCTTTTCAAATAAAACTGACCTCAAATATTCAAAAATAAGGACTCCTTCCCCTTTAAACCCCACCTACGGCCGACACTGAGAACGATTTTCAAGTCCATCTGTCTTCAGTCCAACTTCTTTATTTCTTACTAGTTTTAAATACTAATACATACTTATTAATCCTGCTGTTATCTATTACACAGTCAGTACATATTTATTCTTGTATGTTTTTCTAATGCCTAGTGTCGTTTTATTTCCTACAATGCTTCAAATAAAACATTTCCTCTCCTATTCAATTTAAATTTGTAAACACGAACTAAGGTCACTCCGTCTCACACCCTATTTAGTATTACACATTCAAAAAAACATCTCACGTTAATTGCATTTTTCCTTTTATTTTTAAACTACCGTATGCATGCAGACCGAACGGCGCTTGTAATACGTCACAAAGCCAACGCTAGCAAACGGAAAATCGTTTAGGCACTACTTCGGTATACAATTTGAGCGTGCTGCTGGCGTATGGGAAGAAGCCAGTCAGACACACCCGGGCTGGTTCTATATATTAGCATTGGGAGTATAATTTCCTGGAATTTAGCGTTTGTTCTCACAGATTTTACTACAGGATTCTTCTACTATGGTTATTTTAAATTGGACAATATATGAATAGGGCAAAGCCACCACGTTTTATCAGCGATCCGCGCTGCATTTTAAAGTATGGACGATTTGCCTAAGGTACAAGCTTTTGGTAGCTCCGCCCTAAATTTTAAAAGTAACGTTAGAATGAATTGTCAAGCGGCCAAGGCACCGGTAGTGTCAGAAGAGTATAGGAGTATAGGAGGGGAAAAATAAAAAGAAAAAAAGCTACTGTCCAAAATCTATAAATAACTACGCCACTTGTATTGTATCTAAGGTACCCCAGCAACGGAGTATGAACAAATCTTAACCCGCCCACACCCTCTCACTTTTTTTCTTAGGACGGAAGTTTGACAGACAACTGTCGCTTGCTTAGAGAGAAGGGAAAACGGTGGTGTATTGTAAAAAAAAAAATAGCGTCGACTTGGAAATTTGAACTCAACTGCATTGTGCAAAAGGCAAAAGTGAAACTAAGAATATGTATTTCTTCATAAAAACGAAAGAAAGTAAATAAAAGAAATATTTTGACAATAGAGTATTGTTGTTTAATATAATATCATATAATAACCTATCGGGACGTACAACCTTGCTTTCCCTGATATGTTAGCACAGTGAAAAGAGCCCATGATAATAAAAAGGAAATAGTACAAAAATGGAAACGATGATCAAGAAGAAAATAAAACTTACATAGAAAGATGGATGCCAACAAGCGGTTTAATAATCAGTTTTAATATTTAAAATTGATCCGTAAATAACCCAGATATTGTAGAATTGTAGAGTTTTTCGGTCATATAAAAAGACATAATAGCCTGGAAAAAACAGTGATGGAAGGCATGGTCCCTGGAAAAATGGGAAGGGGTCGACGTAGACGACGGTGGACCCAGGACATCACAGAGAGTATGAACTTGTCTTTGGCTGATGCAGGTCGACTTGCCCAGAATCGTGATGCATTCAGAGCAGCTGTAATGGAGACAATGTTCTGGAAAGAATACGTCACATGATGATGATTGTAGAATTGAGACAGACTAGCAGACACACCGAAAAACCCACGCTGGTTCAGTTTTGAAAATTGTCCGCTGCAGTCAAATATTTCTAACTGGATTTGATTGGGCACCCCCATAGTTAGAAAAGAGGGGGGGGGGGGGAAGAAACTGCAGATGTGTTAGCTACGCGAACACTTTTTTTTCTACATAGTAATAGTAGGATCAGACAAGCAAACGTATTGATAAAACAAGGTGGGGTTTTTCCAAACAAAGAGGGTCAATTTCGGATGAACAGTTTCCATTGGCCAAGTAGATTAATAATAGTGATAGGGTCCAAGCTTAGAGCGCCATTTGATCAAATATAATACCAAGTGAAAGGTTGACACCAGAAGTGCAGTATTACAAGAAAAGTTTCTGCAGTCTGGACACGACGGCAATCTAAATTTGTGCCTAAGATTGCTAGCCAATCTATTCCTTGTGCATTGTTTCATTGATGTTGCGGTAAGAAATGGTTTATTAAAATTATGTAGCATAACAAAAATCTTAGGTGGTACGACTTAGCCATTTTGGAAGCATATTATAGCCTATGGAGCAAATGCATGCCTAAGGCAGATTGGGGAAGCAGTTAAAAGAAAAATTGTATTTGATAACTGATATAACATTGAATTAACTTGTAAGACCAGAAAGCTACTGGCAATATTTTGCAGATCACAGCGTTCCAAAAACCTTTGGACAAAGCATATGATGTCATTCTAAAAAAGAAAATAAATTAATAGTCAGAAAGCAACAAAAAGATGATGGTATCCCTAACTGAAGAGCAGATACCTACTGAGGGAGATGCAGTCACATAAAGTTAGAGACTGAAGCTATGGATTAGCAATGGTTGCTGATCACTAGAAATGTTTGATGATGTGTAAATAGTTAAAGGTGGAGATATATTTATAAAATATATTTAGGAAGGCATTACTTCATTGTTGCAGGGTTGAATCGCCTAATTTCCTGGGAAATATAACTGGAGATGCTGAACTCTGGGCATTCTGTCTGGTGTATGTTTTGACGCAACCAGATATCAGATGTTCCTAGGAGACCCTCTTGTGTAGAAGAGTGGACAGTAATTTCAGCGAGTTTCTTATTTACTCCAGGAGACCCTCTTGTGAAGAAGAGTGGGCAGTATCAGCAGGACGACTTCCAATTTCTACAAGACCAGAAGTTAAGCCCTGTTGTTTGGGCTTATGGCTTATTATTCTAAATTATTCTCCACACTTATTTCATTAATACATTTCGAGTGACATGATGATGACATCAGTCTCTCCTACTAGTGATAGAGTATAAGACATCAGTTAGTCAGAAAAGGGATACATTATAAGAATTTGTTTATTAAACTCTTAGTATGGACAAGAAGTCCTGCCTATTTAATTAACTGTATATACATATTGATAGATAAAACTACCTTTATTAATTGTTTTGAATTTTACTCCTGTTCCAAAAGAATTTGAGGAGCAGGAGAATAAAATTGTACAAAAGATTAATTTCAAAAACGTTAACAATTGTTTTACTTGAGTTTCTTATCTTAAGTTACAGTTGTGTATGTATGTTATCAACATCACATCATACATTCATTCCCCTAGACACTAGTCAAATAAAATAAATAGGTAAAATATTCGCAGAGTGAGATCACTGGGTGGTAGCAGTTAGGTACTCTGACAGTACATCATTGTTCCATCATTATAATCAGGGACCTACATAGCTTGACCTCACTCTGTAGACAAATAATAACAATAACTAATACTTATAACATCAAACCCACCACATATATTGGGGGCTCGTCCGGGATTTTAAAATTTTTAAAATTGTTGTATCACATAATTCTAGGATATCCCCAGGGTATTAATATTAATAACATTGCTTAGTGTGGAGAATTGAATAATTTGTCATAGCTTTTTGTTACTTAGTTAATTAGTAACATTTGTTAGTTGAGATAGCTAGTTAATTACAAATTTTGTGCGAAATGGCAGTTTTGGCCAAATATAGATCTGCTGCTATGGAAACTGCAAGAAACATGAACATGGAGGGCCAAGTCCTGATTGACTATGTCACATCAGAATGTGATAAGTTTATTGCTAGGGAAGAAAAGAGGTTAACAGAAGAGAGAAGACTACAATTAGAAGATGCCAGGGAGGCTAGAAAATTAGAGGCTGAGAGGGAGTCTGAGATCAAAAGGCTACAGTTGGAGGAAAGGAAATTAGCAGCAGAAGAAAAGAAATTTGAGGCAGAAAAAGAAGAAAAGAGATTGAAATTAGAAGCAGAGAAAGAGAAAGAAGAAAGGAGGTTAGAGGCAGAGAAAGAGAAAGAAGAAAGGAGGTTAGAAGCCGAGAAAGAAGAGAAGAGATTACAAAGGGAGCATGAGTTATGACTAAGGGAGATAGAACTTCAAGGGAATGCTCCTGAAAACGGTAACAGCTCATCGACCTCTGACTCTACTGCCAGTCAGGTAGCCTCCAACTCAGCCATGGGGTTTCATCTAGACCCCTTTGTAGAAAAGGATGATGACATCGAGAGCTTAAAGTTGTCCCAGGGACTTAGGGGAACATCTTATGAGGTATTTTCAAAGCTGAGCCAAGACGAACAGGAAGACTATGACCTTGTAAAACAGGCTCTACTAGTTCGCTATGAACATAATGGTGAGTTTTATAGAAAGAGGTTTAGGAATGCCAAGCTCCAGTCTGGGGAGACTTACCACCAATTCTCTGCCAGGTTGGAAACCTACCTGGAGAAATGGACTGCTCTGGGGAAAACCCAAGATCTTAAAGAGATGGTATTGATCAAATAATTACGAGAGTCCATGGCGCCAGACCTGAGGAAATTCCTCAGGGAACAAGGCGCAGAGAGGTTGGGGGAAGTATTAAATGTCGCTGAGAGGTATCAGGCAGCCCAGGCAGAGGTAGCTGGAGCAAAGAGAAAACAGGTAGAAAATAATAAAGCCCCTTACAACCAAACCAAATATGATAATAGAGATAAGAGTAATAGAGGGAGACCAAATTATGATAGGCCAAGAAGTGATTTCAGAGATAGAAACCCGCAATACAATGATAAGAAACCTTCCTGACCGGATGGAAGATGGTGTACATTTTGTAAGAGGGACAATCATCACACCAGGAACTGTAAAAAGAGACCTCCTCACATTGCTGCCATGAAAACGGGGAACAAGGGATTAAAGGAAAAACCTACTGGACAGCAGGAACGTTATCACCCCCCAGTTTGTGAAGATGTAGTATGTAATGAGGTCACCATAAGGTGCCTTTATGATACTGGATTGGATTTTGACTCAGTCGTGAGCTCTCACCTGGTGCACCAAGATCAATTCACCACAGAAACAGTGGAGATCCAAGGGGCAACCAAGGACGTAGCAACCATGAAACTTCCCATCGCCAGAATCAGAGTAAAAACTCGCTTTGTGGAAGGAGTGATTAGAGCAGCAATGATAAACGAACCAATCTACCCTCTACTACTGGGGTGTAAATATGTGTTCTTGGGGAATCCCAAAAGACCAGTGATCATGGCCGCAGTACAGACCAGGTCACAGTCAAATAAGGAGGAGGACAACCCAATAAATACTCATCAAGAGAAGATGAGGAAAGCACAGGCTAAGGACAAATCATTGAAGCCGTGTTTTAAGAAACTCCCAAAGTGCCATATCCCTCCTAATAAAGGAGAATTTTATATGAAGAATAAACTAATGTATAGGAAGGCCGGAAATGGTTCAAATGGTCACGGACAACTGGTGCTTCCCACTTCATATAGGGAAAAGGTGATGGAGTTAGGACATGCTATTCCCTTCAGTGGTCATATGGGAATTAGCGCAACAGGACAGCGTATAGCTTGTCTTTACTTCTGGCCAGAGATAACGGAAGATATAAAAAGCTATGTCAAATCCTGCCCAGAATGCCAAAGGGTAGCTCCAAAGCATTGGACTGCACCTGCAACTTTAGGGGAGATGCCAATCATGGGAACCCTTTTCGAAAGAGTTGCAGTGGATATTGTGGGACCTCTCACACGTACCAAGAGGAGGAACAGTTACATCCTTACTCTGGTGGACACTTGCTCTATGTGGAGAGAGGCGGTAGCCCTGTCATCAATCGACTCAAAACATGTGGCTGAGGCATTACTCACTATATTCACAAGGTTATGTTTTCCCCATCAAATCTTGACTGACAATGAATCTCAGTTCAAGGGGAGGCTAACGGAAGAAGTATTTGAAGATTTTTCAGGCCAAGCACTTTCACAAGAGTCCGTATCACCCCCAAGGGAACGGCCAAGTAGAAAGATTCAACCGCTCACTCACGAAAAACCGGATACATGGGATCAATACTTACCCGCGGCTTTGTTTGCTTATCGGGAAGTCCCCCATAACTCGACCGGAATGGCACCGGCAACACTGCTATTTGGCAGACCAATCAAAGGTCAATTGGAAGCCTTATTGAGGACATGGACAGATGAGAAGGCACAAGAAACTGTAACCTCATAATATCAGTATATAAACGAGCTGACCACACGTTTAAAAACTAGCTGGAAACTTGCAAATGATAACCTAAGACAAGCCAAGAAGAAACATGCTTCATATTACAACAAGAAAGCGAAGGATAGTCAGCTTGCTGTGGGGGAGAAGATTCAAAAGGTTCTGGAGAATCATACAGACGTGTTAACGGACAAACCGGGGCACACAAACTTGTTGGAATATGACATGAAACTACTAGACCCAACACCCATCTGTATGAGAGCCTATTCTATCCCATTCGCAAAAGAAAAAGCTTTGAAAGAGGAGATTGAGTATCTGTTACAAGAAGGGATTATTTATCACAGTGAATCTCCGTATAGCTCCAGTGTGGTGATGTTGAGAAAACCATCTGGAGAACATAGACTGTGTATAGATTACAGGAAACTGAATGCTGTCACAGAAAGTCAGGTGGATCCATTACCTGATACTAACCAACTGTTTCCCAGGCTGAACAAGGCAAAATATTTTTCCAAGGTAGATCTCAGTAAGGGATATTACCAAATTCCCGTGAAGCCTGAGATCCGACCTTATCTGGCGTTTAGCACATCGGAAGGGCACTATAAGTTTAACATGTTACCGTTTGGATTGAAGAATGCCCCGAGTGTGTTTTCCAGAATGATGCGAAAGTTGTTGGATCCCCTGAAAAACCCATGTATAACAAATTTCATGGATGATATCCTCATTGCTACGGAAACATTTGAAGAACACGTTAACTCTTTGAATATGCTATTTGATAGACTCAGAGAGGCAAATTTAACTGCTAGACCAACAAAATGTTGTATTGGATGCAAGGAATTGGAATTCTTGGGACATACGGTACATCAGGGTAGCATGACCCCTGACCCCAAGAATCTGGAGAAATTACAGAGAGCACCCAGACCCCAGACTAAAGAAGGATGTGCGATCCTTTGTTTCACTCTGTGGGTTTTATCAAAAGTACATTAAAAACTTTAACTCTGTGTGTGCGCCTCTGACTGATTTAACTCGCAAAGGAAACCCAGATAAAGTTGAATGGTCGGCAGAATGTGAATTGGCAAATAACGAGTTAAAGGAAATACTCACCAGCAAGCCTATATTGAAATTACCTGATTTGAGTCAGGAATTCGTGGTACGAACGGACGCTAGTAATGTGGGCCTGGGGGTTACTTTGTTACAAAGGTCCTCTTCACCAGCGGGGGAATTGAACCCAGTTGCTTATGCCAGTCGCAAATTAAACCGAGCAGAACAAAATTACTCAACAATTGAAAAAGAATGTTTGGCTTTAATCTGGGCGATCAATAAGTTCCAGATTTATTTATATGGTAGAACATTTGTGGTACAATCAGATCATCAGCCATTAGTATTTTTGGCACAGGCAAAACATGGAAATGCCCGTTTATTAAGGTGGTCTCTTCGCATTCAACCATATTCGTTTACCATTGAATACATTCCGGGATCGCAAAATGTTGGGGCAGATTTTTTGAGCAGACACCCTCCTGCAGACACCCCGGATATTCATAAAGCCTAGTTGAGTTAATTGGATCGGGATTGTTCAAACAGATTATAATCTGCATTGGGATGCAGACTTTTAAGAGGGGAGGTGTGTGATAAAGTCAGTTTGAACACCCCTCCTCAAATTATGTATAAAATATTATTCTATGGATTCTGCTACTATGGTTATTTTAAATTGGACAATATATGAATAGGGCAAAGCCACCACTTTTTGTCAGCGATCCGCACTGCATGTTAAAGTATAGACGATTTGCCTAAGGTACAAGCTTTTGGTAGCTCCGCCCTAAATTTTAAAAGTAACGTTAGAATGAATTGTCAAGCGGCCAAGGCACCGGTAGTGTCAGAAGAGAATAGGAGTATAGGAGGGGAAAAATAAAAAAAAAAAAAAGCTACTTTCCAAAATCTATAAATAACTACGCCACTTGTATTGTATCTAAGGTACCCCAGCAACGGAGTATGAACAAATCTTAACCCGCCCGCACCCTCTCACTTTTTTTCTTAGGACGGAAGTTTGACAGACAACTGTCGCGTGCTTAGAGAGAAGGGAAAACGGTGGTGTATTGTAAAAAGAAAAAAAAATGGCGTCTACTTGGAAATTTGAACTCAACTGCATTGTGCAAAAGGCAAAAGTGAAATTAAGAATATGTATTTCTTCATAAAAACGAAAGAGAGTAAATAAAAGAAATATTTTGACAATAGAGTATTGTTGTTTAATATAATATCATATAATAACCTATCGGGACGTAGAACCTTGCTTTCCCTGATATGTTAGCACAATGAAAAGAGCTCATGATAATGAAAAAGAAAAAGTACAAAAATGGAAACGATGATAAAGAAGAAAATAAAACTTAGATAGAATGATGGATGCCAACAAGCAGTATAATAATCAGTTTTAATATTTAAAATTGATCCGTAAATAACCCAGATATTGTAGAATTGTAGAATTTATCGGTCATATAAAAAGACATAATAGCCTGGAAAAAAAACAGTGATGGAAAGCATGGTCCCTGGAAAAAATGGGAAGGGGTCGACCTAGACGACGGTGGACCCAGGACATCACAGAGAGTCTGAACTTGTCTTTGTCTGATGCAGGTCGACTTGCACAGAATCGTGATGCATTCAGAGCAGCTGTAATGGAGACAATGTTCTGGAAAGAATACGTCACATGATGATGATTGTAGAATTGAGACAGACTAGCAGACACACCGAAAAACCCACGCTGGTTCAGTTTTGAAAATTGTCCGCTGCAGTCAAATATTCTTGAATGGATTTGATTGGGCACCCCCATAGTTAGAAAAGAGGGGGGGGGGAAGAAACTGCAGATGTGTTAGCTACGCGAACATTTTTTTTTCTACATAGTAATAGTAGGATCAGACAAGCAAACGTACTGATAAAACAAGGTGGGGTTTTTCCAAAAAAAGAGGGTCAATTTCGGATGAACAGTTTCCATTGGCCAAGTAGATTAATAATAGTGATAGGGTCCAAGCTTAGAGCGCCATTTGATCAAATATAATACCAAGTGAAAGGTTGACACCAGAAGTGCAGTATTACAAGAAAAGTTTCTGCAGTCTAGACACGACGGCAATCTAAATTTGTGCCTAAGATTGCTAGCCAATCTATTCCTTGTGCATTGTTTCATTGATGTTGTGGTAAGAAATGGTTTATTAAAATTATGTAGCATAACAAAAATCTTAGGTGGTACGACTTAGCCATTTTGGAAGCATATGACAGCCTATGGAGCAAATGCATGCCTAAGGCAGATTGGGGAAGCAGTTAAAAGAAAAATTGTATTTGATAATTGATGTAACATTGAATTAACTTGTAAGACCAGAAAGCTACTGGCAATATTTTGCAGATCACAGCGTTCCAAAAACTTATGGACAAAGCATATGATGTCATTCTAAAAAAGAAAATAAATTAATAGTCAGAAAGCAACAAAAAGATGATGGTATCCCTAACTGAAGAGCAGATACCTACTGAGGGAGATGCAATCACATAAAGTTAGAGACTGAAGCTATGGATTAGCAATGGTTGCTGATCACTAGAAATGTTTGATGATGTGTAAATTGTTAAAAGTGGAGATATATTTATAAAATATATTTAGGAAGGCATTACTTCATTATTGCAGGGTTGAATCGCCTAATTTCCTGTGAAATATAACTGGAGATGCTGAACTCTAGGCATTCTGTCTGGTGTATGTTTTGACGCAACCAGATATCAGATGTTCCTAGGAGACCCTCTTGTGTAGAAGAGTGGGTAGTAATTTCAGCGAGTTTCTTATTTACTCCAGGAGACCCTCTTCTGAAGAAGAGTGGGCAGTATCAGCAGGACGAATTCCAATTTCTACAAGACCAGAAGTTAAGCCCTGTTGTTTGGGCTTATCGCTTATTATTCTAAATTATTCTCCACACTTATTTCATTAATACATTTCGAGTGACATGATGATGACATCAGTCTCTCCTACTAGTGATAGAGTATAAGACATCAGTTAGTCAGAAAAGGGATACATTATAAGAATTTGTTTATTAAACTCTTAGAATGGACAAGAAGTCCTGCCTATTTAATTAACTGTATATACATATTGATAGATAAAACTACTGTTACGGTATATGATATTAACGCCGTCTGCTAAAGGTTACCAGACGTGCAATTGTAAAGGTTAAGACATTTAATATATTGCGATAGATGTTTCAATTACTGAACGCTTCATACACGATCGATTATGACGTGTATAGCGTTGTTTAGGACACAGTCGGTAACTAAGAAACGCTACCCTTTTCACATTGACCGTCAAGCTGTTAAGACGCGTCTGACTCTCCTTCCAATGTTGGGCATGGTATTGCCATACAGATATATTTTATGCAAGTACGGACATGGGTCAGTCCATTGCTATTACGAAGATTTGAAATGATTAAAGGTCAGTACGAAAGTGAAAATTAAGGAAGGATGAATTACAGTCCATAGTATTTGATTTTGCCAGACTCATAGACTCACTGTCGGCCGTTGGAAAACCCCAACCGCGCGTGCATACAGCTATGACAATCTGCATACAGTAATTTGATTATTGGACAAGGACTGATAGGATATCTACATATATATGCCATATATTTTCAAGTTATATAATATGTACCTTTGTGATCAACATGCATGAATCGTCTTGACGTGTAAACTGTATTAAATATTTGTGGACTCAATGGAACCGACTTATCACGTCAATCGTATTCCAAGGTTCAATTATTGTTCAGAATCTTCCACCCCTGCATTCGCGTAATCTTACATAGAAGGCACGATACACGATCACTCAAGAATATCAAGAAGATAAAACAATGGCCAGACATTTATAACTGTTTTATTAATATCACATGGAACATTGTTCAGAGCTAACCAAACCACGCCTTGCAACACACCACTTGCAACAGTGGTGCCCGGTGTCTGGGGACGAGAAAACAACCAAAAACAAAAATTTTTTTGAATGACTTTCGAAGGAAAATATTTACGATCAGTTTTCGATCACATGATCCAGCTGAAGATGACGTGGAACTCAGTCTAATGCCTAACAACGCGACGTCACTGAAATTCGTGTAGGTGAAACTATCGGAGAAACTGAAGTCGTTCTTTTAAGCCTAACCAAGGGAAAAATAAGTCATTTGAAGCAGACACAAGAAATGGACTACAGGAGCAGGCAGTCAGGGGCATTAGCCTAGCTGTTGACGACCTATAGCACTGATCGAGGCAACGGGAAAGATAAGTCTAGCTGTTTAAATTGTCGTCATTGCAAAACCGTAATACTGAGTCCATTTTGCTTTGATCAGGCATGTCTATGTATTTTCATGTATATATGTTAAATTTGTTTTCCATCGTATGTATTTGTTGTTAATTCGTGGGAGGCAGGGAGGATGAACTGAAATTAAATTCTGCGGCTCTCACGATGCCTGAATTAATTTCGGTCGTTTCTTAGGGCAGTTAAACGATTGCACCTTTGGAAACCCCATTGAGGTTTGACATTGGACTTGTTGTCCAAATCTGCTATCGTTTGACGATTTTGCGTTAGCTGTACTGTCCCGTAGATAATTGGTGTATTTTATTCGTATTCAGTTAATAATTTTATTCAGTTCTGTACCATGTTCGTTACTATTTCGTCCATTCTCCTCTGACTATCATTTATTTTATGATTATTAAATTTTCGTCCGTTATGAGTCCTGTGACGTCATCATTTTTCGCAGTCATTTTTTTTGTGTGTACCTTGAATATTCAGTTGACCTCCGGTCAGACCTTGACCCTTCATTTGGTCTGTGACATTTCCGCTTATTTTATTTAGTTCATAAATTCATTTTTAATTGTGAAAATGTCTTGTTTGCGTCTTGACATTGTTTGTACCCTTTAGTTGCATCATTGCTTGTCTGTCCTCATAATATATATTAATATTACATTAATAATATGATAATTATATGCAATAATACACTTGTAATTTAATTTAATTAATTTTTTCTAAAATTTAAGGTTAATATGGGACATTGCATAATTATGCAGTGATAGTCCAAGAAAGTAGCACTACAATTTATAATAGATGCCTAGGGCATAATAATATAATATATATATTGACAAAATAAACTAATCTTATATCTACCTTTGAGGTAATAGACCCATTGTATATTATTTAATATACTTTTCTTGTACTAAGAGAGTGACTTAGTACATTGAATAATATAATTACTAGGAATTATACCCAACATTATTGGATATTGAGATTAATTGTGTGATATAATTACCTTATATTTAACAGATATCATAACTATTTATGATATAGTATTATTTAGATACAATATTGTTACAAAATATTGTCTATTAGTTGAACTTAGACATTAAGTTCAGTACTATTGTGATTACTTATATTGAATATTTCTAAGTTGAGTAAGTATACTAATTACTCTGAAGCTACTATTGACTATTTTAATCAGTAATTATCAATAATTACTTACAGATAAAAGTCAAAATGCTTACTATAGACCATTTCGTTAAGATTGGTCGTGAATATGGTTATAAATCTCAAGAACTTCGTCAGTTTGCTGAATCAGAATGGAAAAATATGAAAGAGAGAAGAAGAGAAAAGAGAAAAAAGCTGCATTAAAGAAAGAGGAAGCAGAACTTGAGATGAAGCAAATTGCCAAGGAAAATAGATTGAGAGAGATTGCTCAACGTGAAAGAGAAGAGCAAAGAACAATCGCCAAACAGGAAGAAGAGAATAAATTGAAACGAGAGGAAATTATTTTACAACAAGAAATGGAATTGGCGCGTATTAAATTGGAGACAGCAAGATTACAAGCACAAAGTGCTGATGCAAACCAGAATAATAACGCACAAAATGGATCATCATCCAGCCAACCAAAACACTTCTACAACTTTAAATTACCCATTTTCAACTTGAACGTCGACGACCTTTCATCGTTCCTGGCACGTTTTGAACAGACTTGCAAATCTAACCATTTGCCTGAAGAGTCATGGGTACTCAAATTAAATGAATTCTTGGTTGGAGAACCATTGACAGCTTCTCAAAATGCTGACCCATCAATAGCTAATAACTACGGTGCTATTAAGTCCTTGCTTTTACGAAGGTTTCACCTGGACGAGGAACACTGTAGGTTGAAATTTAAGGGAATTTTACCTGAATCTCCAAGGGATTTTGCAGGATTCATTGCGAACATACGCAATACATTTAATAGATGGGTTGAACTGGCAGAAGTCAACAAATCATACGACAAATTAGTTGATTTACTACTGCGGGATAAGGTATTATCTTCAGTTAGCCAGCCATTTTTTGCATATTTGCAGGAGCGTAAACCAGGTACTATGGATGAGTTAGAAAAAATTTCTTTAAACTACTGTTCGGCACACCCGAATGCAACCATTTCTAACTCCTCATTAAGAGAACCTCTACCTGTGGCGTCTAATATGGCCTACAATCACAATAACAAACAAAGACATCACAGTGTAGACAGAAGCAGGTTCCAAAGAAATCACAATGTTAACTTTCAGAAGGGACATAATAATGATTTCAACAATAAAAATGAGTTCAACAGAGGTAGATCACGAGATAGAAATTATTCACCTCAAACAAACTACCACAATGGTCAACATAACACTCATTATAATCGATCACATACTCCCAATAATAATAGTAACTGGAATGGTAATAATCATGGCTCGAGACATCGAGATAATAGTTACTATAGAGAACGACGAGATAATTCTAACAATTATACTCGGAATCGATCTCATTCTCGGGGATCATCTCATTACAACCATAATACAGGGGCGGCAGTTACAAATAATACTACCCCTATAGCTCAGGTCCCACTCGACAATAATACAACACAGTCTTCTGCTGCATGTTTTGCTATTAATTATAATGTGGCAAATAGTTGCCAGCAATGCAATCTTATTTTTCAGAAGGCGAAAGAAACAGTGCTTAACTGCGGACATATTATACCACAGGTAGGTCTTGCAGTCAACGATGGAACAGGCCTATTAATTTTTAACAGGGGATTAGTTAATGGATCCGTCGTCTCAGTGTTGAGGGATTCGGGATCCACAACGATTGGTGTAAGACAGTCGCTGGTACATCCTAGCTGTGCAACGGGGGAATATGTCCGTTGCATGACTTTTGGTGGAACAATAGAGTTTTACCCCACAGCTATTATTCATGTTCACACACCTTTTTTCACAGGCAACGTAAAAGTATGTATGCTAAAGAAGCCTATAGCTGATTTGATGGTTGGTCGTATACACGGCAGTAAAGATTGTACCCCAGATGAAATTATAGAATGGGAGAAACATAACCTATGCACTGGAAACGCCGTGACGACTAGAGCGCAGACTCAACTCATGGAAAAAGTTGATGATAATAAAATGGATGCAGACAACCAAGAGGAATTTGTAGTCAATTCACCTATTGACAGGGAAACATTTGCAACCAAACAAAAAGAGGATAAATCTTTAAAAAAAATTTTTAAATTGGTTGATAAAGTTGACAATCTATCCTCAGGTAATAATAACAAACATTGTTTTGTTATTAAAAATGACATATTGATTAGATATTTTAATGACAAATCACAAATGAAACAACAAGTTATGGTCCCATATACTTTTAGACGGTACATTCTTCAACATGCACATGACTCACATTGTGCTGGACATATGGGATATACTCGAACACGATCTCGAGTACTGTCTTCATTCTTTTGGCCAGGGGTGTCAAGAGATATTTCGCAGTATGTACGTTCCTGTACTACATGCCAAGAAGTGAAAGCACGTGGAGCTTTTCACACGGCGCCTATTCAGGCTTGCGATATCTCAGTGAGACCTTTTGACAAAATGGCAATAGACATTATTGGTCCATTGCTACCATCGGCCAGAGGACATAGATTCGTCCTTACGTGCATTGATTTGTGCACACGATGGCCAGAAGCTATCCCATTAAAGACCACCACTACCACAGATGTAGCTGATGCACTACATCTCATCTTTTCTAGAATAGGGTTTCCTAGAAAACTTTTATCAGACCATGGGTCACAGTTTATATCTGACACCATGAAGGAAGTCATGAAAACTTGGGACATTGATAGGAATTTAAGTAGTATTTATCATCCGATGAGTAATGGTGCGGTTGAAAGACTTAACCGTACACTTAAACAACTACTACATAAGGTTACTACTAAGCACCCTCATGACTGGGACAGAGCACTCCCAGCTGTTCTATTTGCTTATCGGGAGGTACCGCATGAACAAACTGGCTTCTCTCCCTTTGAATTAGTTTTTGGTGCTCCCCCAAGAGGTCCTATGGGACTAATAAAAGACTTATTAATTGACGACGAGATGACTCAGGACACTCAGTCATCTTACGAGTACGTGATTAATCTTCGGAAGAACATTATTGAGTCTTGCCAGTTGGCAACAGCTTCTTCTGAGGCTGCAAAAGCTAAGGCTCGATCTCTACAAAATAGGTCTCGACGATTACGCCAATTATTCCCAGGCGACGAGGCTTATGTGTTACTTCCTCACAATAACAATAAATTATTGATATCTTGGAATGGTCCTTACAAAGTCATTGATAAAATTTCCGACGTCGATTACGTCTTAGATATCAAGGGACACAAAAAGATATTTCATATTAACATGCTCAAGCAATTTCATACACGTCCTGAACACTTACAGTCAATTTTTCATGAACTAGATGGCAACACAGTATCCACTTGTCATTATATTAACTTATCTGTCATCCAGGAAGAAGAATCTTCTTTTCCTGAGGTACAGTTACCGTTACCTGTACCAGTAGTTCAACCTACTGAATCTTGGCGGGATGTAACCATCTCTTCAACGGTTACACCGCAACAGCGTCTACAGATTGCTAATCTATTACAATCTTATCCAGATGTGTTGACCGACGTCCCGGGTCGCACATCGGCTATCAGTCATGACATTACTCTCAATGATGATACACCTATTCGTGTACATCCCTATTCTGTTCCTTTACATTTCCTTGCTAAAACTACTAAGGAACTTGAACAGATGTTGTCTCTGGGAATCATTGAGACTAGTAATTCGCCATTCTCTTCTCCATTAGTGATTGTCCGGAAGAAGGACAATAACATTAGACTATGCGTTGATTATAGAAAATTAAATGCAAAGACTATAGTTGACAGCGAACCACATCCACTTATCGACGACTTACTGCCACGTCTATCTAACGCAACTATATTTAGTAAGATAGACTTAACTAAAGGTTATTGGCAGATACCACTGACCGAAAAGGCTAAGTACTACACCGCATTTTCCACGCCACAAGGTCTATACCAGTGGAACGTGATGCCTTTTGGGCTTGTTAATGCGCCAGCTACCTTCATTCGCCTGATGCGACAAATTTTATCAGGTAGACCAGACGTTATTACATATATTGACGACATATGCTTGTTTAGTTCGTCGTTTGAGGAACATGTTTCGGGACTTAGATATGTTTTCGATACTCTAAGGAATTATCATCTAACTGCTAAACCTACAAAGGTGCAAATCGCGTGTAATGAGATAACCTTTTTGGGACATATCATTGGATCGGGATATATCCGAACGTTACCTAGTAAAGTCTCAAAAATTCTAAACATAGCAGTTCCTCAGACGAAGAAACAGGTCAGGAGTTTGTTAGGACTTGTTCAATATTACAGTAGATTCATACCTAACTTGTCATCCATCACGGCTGTATTGTCTTCATTGTTAAAAAAAGATATGCCGGTGAAGGTGACATGGACTGATACATGCAATGAAACTTTCAACAAAATTATAAATTTGTTCTCACATGAACCAATTTTAAGACTTCCCGATGCTTCCAAAAGATTTTTCTTACGAACAGATGCTAGTAACTACGGCATTGGTGCATGCCTGCTCCAGAACCATGATGGCATTCTACACCCCACCTTATATATATCAAGAAAGCTGAAGCCGGCGGAAACGAAGTATTCAACAGTCGACAAGGAACTTTTGTCTGTGATCTGGGCAATAACGAAGCTGGAAAAATTCTTACTCGGTGCTCCCTTCACCATACAGACGGACCAACGTGCGGTCGCATCCTTGCGTCGATCCAACCACAAAAGCCAGAAACTTGCCAGATATTCAATCATCCTACAACCATTTGAGTTCTCTATTGAACATATTCCTGGCACTGAAAATTGTGTGGCAGATGCATTGTCACGTAATCCTATTGACGACGAATAATCAATATTGACACTCTTAAACTACATCAATCAATACTACAGTGGATTGAACGAAGTATCAACTATAAAGGAACTAACCTTGCCTTCAATTTAAACTGTATAAACACTATATGCATCACAGAATTGAATTAAAAGACAATCAAGGTATATATAGACATTCGAACTTCGTCTAATGTCCATACACGATATACGAATATCATTGAACAATCATGGAACAATATCTGACGACAAACCGAACTGATGTTCCTGTGTATACTTAATTCTTGGATGCTAGGATAAATGACATTTCTTTCCAACGTAAACGTTTGAACATTGTTGCCTAAAAGAATTCATCAGGATCAAGACTACGGATGGATCATCATATCCTATACTAATTAATTAGTTAACTTAACTTCTTAATTGAATTATTATCAATAAAATGAAATGTGAGAAAAAAAAAAAATGAAATGAAAGAACAAAAAAAAAAAAAAGAGAACGAAATACTAAAAGAAGAAATTATGAAAAGAGAAAATAAATCTCACACAAGTATTAGATTAATAATTTTTTTTTTAATGTACCTATACGTTATTTAGTTAGTTAAATTAGATAGTTATTATTCACTAACACTTAACACACACAATTAAGTTAAAACTTATATTCGAATTTCTTTCTATTTCTTCTCACTTAGTTTGTCTTATCTCATAACATCGCATTACATTAGAACCTTAATAATTTAACTCTTAATTTAATTAATTAATTTAATTTTAATTAGTCAAATTAATTCCTATATGACATACTAATACGACAGACCTTACTTTAATTTAATTTTACCATTCACTATTAACATTGGACATTTATTTAGTTGATATAATAATATGTATAATATTGATATATAATGTGATTTAGGTTAGATGACTATGACAAATAGTTAGTTGACATGACCGCAACACGGTTCTACTCAGAACATCGTCGGCCATATGTCACAATTGTGTTAAATTTTTTTTTTTTTTTTTTTTTTTTTTTTTGAAAAATTGTTAAGTCGGATAGATATTGAAAAAAAATCTATCGATTTTTTTTTCCCCGGTGTACAGGGAATTGTTACGGTATATGATATTAACGCCGTCTGCTAAAGGTTACCAGACGTGCAATTGTAAAGGTTAAGACATTTAATATATTGCGATAGATGTTTCAATTACTGAACGCTTCATACACGATCGATTATGACGTGTATAGCGTTGTTTAGGACACAGTCGGTAACTAAGAAACGCTACCCTTTTCACATTGACCGTCAAGCTGTTAAGACGCGTCTGACTCTCCTTCCAATGTTGGGCATGGTATTGCCATACAGATATATTTTATGCAAGTACGGACATGGGTCAGTCTATTGCTATTACGAAGATTTGAAATGATTAAAGGTCAGTACGAAAGTGAAAATTAAGGAAGGATGAATTACAGTCCATAGTATTTGATTTTGCCAGACTCATAGACTCACTGTCGGCCGTTGGAAAACCCCAACCGCGCGTGCATACAGCTATGACAATCTGCATACAGTAATTTGATTATTGGACAAGGACTGATAGGATATCTACATATATATGCCATATATTTTCAAGTTATAATATGTACCTTTGTGATCAACATGCATGAATCGTCTTGACGTGTAAACTGTATTAAATATTTGTGGACTCAATGGAACCGACTTATCACGTCAATCGTATTCCAAGGTTCAATTATTGTTCAGAATCTTCCACCCCTGCATTCGCGTAATCTTACATAGAAGGCACGATACACGATCACTCAAGAATATCAAGAAGATAAAACAATGGCCAGACATTTATAACTGTTTTATTAATATCACATGGAACATTGTTCAGAGCTAACCAAACCACGCCTTGCAACACACCACTTGCAACAACTACCTTTATTAATTGTTTTGAATTTTACTCCTGTTCCAAAATAATTTGAGGAGCAAGAGAATAAAATTGTACAAACGATTAATTTCAAAAAAAGTTAACAATTGTTTTACTTGAGTTTCTTATCTTAAGTTACAGTTGTGTATGTATGTTATCAACATCACATCATACATTAATTCCCCTAGACACTAGTCAAATAAAATAAATAGGTAAAATATTCGCAGAGTGAGATCACCGGGTGGTAGCAGTTAGGTACTCTGACAGTACATCATTGTTCCATCATTATATTCAGGGACCTACATAGCTTGACCTCACTCTGTAGACAAATAATAACAATAACTAATACTTATAACATCAAACCCACCACAGGGTTAATCGTCTCCAAATTGTCGCCACAGTATTTAGAACAGAATATGTGGGGGAAATGTAATAATTAACATCTAGAAAAGGAGACAAGAATGACATAGAAAAGACGGTTGTGCAGTCTAACAAATAGATGATTAAATAATGTAAGCATTTAGTCGTTGGACAAGATCATAAATTGATGGTTGGATAACATAAGAAATAAATGATTAAACGCCGTAAGAAATTGATGGTTGGACAACATAAGAAATAAATGATAGGACAACGGAAGAAATACATAGTTACACAAGATTGGTTTTAGACCATCTTCATTGCGCACGGACAAATTCATCAGTCCTCCGATCTCCTTCCTTATATCATACAAGGAGGATCTCAGCACAGTGTACAAACTCCGTAGCAGCGGCGAGGATCCCAATGTGTGGGTAGGTTTCCGTATCTGGTACCTTTAGAATTAGAGGCTACTCCGACCTCAGTTGGACAAGATAAGAAATTGAATAACATTAAAACTACATGGTAAGATAACTCAAGAAATACATGGTTGAACAACATAAAGACATGGATGATTGGACAACATAAGAAAATACATGATTGAACAACATAAGAAATACATAACTGGACAACATAAGACACAGATGGTTGCATAACATAAGAAATAGATGGGAAACACTTTTGAAGAGATAATTGGTAAGCAGAAAAAAACGTAACTGACAACTGCTTAAACAGAAACAACCAAAAATTTAAACCCTCAGGCTTTAGAGATTACTAGTAACTAGTAACATACAAATAGTTGCACAAGCTACGCTGAAAGTAGTCAGCTGAGGGTTGGAATGGAATCAATATATTGTCTTGTCAAAATCTTAAGTGATCATAACATAACGGTAGGACTAAACAAAAAAAGAAGAATAATAATAAAGCTAACTTACATATAAAAAATATTTATAAGGTAGTCAACTGTGAAGTGGATAAGATATGGATGGGTTTGAAAAAAAAAAAAAAATTACCACAGTTCCCCTCAACTTCCTCGATTTTTAGTGGATAAGATAGTATACTTCACTGTAGGGGAGTGAATTGATAAGAGATTTCACCTAGCATCATCGTCATCATCATCAGGTGTCATCTTCACATCGAAGGTCGGCTACAAAGGATTTCCAATGTCTTTTCTCTTTTGTCTTGATGGTGCACTCTGATAGACTCTTTCCTGTGCATTTCGTGTCCATCTCTTATTTAATAATGTAATTCGTACGTCGTCTGAACTTTATTTGGTGCGTGACCAAGTCTCGTCCTCGCGTGTTTTTGCCTTCCCTAACTCAAGAGCGGAGTAATTTATCCATTTTAACAGCTGGGTACCGAGCTACTTTTACTTCATCAGATGTTGTTGTTGCTGTAAGACATTTGTATATACGTTAACACTGATTATCCGAATGTCATTTAAGTGGCGTTAGTGTCCTCGATAGCGTAAAGCGCTAAGACAGAAAAGCCATAAATAGTGTCAATAGAATCTATTCAAACGAACATACCCGGAATGTTGGCTCGTCATAAAAGAGTTTCTATTACCCAATAATGAGAAAGCGCTGTTTCATGCAATACATTCCACGACTAACTGGCTAATCTCGTGTATGACACTGACTGCTTTAAGACGATACCGATGCTCGATTTTCTAGCAAGCAAACATGACACTTCGATTCTGCTTCATCAACAAGAAATAGACCCTCCTCAAATAGTCGAATATCTGGAAATCATAACCATGAGCGGAGTGACTAAAAAAAAAAATATCTGTCTGAATACACGTCGAGTTACACGCTTGCGGGGTTAATGACCTTTCACTATTTGAATAGAACATACATTTGAGGTATTTAAAAATATAAATATCTCCCAGCATGTAAGATGTGGCTAATGTACACACAACACTCCACAACTATGATTTGTGCTTTTGAAAGATTTTCATCAGAACGAGTTCTCTGGACAATTAGGAAATAATTCAGTGGACACCAAGTGTGTGTTAATTAGTAATATAAATGGTTAAGTAATACGTGTTTTCGCATATTTTTGAAGCTTATGGTAACGCCTTTTTGTAGTTCAAATATTTAGTGTCAAACAGGTTATTAGAAAAATGTAGTTCACAATTTACGAGCATAATCATCATCAATATTTTTCAGGTCCCTATTGAGCATAGGTTTTCAACAACAACACGTGAAACCTTCTTGTCCTGTGCCATCCATTCCAGATCTTGTCATCTCTTCTGTATCCACTTTCTTATCTGTCTCAACTTCTATTCTCCATGTGTCGTTTTGGTCGTCCTCTATTTTGTATGCTCTAAGGATTTCAGAATTGGGAATACCTTGTAAGGCTGTTAACCGGTTTTCTGAATGTGTGTCCTATCCAACGCCAACGTCTTCCCCTCACACATCCTGTTCCACTGGTGTTTGAATTGTTTCATCAGTTCCATATTAGTGATCGTGTCATACCCCATTTTTCTGTGACGTCTGCTTTTTGGTATAAAAATTAGTCTATAAACTATTAAATATACTCGTCAAAATAATGGCGGGAAAGAACTAAAGCAAACGTCTTAACTTTTCAGCATCTGCAGCAAATTTAGAAGACTGAGGAACTTATTTTCTTGGTTCTGAATGAAGTTATTTTACTCATTTTTGTAACGTTTTGAAAAACAGAAAGTGTATAGCTTTGTTTTTTTTTTTTTTTTTTTTTTAAGGGATGTAATTTCTCCTCTTCTCTGTCAAAGGGGAATAAAAAAAGTTGTTGGCTTTTTCCACGGGATATCTTCTCCTTCCTTCTTCCTCGTTCGCCTTCAGACTTCCACATTTATGACTCTAATAAAGGCAGTAGTCAACCCAAGGTTCCCGACATCTCCAAACAGTTTTTCGTTGACAGAAGTGGGTTGTTGCCATATGCTACTCCGTTCATTACTGTAGGCTGGGCAATACTGCAGGAGGTGTTCGACCGTCGTCAGGCTGGTACCGCAGGTGCAGAGATCTGTTGCACCAATCTTGAATTTGTGGTATAGATGGTATATAATTAACCCTTTATCAAAAGGAAACAATCAAAGAACAAAAGACAGCATAACAATAAAATATATTGTATATTTTCTGAAACTTTATTATAAGTTTTCTATTAATTACTTAAAATATAGTTGAAAATTTGGTGCGAAAAAAGATGTGCGCTATATCAAGCATCGGTGTAGTTAGGGGCAAATACTAACTGTGCTCGACTTTTACATAATTTCCAGACTGCAACAAAAAGTTTGTGTGGGACAGGACGGACGTTCTTAAAAGAATTATATAGTAAAAAACACTACACGGTTTGACGGGTTTTTAATTATAGTGTGCTCTTTCTGTTACAAGTCGTAAATACGGCACTATTTCTACTTTGATCATGTTATTATAGGTCAACGTCATCAGGTCTTTGAAGTAAAAATTGTATGGACGCAATAAATATGAACCCATGGGGCAACCTTCCCAAATGACACGGAGAGAAGTGATATTGATCTAATGGACCGGCAATTGACTAATTAACTAATAGTTCTTTTATGACAACATTTCTCGTAAATGTTCGAGTATGTTTTTAAATCTTTCCCTGGTAGACTGTGTCCTGGATATATACTTTAAGATTGGTTGGGTTCCTTCCTCTCGTGAGCGCTACATAAAGTTGGCCATGAGCAAAGACTGGTTCTGGTAGGTATACACCTACATGATCAAACGACTGTCCCTGCGCTTTGTTGATTGTCATGGCAAAAGCCAAAATCACAGGAAACCGACGACGTCACAAGATGAAAGGAAGGGCGGTATCGCTTGGCTCTAACGTCTGCTATTCCTACTTGTTTACTAATTGTCCATGACCCACTTTCATGTGTCAGGACTGAAGAACTCTCTTTCGTACTTCCGCTGACAAAGAGTTGTTGCATAATATACATTTCCTTTTATAGAATGCTGCTTTCTCCTCTATAATACATACGACTTATAAGAAATGAAAGCCATTGAAAACAAAATATGTACTAATTATAACCCATCAGAGGTTAAACAGGATATTTCTCATCATCAAATTAAAAAATATATATATATATTCTACGCTTCACTAATCAGATGCGTCATCAGCGCAATGTTGTTATCATGCCCAGGTATTTACGCGAAATATATCTCTGTGGCCTCTTAACAAGTCAAGAATATACTTGGTGTCTTTTTGAATCTATTGACCTGTTTTAAAAATGTTTCATTTACATCGTTTGTGCATACCGAAGAATATTAGCAAGAAAAGAGCGCAGTTTCAGGGGTCGTGCAATTTAGTACAATGGTCATAAGCGCACCACCTTTACGTAATTTTCACACTGCAATTTTGATGGGAAAAAGTTAATGCTGGATGTTGTTTAGGGATGTAATTAATTTTTGTTCATCAAAGTGAAACAATTAAGCGACAAATCGAAATAATAACAACAAAATTTGACACTTTAGTATGTGTTTTTTATTTTATTTATTATTTACATTAAAACTGCAACTTTCGTGGGAATAAAAAAGATTCGCGTTATATTAAGAATGGATTCTACGGAGTCCGTGTATAGAACCTGAAATTTAAATTTACCTGATATAATACCGACTAAGCTATCATGCACCAAATTAATATAGTGTGAATATTTAAAATAAAAGTGTAAGACAACATTTTGGCTGTTGCAAGTTGTAATGTTTTTGTTTTATTGTGTTCTTTTAATATTTTTTTTTTTAGATTCTTGCGACTAAAGAAAACAAAATCGTGTTACAAATGTTTTAATTGTACCGTGTATTTTAACTTTTCTAAAAGCAGTCGGTTCCTTTGAAAGCAAAACTAAGTATACAAAGGTGGTATATGAATATGTTTATATCCTTATCTAGTTTGGCTTCCAAAGGTTGTTATGGCCGGGAGTTGTAGTGAGGATAAGCTCTCACTGCAGATAAATGCTTCTATGGCACGCGTCTCAAGTTGCCTCTGACAACCAAGTCCAGCTCCCGGTCTTCACGTGAGGCCCAATTTGAGCCCGACGGAACTGTTTCCACTGACGGGAGAAGGGGCAAAGGCGAGCAACTGGCGCCTTAACACCAGCAGATTCGGGCAGATAGGGCTCGTGATCCTTGGTTGGCAGTTTATCTAAGAGAAGGAACTCTGAATTCAAACCACAGCTGCCTTGCGGGAATATCCATTTATGGAATTGGATTCGGGAGTAAACCCTGAGGATAAATCCGGAGTCGGAGTACCTAAGGCAGTCTAATGTTGATTCGACATTATTTTGGCAACTCCTGCGGCGTGGCTGGTACCAAACTGTATCGTTCCTTTGGATCTACCAGCGGCGTGGAGAGGGGGAACATGCTGCATGGGTAACAGCTTGATCTCCATATAACTGTGCCCAAGCTCGCGCCCTGGAGAGGACACTCCAGCTGCCAGTACAATATGCTGGAATGCACATCACAGCCCTTTGACATACGAAGTGGCGTTAAACAAGGCTGTGTTCTGGCTCCGACCCTCTTCGGGATCTTCTTTGCCTTACTCTTGAAACATGCATTCAGAGATGTAGCTGAAGGAATATGCCTTCACACTAGGTCAGATGGCCGTCTGTTTAATCTTTCAAGGCTGAAGGCAAAAATAAAAATCAGAAGGGTCACCATAAGGGACTTGTTGTTCGCTGATGACGCTGCAGTCGTCACTCATAGCCAACAGGAGCTTCAGAGCTTGATGAATCGCTTCACCCAAGCATGCAAGGACTTTGGCCTCACAATAAGTCTAAAGAAAACGAATGTGCTGAGTCAGGATGCGGGTGCTACACCAGTTATCACTATCGATAACTATGAATTGGCAGTGGTGCACCACTTCACATACCTGGGGTCTACCATCAATGACAAACGCTCACTGGACACAGAAATTGACAGCCGCATTGGCAAAGCTGCAGCTACCTTTGCACGCCTCACTTAGCGTGTTTGGGGAAACTCCAAACTCACAACGAAGACCAAGGCTGCGGTATGTAACGCCTGCGTCACCAGCACTCTCCTATATGGCAGCGAGACTTCACAACCTATGCTAAGCAAGAAAGAAGGCTCAATACCTTCCATTTACGGTGTCTACGCCACATCCTCGGCATCTCGTGGAACGATAAAGTGACAAATGTCGAGGTGTTGTCACGTGCTGGCCTTCAAAGCATGTATACACTGCTTAGACAGCGCAGACAACGCTGGCCTGGCCATGTCCGCCGCATGGAAGATGGTCGCATCCCGAAAGATATCTTCTACGGACAACTAGCAGATGGCAAAAGAACCGTTGGGCGGCCGCAGCTGAGGTTCAAAGATGTGTGCAAAAGAGACATGAGGGCACTGGACATAAATCCAGCAACGTGGGAGGATGAAGCTGCCGATCGCACCAAGTGGCGATGCTATTTACGGCACCACCTCAGATTGGGCGAAAAGAAGGTCACACAACAAGCCGAAGAGAGGAGAAAACGTCGAAACATCAGGAAAATGAGCAGCTGAGGGCTGTCACCTCAGGGGATCATTCCCATAGTCAGTTATGACTGAAGGGGCTTTTATTGTTATTATTAGTTTGGCTTGTATTTGTGGTAGCCGCGGTAGCATAGTGGTTAGTGCACTGGCTTCCTAGCTCAATGGTCTATGGTTCGATCCCCAGATGAGGTGGGATTTTTTTTAAGGCCGCAAACGGCTCTTGGATCGACCCAGCCCCAACTGGTTAACAGAGCAACTCTGGGAAGGTTAAGGCGGCCGTTGTGATGTTGACCACGTCACCCCTAGTGTGCCGATGGTCAAGAAAATATGGGCGTAACACCATATTCGCAATATGCCTCAATGGGCGTGTAACGGGATCCTTTTACCCTTTGTATTTGTGGCCAGATCTGACCTGTGTGGTGGGTTTAGATGTTACAGATGTTAGATATTAAGTGTCTACAGAGTGAGGTCAAGCTATGTAAGTCCCTGAGTCTAATAGTTGAAAATGTTGATGAGTTCTCAGGGTACCTAACTGCTACCACCCTATGATCTCACTCTGTGTATATTTTTGGTTCTATTTTATTTTATTATAAGGCTAGGTGTCTAGGGTAATGCAAGTGTGATGTATGATGATACTTTAAACAGACACAACTGTAACTCAATGTAATAACTCAAGTAAGACAGTGGTTAAAGTTTTAAAATTAATGTACAACTTAATTTCCTGAACCTTGAATTCTTTTGGCACAGGAAGGTTCAACTCAAAAGAAATGTGGATATATATATATATATATATATATATATATATATATATATATATATATATATATATATATATATATATATATATATATATATATATATATATATATATATATATATATATATATATATATACAACTTTTAAAAACATATGAGGGACATCTTGTCCTTTAAATTATTAACTAAAATGTTCCTATACTGGTCTTCCCTGCTGACGAAATAGTGTCTTACACAATGTCACTAATGGGAGAGACGGGTCTTCTCATCATTTCACACGAACAGTTAATTGTCCTAATGGTGGAGAATATATTTAATGAAATCCCAGGTGCCCGCAACTATAGGGCTTAACTTTGTTTCCAGTTGAAAGTAGTTGACTGGTGTAAAACTTCACACTCGTTCACAACAGGATAGTCTGGAGGCAGCAACCACAGCTTTGGTTTTTGAAATGTAAACACCAGGCAGGTTGCCTCGTGTACTGCAGCTCCAGGTATTTGACTCAGTTTGAAATAGGTGATTCAACCCTGTAACAATATGAATAAGCCTCCCTAAATACCCCATATATTTTCTCCACAACCAACAACTCACATCATTATTAACCATTCATGGTGATCAGCAACATAGGCTAATCAATAGCTACCGTCTCTATGTTATGTGACTGCTTCCTGCTCAGTGGGTACCTTCTCCTTCCCACATGCTTCAACGCCTCTGTCACCTAAATCTTTCATTATTTTCTATTTCATCAGCTGGGGTACACTCTGTTCTGTTTCTTTTTTAATAATGTGTTACTTCTGGCAGTATGACATCTTATTTATTTATTTTTTTCCAATGTTTATTAGAACATTGTGGCCTGTAGAAAACTGCCAGTGGCTGTCTGGTCTTATAGTCAAAATATTTTGTTATGCATGGCAATATTCAAACACAATTTACTTTTTTTTTTGTTTTCTGCTTCAAAAGTCTGCTTAGGCATGCATATGCTCCCTTAGGATGTCATAAGCTTCCACAATAGCAATGTCGCACAACACAAAATTTGTGGGCGCCCTATCTGGGTTAGCCTCTACACATTAATAAGAATATTAATAAATCATTTCTCTTACCGCAATCAATGAAATATGTTACACAATACACAAGATGACTAGCAGAATAATGGCACAAGTTAAACTGCCGCTGTCCAGAAGGCAAAACATTCAGGCAAGCTTCCCTTCTGATCTCATCTTAGCATTGTGAATATAAATTTTCAAATGGCGTTCTAGCCTTGTATTCTTTTCCTATTTTCATTCTTGCCAGCCAATGGAACAACGCGTCCAGAATTAGACTCTTTTTTTTAAACCCCAAAACATTTTGGGTGTTTATCAATGCGTTGGCCAGTTTGATTTTAATATTACTGTGTAAGGATATGTTTCGCGTTAGCGGGCAAATCTTCTGTGACATCTCCCCTTTCCTAACTAGCCTTACCCAATCAAATCAAGTCAAACGGATTTGACTTTTTGGGCAAAGATTTTCAAAACTGAGCAAGGTTATCAGTGAGTCTGTCGGTCTGTCTCAATTTTTATTTCTACCATATCTCTGTTATTACTTGGGCGATTTTAAATATTTAAAGTGATTATTGATCAGACTACTGTCGTCTATCCCTCTATATAGGTGTTACTTTCTTTTTTATCTTCGTTTTCATCTTTGTACTTTTCCTTTTTATTATGGGACTCTTTTCACTAATATACCATATCAAGGAAATACTTGCTCTAAATCCAGATAAGTTACTATATGATGTTATTTTAAACAATATTGCTCTACTGTCAAAGCATCTCTTATATTTACTCTCTTTCGTTTTATGAAGAAATAAATATTCTAAGTTTTCCTTTCCTACCCCTTTCTCTCCCTGCACAAATTTGGTCTTTTAGTTTCAGTATCGCTAGGCTAGATTTTTTTCTTTCAAATCCCCCCTGTCCCGTTCTCAAGGCGAGGTAAAATTTGTGGGTTCGTCTACAACTGTCTAACGTTAGTTTTAAATATTAGGACGGGTAACAAAAAGCGTGTGGTTTTTAGGGGTGGGTATCATTCGCATGGCGTCAATACTTTAAAATCTAGCGCGAATCGCTGGCGATAAGTGATGGCTTTGGCAAATTTCAAATATTGTGTCCAATTCTTTGCTGCAGTTTGCCCCTGTTCTGGGAAATGTTCAAGTATAATAAGGGGGTTAACAGTTGTAAAACTACGTTACTAGAAGTTTGAATAGGGAAATTATTTTAGCGTGGGGTACCCAGATCCATTTCATCACAACCTGTAAGGTAAAGGTAAAGGATCCCGTTACACGCCCATTGATCTCACCTGTACATTCAAAGAAAAAAGTCTACTCTTGTCAAACTGGTTGATATGTAGGAGGAAAGAAATAAAAATGTTATTTCCTTACAGCAGGGGTCGGCAACCCAGGAGCTTTTGGGGTCTACTTTAGAAACACTGAGCCCTGTAACAATCAACCATATATATATATATATATATATATATATATATATATATATATATATATATATATATATATATATATATATATATATATATATATATATATGTGTGTGTGTGTGTCTGTGTGTGTGTGTGCTGTGTGTGTGTCTGTGTAATTTTAAGCGGGGAAGATTACGATGACGAACTTAAGAAAAGATCGGGCTCCTATCTTATGCAGTTCACGAATATATTTTAGTAACCAGCTCGAAAGTTTTCATTGGCAATGCTGAAAAAGTACATTTGATTCCGAGGTCACCGCGATTTTAATCAATGCCGGCGGGAGAGGTCTAGTCCCGAATTTCCCTCTGTTTAAAACATCTCTCTTGTTTCGCCCCTGCAGTCGCCTGCAGTCGCCTACAGTCGCCTACAGATCTACCAGATCATCCACTGGGAATTACCAGTAGATCGGGATCGATTGGCTGCCGACACCTGTCTGTTACGCACGGATCATTATTATTTTTCGTTTGTATAAACATTTTTTCATATGTATGATCATTTTTTTGACTGAAGTGTGTATTATGTTTTCTATGGTCAAAGGGACATAATCCGAGTTATCGAAACTACAATTTGTTAGGAGTTGCCTTCTCTTGTATAGAGACACGTTCGGTCTATAATTTCTTGAACGAAGCGTGACCACATCTCCTTATTTGGTAGTATCAGTCAACTATGGTAGATGTCTGAAACCTTTCTTAACGCTTCTTTTCATGACCATAAAAGGCGCGACTGTGTAAGACTTTTATCTCGAATGTTCTTCGAATCGTCTTATTGTGAACGGCAACTCAGAGATTGTCGTTCTGCGCATGTCAAACCGGGAGTTCGTTCTGTGTGTTCCGCCCAGTTGGGGCAGTTTAGAAATGGTTTAAGAAGCGAGCAGACGCAACTGCGTCTTGTGATTCTCTGAGGGAAATACAGTGTCTTAGTGAGTTAGTTAGCTAACTAGACTATTTCCCAGTATTATGCAGCCTGCCTGGAGGCATATGTTCATGGTTGATTTTCCGAAATAAGGTAATTCCTCTTGTATCGAACTTTATGCTATCGTCTAGAGGTTCGTCATTTTGTCGCCTATTTGCTCGCCTGTGTGATGCAAAATGGAGAGGTACTTTGACTAGGATTAAGTCACCGGTATCTGTATACCTGAACTAATTAAATATATATGGGTCGCTCTAGACCAACAAGACTGTTGTCTGTGTTCCAGGATTCGTTATATCAGAGATCACGTCCAAGTCAGATGGTTAGACTTAGGAACATTATAAAGGTCGAGCTGACCTGTAGCCCATGTATGCTATTCACGTGCAGACAGTGAACGGACTTATTGTATACAACTGATCTGCTAGCATCAGAATGGGAGCATTTATTATTGTTTATGAACATTGAAGATCTGTAGCTGACACTGTTGCAGAAGTTATAGAAATTATTATTATTTATACAGCTTCACGAACTAGCACTCGATGATTGATGAATTTCTGAATCTATTGAACTGTGATGTCTTATGACGCATATATACAACAGCTATCATTGCTGACTACAGAAATTGTTTTCAATGTGCCATATCATCTTGCTGAACTCGTTAACCATGTTGATGTCATAAGTATCATGACTGTTTTGTGGCGTGCAATAAATGAAAGAAACTTATACAACGAAGTTACCCTTTCTATGACTCTACACGTCATGTTGCCTGTGTGATAACCCATTGAACTGTTCCACTACCACATACACAGCAACATCCTAAATCAGAGAAGACACCTACATCTTACACTTTAACACCAGGTGTCGATAAGGGTGGCAAGTTACCACTTCAGCACAAATCCACCCTTATCATTTTTGGTGGCCAGAGCTGGTTCTATCATCTGATATTTTGGCGCACCATATCATTTTTGGTGGCCATAGGTTGGTTCACTCTGATTCCAGCTATCAAGGGGGTCAGCAAACCCAGACATCATCATCATACTAGATACAACTACAGCATCAACTACCACCTTACAAGAAATTTTATTGAAAGTATCCGGATTTTCTGACAGTTGCTGATTTTGAAACTACCCGGCGCTGCTCGGCAATATTGAAGTTTATGTAAAATTAGAAGGACAAGTACCGAGCGAATGGATTTCCTGATCTGGTGAAAAGAAGGACAAGTGCCGTAACAACTGTTCCGGTCTCAGGGGTACTGTTGCGGGTTCAGAAGGTCAAGTGCCGGTTAAATCAATTTAGAAGATTCAGAAGGTCAAGTGCCGTAACAACTGTTGCAGTATTAGAAGCTCATTTCCTTCGTCATGGCTGTTTATGGGAGCAGAAGTTAATCAACGTTGGATCATTATCCTCAGAATGCTGATTACATCCTGTTCTGCACCGTGCTGACGCTGGATTTATAGAAGTTAAGTGGCCTGTTTTGTTTGTGAACTGTGCCCTTATGTTCTAACTGAGCCTTCTGTACTTTCACACTTTCTCCTATTGTTTTCATGATACATGTTTATATGTTATATGTTATTTGTTATTTGTATATTTATATGTTTATATTTCAGCGGGTTTTCTCGGTTGGGCGGAGTCTTACAGTAGAAGATACCACGTCACAGAGGTTCTACTGTTAGCGTTTTCGTTAGGGACTGTGCGAATTTCCTACAGTGAAATTTGCTAGCGACAATCGTTGCTATATCTGTTTAGTTGTGACGAGTTGTGCTTTATTTTTGTTTCTTGTATATATATATTTTTTTTTCTTTTTTCTTCTCTCTCTTTCTTTGTGTTTTTAGTTTCGATTTCGATTGTTTGTATTTGTAGGTCTCCCCTTTGCTATTATTCAGTTCTTTACGTATATTTTTGTGTATACACTGTAGCGTCATTTGTTAGTCATATCTTCGCATATTTCTTTTTAGTTTTGCTGTTTGTGTATTTGACTTATGCGAATGTTTTCGTATTGTTTGATCTTTGTTGATTGTTTACATTGACTCTGATCTTTGTTATTGTTTACATTGACTCTGATCTTTGTTATTGTTTACATTGACTCTGATCTTTGTTGTTGTTTACATTGACTTTGATCTTTGTTATTGTTTACATTGTTGATGACCTTTGTTATTGTTTACATTGTCTTGTTATTGTTTACATAGTTCTTGCATAGTTAGCTTTCACTATTGTTGATATATGCTCATGCACTATTGGTCTATAGTGCACTTATCATAACAAACTGGTGTTTTTTGCTTATGCACTATTGTAGTGCAGTTATGATAAATAACTGATGATTATGCACTGATTTGGGTAGTGCACTGTTAATTAAGAGGTGACTTGTGATATTATTATACATTTGATAATACAAGTTGGTGTCAACTCCTGTTTCCCACAGAGATTGGGTTCAACATAGAGATTATACAAGCACTTTATTAAGTCTTGTTGCTATTTAACATTGAAATAAGATAATTAATTATTTCAGGTTCTGTACTCACATTTTGGACATCATGTCTACATTTGAGTACTTTATTGAGCAGGGTAAAGCCCTTGGGAAGACAGGTGATAAATTAGAAGAATTTGCGACTGTTCAATATGCCAAGGCATTGAAGTCGGAAGAAAAGAAAATGAAAGAACAAACTGAACAAAAGAGAATAGAGGCTGAAATAGAACAAAAGAAACTGCAGATGCAGGTGGAGGAAAAAAGATTTCAAATGGAAAAAAAACAAGGAAGAGAAGCAGAATCTCAGGAGAAGAGGCTTCAGGCTGAAGCTGAAAATAAGAGACTTGAAAAAGAAGCTGAAAATAAGAGACTTGAAATAGAGGCTGAAGGAAAAAAGTTACAGGCCCAGGCTGAAGAAAGAAAGTTACAGGCTGAGGCTGAAGAAAGAAGGTTACAAAGAGAGGCTGATGAGAGAAAAGCAAAAATGGAACATGATGAAAAAATCTTAGCTTTAGAGTTAGAGAAGTTAAAGTTATTGAACACTGGTAATGCTAATGATGCAAATAAGGTGTCAAATAAGACTAATGCTAAGGATTTCAAGCTTAATCTACCAGCATTTAATCCCTCAATCGATGATATAACATTTTATCTAGATAGATTTGAAAGTGCATGTAATGTGCATAATATAGATAAAACATTATATGTGTATCATCTGTCCAAGATACTTAGAGGTGATGCTTTGACTTTGTTGAGTATGGTAGATGTGCCTGACAAAAACAACTATGAGGTTGTCAGGGCGGCATTGTTAAAGAAGTACCAACTTAACGAGGACGGATATCGTCTTAAATTTAAAACCATGTTACCAGAAACTGGAGTTGAATTCTCTGAATTCATCTCAGGCATCCGTCTTACTTTTTTACGATGGGTTGAGTTGTCTAAGACAGAAAATACATTTGAAGCTCTTATGGATTTACTACTTAGAGATAAGGTTATGTCTTCTGTTAATGAAGCTTTTCTATCTTTTCTTCATGAGCGTAAGCCTAAAAACATAAAAGAAATGGAAGAATACTGTAGCCAGTATGTTACTGCGCATCCGCACATAACCATTAGTAACTCTAAGGTGAAAGAAGGTCTGCCAGTTGCTTCGGCAGCACCTTATGGCCCAAATTTTATGCGTAAATTTCAGGGTAGCCAGAAAAATTTCAATAAAAAGAGTAATCGTAATTATGCCCAGAACCATAGTGATCAATTCCAGGGTGATTCTTCTTCCCAGAACTGGAGACAACCTAATACTACACGTTATTCTACTCCGGTTAACTTTAGAAATTTTCACAAAGGTAATCGGTATAGAGGAAAATATTTTATGCAGAGACCTCAATACCAAGATAATAGAGGTTCTCAACAGCATAGAGATAGTAATGACAGTTATGGAAACTGGAACTCAAACCAGGATAAAAATTACAGTAGGGACTTTAATGATAATTGCAGAGGCAATAATGGTCGCGGTAGATCGCAACATAAGAGAAAAAGATATCAACAGACAAACTCTGTTCAACAAGAATCTCAGGGAGCAGATAAACAGGTTAATAATGATAAAGACCATAATGCTATCGGATGCTCATCTTTTGATTTTGGTAGGGCAAATAAATGTATCCAATGCAGTACTTTATTTGATCCGAAAAACCGTTAGTACTTTAAGCTGTGGTCATCCTTTGCCCGCTCTTCCTGCTAATGTTGCTCATGATGGGAGAGGTTCTCTTATATTACATAAGGGGCTAGTAAATAGTAATCCAGTCTCAGTGTTGTTTGATTCTGGATGTACTACTGTCGGCGTTAGGCAATCTCTTGTAGATCCATCCTGTGCTACAGGAAAAGTCATCAAATGTGTCACATTTGGTGGCACGTTAGAAAAGTATCCTACTGCTATAATACACATTGCTACTCCTTTCTTCACGGGAGAGGTCCACGCGTGTCTACTTCCAAACCCTATTGCGGACCTTATTATTGGTCGTATTCACGGAGTTAGGGAATGTACCCCACAGCAGATTGCTGTTTGGGAAGAGCAAAACATTGAAGCTACCAATGCGGTGGTCACAAGAGCACATGCTCTGGATCCACCTCAAACTTCATTAACTAATAATGATGAAGTTAATGACCAAGATAGTCACTTGACTATTACACGTGACTCATTTATCAAATTGCAAGAAGAAGATCCTTCTTTACAAAAATTCTTCATTCTAGCAAAAAAAGGTGATCCTAATCAGAACACTAATAGGAAATCTTGGATTTCTATGAAGAACGGCGTACTTGTACGTATGGTACAAGACTCGACTACGTCCACTCATTCACAAATTCTTGTGCCTAAGAGCATGAGATTGCAAATATTGCAACATGCTCATGACTCGCAATGTGCTGGACATATGGGTTTTTCCCGTACAAAGTCGAGGGTTCTTGCGGCTTTCTTTTGGCCATTTGTGAGCAAGGACATACGAATGTACTGTCGCTCTTGCAAAGTATGTCAGGAGGTCAAATCTAAAGGACCACGACATGCTGCGCCTATCCAGGCTGCTGACATTCCTATTCGCCCTTTTCAAAAAATGGCAATAGATATTATCGGTCCTTTTAGAATTAAGTCGGCTAGAGGACATCAATTTATCCTTACATGTGTCGATATGTGCACACGTTGGCCAGAGGCAATACCTCTCAAGAGCATCTCAACTGCTGATATCGCAGACGCTCTTTGGCTGATATTTTCTCGCTTGGGTTTTCCCGGAGAAATATTGTCAGACCATGGCACTCAACTTATATCAGACACTATGTCACAGGTAATGTCTATGCTACACATTAAAAGGTCTCTCAGCAGTATCTATCACCCAATGTCTAATGGGTTGGTCGAACGTTTAAATAGGACTCTGAAAACTTTACTTGGTAAAATAACTGAGGATCATCCTCAGGATTGGGACAGGGTCTTACCCGCGGCTCTCTTTGCGTATAGAGAGGTCCCCAATGAACATACGGGGTTTTCCCCTTTTGAACTTGTCTTTGGCGCGCAACCGCGCGGCCCTATGTCTTTACTTCACGATCTAATCACTGCCGATAATATTAGCGATGAGACTCAATCTTCTTATGAGTACGTCATTGCTCTTAGGCAAAAGATCATCGAGGCATGCAAACTAGCAACTTCGTCTTCAGAATTTGCTAAAGAAAAGGCAAGGCAGTTTGCAAATAAGAATAGATGTCTACGACAACTTTGTCCAGGTGACAAAGCTCTCGTTCTACTTCCTTCAAGGGAGAACAGACTTCTAATTGCATGGAAAGGTCCATATGCAATAGTCTCCAAAATTTCTGATGTCGACTATGTTGTCGATATTGATGGAAAGCATAAAACTTTCCACATAAATATGCTCACAGAATTTTATGAAAGACCTGACTATTTGCAGCCTATTTTCCAGGCTACGGACAATTCACAAGCAACTCGTGGTCAGTACTCATCTCTGTCAGTTATACAGGATGAGGAAACTACTTTTTCTGATGTCAATCTTCCTCTTTCTATGGTCCCACTTTATTCTACGGAATCTTGGAAAAACGTGACCGTTTCTCCAAATCTTTCCGCTGAGGAACATCGACAAGTTTCTTCGATGTTGCAAACATTTCAGGATGTTCTTACAGACATCCCGGGACACACACATGTCATAGAACATGACATTGTGCTAACTGATCACAATCCTATCAGAGTCAGACCATATCCAATACCTATTCATTTCCAGTCTCAAGTCGAAAAAGAGTTGGATGAAATGATACGTTTGGAAATCATTGAACCATCCACTTCAGCATACTCTTCGTCTATGGTTATTGTTCGAAAGAAGGATAATAACATTCGCATTTGCGTAGATTATCGCAAATTGAACCAAGTTACGAAGTTCGATGCTGAACCTATGCCTTCATTAGAAGAGCTACTCAATAAACTTTCTAATTCTAGATTCTTTACCAAACTAGATTTGTCTAAAGGTTATTGGCAAGTCCCGCTAACTGAACGTGCCAAACCTTTTACAGCTTTTTCTACACCTAGGGGTTTATTCCAATGGAATTTCATGCCTTTTGGTCTTATGAACGCCCCTGCTACATTCGTACGCATGATGCGGCGAATTCTCGCATATCGTACAGATGTCATAGCATACCTAGATGATATCTGTCTATTCAGTGATTCTTGGGAAGATCACTATTTGGGTTTATACGAATTACTGTCTACTCTTCGCGAGTATAACTTGACTGCAAAACCCTCTAAAGCCTTTATAGGATTTAGCGAGATTTCTTTCCTAGGTCATCGGGTTGGTCATGGTCTTTTAAAGACAGAGGACCACAATGTATCAAAAATACTTAACATTTCGGTCCCTAAGACGAAGAAACAAGTAAGGAGTCTATTAGGTTTGATTCAATTCTACGGACGATTCATTCCGAATCTGTCCTCCATTATGGCACCGCTTTCTACTTTATTGAAGAAAGGGTCGCCTAATCTGATCCGCTGGTCTAAAGAATGTCAATCCTCATTGGACCAGGTTAAAGCCCTATTTTCATCTCCACCTATTCTTAAGTTACCTACTATTGAGAAGACTTTTGTTCTTCGAAGTGACGCCTCGTCAACAGGGATTGGGGCAGCACTAATGCAGGAGTATTCTGATACTTTGCATCCGGTGATGTATATCTCTAGGAAATTAAACGCTGCAGAAAAGAATTACTCGGTTTTAGACCGTGAGTTATTGGCTATGGTATGGTCTATTCTGAAGTTACAAAGATTTCTTCTAGGCGCACATTTCATTGTGGAAACCGACCAGAAAGCGCTTACTGCTATTCAGAGCAAAAACTTGAAGAGCTCGAGGTCCACTCGTTATGCCATAGCTCTTCAACCATTTCATTTCTCGGTTCGAGCTATCCGTGGTTCGGATAATGTAATGGCAGACATTCTGTCCAGATGTCCACACGATTCCACATGATTCTTCTGTCATATATATATATTTCCTGATATACAGTCCAATGTTATAATGACATGTTAGTAGATTTTGTCTCACTTTTTTTTTTTTTTTGAGGGAAATTTATAACATTGTACCATGTAATTATCTAAGAAGGCTTAGTTAGTGATATACGGGCCAAAAGATCACTCGGCCACATTTAAATAAATTATTTTCAGGATTGTATTAAGAAATTTACCAGTTGTCTTTAAGATTTGTGTTATTGATATTTTCGCAGCACATCATTGAAGTCTGCGAGTTTATGTCCATTGTGGAACTTTGAGGATATCAAGTCCTGTCCTACATTGGGAGCGGATGATGTCCACATCTTCTTCTATTGAATGTTTTATGTCACCGAAGAGCAACACATGTATTACTTATTAATTACTGTTACTTTATATAATGTAATAATATAGTGCGGTATATTAGTAAATTACACCGCTATTTGCAACACATTGTATGATAACACATAATATATTTAATTTCATATATTGGTATGAGTATAATTTGATTGTCATTATGTTGTTGCCATCATTGTGGCGTGTGTTGGTGGCACCTTCCTGGAATATATCAGCGTATACTTAGATAAATTTTTTCTCTAAGGATCTGAGATATGATCTCAGTGTCGCTCCATGCGTTGAGCTAATTTGTTAGGTATATATCCACGCATCATACGTGCGTTAGGAGCCTAGATTTTTTCCGGCTCCAGGATTTAAAAAAAAAAAAATGTCCCATTTTTTTTTTTTTTCCAGGGAGGGTGCGGTAATGTTACGCACGGATCATTATTATTTTTCGTTTGTATAAACATTTTTTCATATGTATGATCATTTTTTTGACTGAAGTGTGTATTATGTTTTCTATGGTCAAAGGGACATAATCCGAGTTATCGAAACTACAATTTGTTAGGAGTTGCCTTCTCTTGTATAGAGACACGTTCGGTCTATAATTTCTTGAACGAAGCGTGACCACATCTCCTTATTTGGTAGTATCAGTCAACTATGGTAGATGTCTGAAACCTTTCTTAACGCTTCTTTTCATGACCATAAAAGGCGCGACTGTGTAAGACTTTTATCTCGAATGTTCTTCGAATCGTCTTATTGTGAACGGCAACTCAGAGATTGTCGTTCTGCGCATGTCAAACCGGGAGTTCGTTCTGTGTGTGTTCCGCCCAGTTGGGGCAGTTTAGAAATGGTTTAAGAAGCGAGCAGACGCAACTGCGTCTTGTGATTCTCTGAGGGAAATACAGTGTCTTAGTGAGTTAGTTAGCTAACTAGACTATTTCCCAGTATTATGCAGCCTGCCTGGAGGCATATGTTCATGGTTGATTTTCCGAAATAAGGTAATTCCTCTTGTATCGAACTTTATGCTATCGTCTAGAGGTTCGTCATTTTGTCGCCTATTTGCTCGCCTGTGTGATGCAAAATGGAGAGGTACTTTGACTAGGATTAAGTCACCGGTATCTGTATACCTGAACTAGTTAAATATATATGGGTCGCTCTAGACCAACAAGACTGTTGTCTGTGTTCCAGGATTCGTTATATCAGAGATCACGTCCAAGTCAGATGGTTAGACTTAGGAACATTATAAAGGTCGAGCTGACCTGTAGCCCATGTATGCTATTCACGTGCAGACAGTGAACGGACTTATTGTATACAACTGATCTGCTAGCATCAGAATGGGAGCATTTATTATTGTTTATGAACATTGAAGATCTGTAGCTGACACTGTTGCAGAAGTTATAGAAATTATTATTATTTATACAGCTTCACGAACTAGCACTCGATGATTGATGAATTTCTGAATCTATTGAACTGTGATGTCTTATGACGCATATATACAACAGCTATCATTGCTGACTACAGAAATTGTTTTCAATGTGCCATATCATCTTGCTGAACTCGTTAACCATGTTGATGTCATAAGTATCATGACTGTTTTGTGGCGTGCAATAAATGAAAGAAACTTATACAACGAAGTTACCCTTTCTATGACTCTACACGTCATGTTGCCTGTGTGATAACCCATTGAACTGTTCCACTACCACATACACAGCAACATCCTAAATCAGAGAAGACACCTACATCTTACACTTTAACACCAGGTGTCGATAAGGGTGGCAAGTTACCACTTCAGCACAAATCCACCCTTATCACTGTCCTATATACAAGATTATTCAAGTACTGATATGTAGGTACGTAAAACGCGTTTACATTTGTGACAGTGAAAAAAGTTCGAAGGTCGCATTTCTCGCACTGTCAGGAATAATAGGAAAAAAGATAAGATGGAGTTAATGAGGTTGTGCTTGTGGGTGGCACCTCATCGCAAAATAACAAGTACGTAAAACGCGTTTACATTTGTGACAGTGAAAAAAGTTCGAAGGTCGCATTTCTCGCATTGTGAAGCTTACAGAGTTACTCATTACAGTTCTCGCGGGGTCTCTGACGAATAATAGGACTACGTTTTGCTCAGGTAAGTGATAAGATGGAGCTTAATGAGGTTGTGCTTGTGGCGGGCAACCTCATCATGCAAAATAACATGATAAGAAACCACCACTGTAAAAGCGCAGTAATTTTATTTTTTTTTTAGGCGTCTTGTCAAGAGACCACCTGCAGTTTTACCTCCTTGTTCTTATGCCAGTGACAATGGAAATGAATAAATGAATGTTTATTGTTACGTTGGCTTTATTTCGTGAGCTGGTATCCAGGTATGCAGAAATATTCAGCGGCTGGATTTTCTATTTGCATGAAGCACAACTACTGAAACAGCTCGTTAATGTTGGCACGCAACTATGACACAGCTCCCCATCAAGGATTTGGAGTCTGTAGATAGAGGATAGTTTGAGAGTTCGTGGAAGTGAATTGTTTGTATCAGATACTTAAAATTGGGTATGGATATTGTGCTGTGTCTGCAACATTCAATTCACTCTCATATGTTCCCTTCTTTCGCGAATTTCAAACTACCTTGTATCTACCAAGAGCGTCCGACTGACAGAGTGATTAGAGCGCTGGTCTCTCGCGGCAAAGGTGCCGGTATTGATTCACGGTATCGACACGCTCCAGTATGCCCAGCTGTAAGTCGGTACCTGACTTTGCTCTTGAGTTAGGGAAGGAAAAGGCAGCAAAGAAGGGAACTGGTTACCTCACCTCTCTATGCTGGACCTAATATAATGAAGTCTTTAACACTTCACTGCCCAACGGCAGTATCTGTTATAGGACTACCTACCTTTACCTTACTACCAGAACCTCAAACTCCTGGTTCCATTATTTGTGATAGTTAATACATTTTTTGATAGTTCTAATTCTTGTGATAGTTTTATTCATTATCATATGTCTGATAGTTCTATTCTTTGTGATAGTTGTACTGTTTGTGATGGTTCTAGTTCTGCTCGCTGGGATAGTTCTATTTTTTGTGATAGTTGCACTGTTTGTGATGGTTCTAGTTCTACACGTTGGGATAGTTCTATTCTTTGTGATAGTTGTACTGTTTGTGATAGTTCTAGTTCTACACGTTAGGAGAGTTCTATTCTTTGGGATAGTTGTACTGTTTGTGATGGTTCTAGTTCTATTCGTTGTGATAGTTCTATTCTTTGTGATAGTTGTAATGTTGTGATGGTTCTAATTGTACTCTCTGAGATAGTTCTATTCTTTGTGATAGTTGTACTGTTTGTGATGATTCTAGCTCTACTCGTTGTGATAGTTGTACTGTTTGTGATGGTTCTAGTTCTACTCGTTGTGATAGTTGTACTCGTTGTGATAGTTGTACTGTTTGTGATGGTTTTAGTTCTACTCGTTGTGATAGTTGTACTGTTTGTGATGATTCTAGTTCTACTCGTTGTCATAGTTGTACTGTTTGTGATGGTTCTAGTTCTACTAGTTGTGATAGTTGTACTGTTTGTGATGGTTCTATTTCTATTCGTTGTGACAGTTGTACTGTTTGTGATGGTTCTATTTCTACTCGTTGTGACAGTTGAACTGTTTGTGATGGTTCTAGTTCTAGTCGTTGTGATAGTTGTACTGTTTGTGATGGTTCTAGTTCTACTCGTAGTTGTACTGTTTGTGATGGTTCTGCTTCTACTCGTTGGGATAGTTCTATTCTTTGTGATAGTTGTACTGTTTGTGATGGTTCTAGTTCTACTCGTTGTGATAGTTTTACTGTTTGTGATGGTTCTAGTTCTACTCGTTGTAATAGTTATACTTTTTGTGATGGTTCTACTTCTACTCGTTGGGATAGCTCTATTCTTTGTGATAGTTGTACTGTTTGTGACGGTTCTACTTGTACTCGTTGGGATAGTTCTATTCTTTGTGATAGTTGTACTGTTTGTGATGGTTCTACTTCTACTCGTTGAGATAGTTCTATTTTTTGTGATGGTTGTACTGTGTGTGATGGTTCTAGTTCTACTCGTCGGGATAGTTCTTTTCTTTGTGATGGTTGTACTGTTTGTCTTCTTCTTCTTCGATCCTTAACCACCGACCGTCAAAGCAGTCAGTAGCCATCACGCCTAGTGGCGTCTTGTAGGGCAACAACAAATTGATTCCACTTTGCACGGTCGGTGACCATCCTTCGTACAGTGCCCCAACTCTGGTTCATTCTTTGCATCTCAGCCTCCACAGTCCTCCGCCAAGTTGTTTTTGGTCGGCCTCTCTTTCGCTTTCCTTCAGGGGTCCAAAGCATAGCTGTTCTTGTGATGGCATCGGGGTCTCTTCTGAGGACATGACCAACCCAGCTCCAGCGTCTGCCAGCTATGATGGTATGCATGTCCTCTTGCTTGCTACGAGTAAGCAGATCTTGGTTGGTGATGGTATTCGGCCAAAAGATTCGGTGAATTTTTCTTAGGCATGTTGTGTGAAAAGAGGACAATTTTGACATTTCCTTCTCTGTGACTCTCCAGCATTCCGCACCATAGAGAAGCACAGAAAGTACGCAACTCTGGTATAATCTTAATTTTGTGCTTGTGCTGTATTGGGAGGACTTCCAGATGTTATTTAGGCTAAAGAAGGCTGTTCTTGCCTTATTCATTCTGATGTTGATGTCTTTGCCTGCCCCACCGTCTGGTGTTACTATGCTTCCTAGGTATGTGAAGGTATCTGTCTGTACCAGTTGCTGATTCCTTACTGATATGGGCTCAGGGTTGCTCACATTGAGCGTCATGGCCTCAGACTTCTTTAAATTGATGTTCAAGCCCACCTGCTGGCTAAATTTATTAAGTCTATCCGTTTTTCCTGGATGTGTTGATGTGAATGTGCCAGCAGTGCAATGTCATCTGCATATTCCAGATCTTCCAATGTTGAAAATGTAGTCCATCGTATTCCTCTTTGACTGCCCTCTGTTGTCTGGCGCATCACCCAGTCTATGACTGTTAAAAATAGAGTGGTTGATAAGGGGCATCCCTGTCGTACTCCTGTCTTCACCTCGAAGGTTAGGTTGCTCTGCCCAACACTACACGTAAAGTTGGCATAGAGGCTTTTTATGATTGACACTATGCAGCTTGGAATTCCATAAGCCCTCAGTATTTTCCCTAAACTGTCCCTATGTATGCTGTCAAAAGCTTTTTCAAAATCAACAAAATTTATGTAAAGCTGTCTTTGCCATTCTGAGCACTGCTCTATAATGTTCCTGAGAGTGAATATATGGTCTACACATCTTCTGTTCTTTCTAAATCCTGCTTGTTCTTTCGTCAGTTTGTAGTCTACTGCCTTTGAAATTCTCTGTATAATTATCCTGCTAGTATTTTGCTGGGAACTGAGAGAAGAGTGATTCCTCTCCAATTATTGCAGTCTGAAAGATCTCCCTTCTTTGGCAATTTGACAATTATTCCTTTGTTCCACTCTGATGGTGTTGTCCCCGTTTTCCACACTTGTGCAAATAGTGGTTCTAATAGTTCTGCTGCTAGCTCAGGGTCTGTCTTAAATAGCTCTGCATTTAAGTTATCATGTCCCGGAGCTTTACCGTTCTTTAACCCTTTGATTGCTGTGATGATTTCTTCTTTTCGTGGAATGTCTGTATTTACATCTAGATCGTTTTCAGCCTCAGGAACATTCAATTGTGTCTCTGGTATTTCCTTGTTCAGAGTTTCTCTGAAGTGCTCTGCCCATCTTGTTTCCTGTCCCTCTGCTGTCTTGATGAGATTTCCTTGCTTATCTCTTACTAATGTAATATTGTTTGCACCTTGTTTTCCGCTGATGAATTTAGTTATTTTGTATACTGTGCTTTGTTCATTTCTCAGTGCTGCCTCTTCTGCCTGTTTTGCAAGATCGTCTAGGAAATTCCTTTTGTTGGCTCGGGTTTGGCGTTTAACTTCCCTGTCCAGTTGACTGTACTGTTCGCTATATAGTTGCTTTAACCTGGGGGACTTCGCTTCTGTTTTCTTTCTTTTCATTTCCTTTCTCATCTTTATGGTGTTTAGTGTTTCTGGTGTTATCCAGTCTTGCTTCTTCCTTTCCTGGAATCCTAAGCATGATTTGCTACTTTCCTTATATATTGTTGAAATGGTGTTAAAATTCTGGTCTATATCATCAGTCAATGTCTTTTCCTGGCTTTTGGCAAATTGATATCGTTTCTTAATGTCGGCCGCAAAAGCTTTTCTGGTAAGGGGGTCCTTCAATTTGCTGATGTCAAACCTTTTCTGTGTAGTTACAGTTGGTCCAGCCCTTCTTAGTTTCACTTTCAGTTTTGCAACTACTAAATGGTGATCGCTTCCCACATCTGCACCTCTTCTTACCTTCACATCTTGTAATGCATGTCTCCATCTACCGTTAACCATGATGTGGTCTATCTGATTTCTGTCCCGACCATTTGGGGATTCCCATGTTAACTTGTGAATTTCCTTATGTGGGAAAAGTGTTCCTCCAATGACCAGGTTGTTATTGCTAAAGAAACTTATTAGCTTATCCCCATTTTCGTTTGCTATTCCGCTGCCGCATTTCCCCATTGTTCTTTCATTATATGTATTGTGTGTACCAACTTTCGCATTGAGGTCTCCCATTACTATAACAAGATCATATCTAGGTGTGTCCTCCATTTCTTTCTGCAGTTGTTGATAGAATTCATCCTTGACCTCCTCATCGCTATCATTCGTTGGTGCGTAGCATTGTATTATTGTAGTGTTGGTGAATCTCCCTCTCAATCTCAATCGTATCAGTCTGTTGTTGATGGGTTTCCATTCCAGTAATGTCCTTTCTATCCCTTTCTGTAGAATAATGGCTACGCCTTCACTGTGCTGTGCATCCTCTCTTCCAGAGTAAAGTACTGTTTCTCCTGTTGCTGTTTTAACTTTTCCTGCCCCTGTCCATCTGCTCTCGCTTATCCCCAGGATGTGTAACCTATAGTTTCTCATTTCTGCCGTGACCTGTCTTAGTTTACCTGTCTCGTACATTGTCCTGACATTCCAAAATCCTATTCTTGTATCCTGTTTTGCGGTCAGGACATCCGTTTTCATGTCAGTGGCTTCCTTTCGGCTTTCACCACTGACAGTCATACGAGCCACAGACTCCGAATGTCCATCCCGCAGCAAAGTTTGTTCATTTGATGTTTTTTCCGTAACTTCATTGTTTTTTTACATAGACAGGGGTGTCAGCCCTATGCTAAAACCCCCAACCTGGAAGACCAGGGTACCAGCTTTTGTCTGACCCCTACCCACACAGACCAGTCCAGCTTGGTTGAACCTACCAGGAGTAAAACTCCCACTGGCATAGCTCTGAGGATTGTCAGGGTACGCAAGCTGCCATACCGCTACAAGGTATAGGTACCATTGATGGCAGTGTACTGTTTGTGGTGGTTCTAATTCTGCTCGTTGTGATAGTTGTACTGTTTGTGATGGTTGTACTGTCTGTCATGGTTCTAGTTCTATTCTTTGTGATAGTTGTACTGTTTGTGATGGTTCTAATTCTACTTGTTGGGATAGTTCTATTCTTTGTGATAGTTGTACTGTTTGTGATGGTTCTAGTTCTACTCGTTGGGACAGTTCTATTCTTTGTGATAGTTGTACTGTTTGTGATGGTTCTAGTTCTACTCGTTGGGATAATTCTATTCCTTGAGGTAGTTTTAGCCTCCGTCAGTCAGAATTGACTGTGGGAATTCCCCCTTTAGGTGATATCCATCAGCTGTTTTTTATTCTTGGTGTTCCATTCGGCGTGTTCTTTTCTCTTCTGCTTGTTGTGAGAATTTCCTTTTTCCAAATCTGAGGTGGCGCCGTAGGGAGCATCGCCACTTAGTGCGAACGGTAGTTTCATCCTACCAGGCTGCTGGATTTGTGTCCAGTGCCTTGAACCCAACTTTGAACCTCCACTGCGGTCACCCGGCTGTTCTTTGGCCATCTGCCAGTTCCAAATTGATCACGAGTGTTTGAAACAAGAACAGGTTTAAGAGTAAAGTGGCCCTGTTTCAAACACTGTTTTCACTGCCTTAAATGGTATTTTCTTCTTCATTTTTGTTAAGCAAGTCACAAAATCTTTGACAAATTCATTCCTGCTCTCTGCTCACCTAAAATTGTTAGTCTCCACGGCCCATTTACTTTTAACGATTCTACATTCAGACATTCAGACCACGTGAGTCGGTGTCAAAAAATATCCAGACTTCGACTCAGAATGTTATGCCATGTCTAGTAAAAAACTGTAGTCGGAGTAGGGAGTCGAAGTCACACTTCTAAACTTTAGGAGACGGTGTCGGACAATTTTTGGGCCGACTCCACAACCCTGATTCACACGTGGTACACTTTCAGTCATCACATTAACCCACTGCGCCTGGACAAATATGTTTTTGCTATCAATTTTGCCGCATCAAAACATGTGTTGCCCCGGGCAAAGGCCCACTTTAACCCACTCGTAAATTCCACACTGTGTGTTGGCTTTGTAGCTTCTTCTTCTTCTTCTTCCGTCCTTAGCCGCCGACCGTCAAAGCAGTCAGTGGCCATTACGCCTAGTGGCGTCTTAGGGCAACAGCAGATAGGTTTTCTTTGCCATTGTTTCCCATCACGCCTATTGGCGTCTTTAGGGCAATGGCAAATCAATCCATTTGCTGTTGTTTCCGTAATCGAAGTGACTGGCAAACGGGTGATCAGCCCGTTGGTTGGCTTTGTAGCGCTGAAGATTAATTCTCTATACAGCTATCTTTTTGTTCCTGCTGATCACTTATCTAGGTTGTCATCATTATCATCAATATCCTTTAGCTCCCCAAGGAGCATAGACCTTCAACAATCTTATGCCAAGTCTTCCTGTCCCGTGCCATCAGCTCAAGGTCTTTCCATATCTTCCTAATTCCTTCCCTTCTGTCACTAGATCTTTCTTGATGTATTTTTCTGTCTTTCTCTACCTCTCTTTCCCAGTGCATTCCGGAACAAAGATTGCCTTGTAATGCTATCAATAAGTTTCATCATTGTGCGTCCTATACACCGCCAGAGTCTTCTTCACATCTCTTATTCCACTGGTACATGTCTAATTCTTGTCATCCCTTATTCCACTGGTACATGTCTAGTTCCTATCATCCCTTATTCCACTGGTACATGTCTGGTTCTTGTCATCCCTTATTCCACTGGTACATGTCTAGTTCTTGTCATCCCTTATTCCACTGGTACATGTCTAGTTCTTGTCATCCCTTATTCCACTGGTACATGTCTAGTTCTTGTCATCCCTTATTCCACTGGTACATGTCTAGTTCTTGTCATCCCTTATTCCACTGGTACATATCTAGTTCTTGTCATCCCTTATTCCACTGGTACATGTCTAGTTCCTATCATCCCTTATTCCACTGGTACATGTCTGGTTCTTGTCATCCCTTATTCCACTGGTACATGTCTAGTTCTTGTCATCCCTTATTCTACTGGTACATGTCTAGTTCTTGTCATCCCTTATTCCACTGGTACATGTCTAATTCATGACATCTCTTATTCCACTGGTACATGTCTAGTTCTTGTATTCTCTTATTCCATTGGTACATGTCTAGTTCTTCTCATCCATTATTCTACTGGTACATGTCTAGTCCTTGTCATCCCTTATTCTACTGGTACATGTCTAATTCAGGTCATCTCTTATTCCAATGGTACATGTCTAGTTCTTGAAATCTCTTATTTCATTGGTACATGTCTAGTTCTTGTCATCCCTTATTCCACTGGTACATGTCTAGTTCTTGTCATCCCTTATTCCACTGGTACATGTCTAGTTCTTGTCATCCCTTATTCCACTGGTACATGTCTAATTCATGACATCTCTTATTCCACTGGTACATGTCTAGTTCTTGTCATCTCTTCTTCCACTGGTACATGTCTAGTTCTTGTCATCCCTTATTCCACTGGTACATGTCTAGTTCTTGTCATCCCTTATTCCACTGGTACATGTCTAGTTCTTGTCATCCCTTATTCCACTGGTACATGTCTAGTTATTGTCCTCAGGTCTACATTAGTGATCTTGCCGCACCATTTCAATCCTTGTATTCTAGGCACTTACCGATTTATGAAATTTTCGTCATGTCATCCTAGAAATTCCTTCTATGCCCTATATGTTCTTGATGTTATTTGTCATTCATCCTCCCCACTGGATTTTATTGTGTTTTGTCTCATTTGCTTGTTCGTTGTTTATTACAGGGGTGGAAGCCCGATTCGTGAGAAATTTTGGCATCTTAGAAGAAAAAACAAGAGAAAAATATAGTTCCTTACTGAAACAAAAGTCGACTACTGCGTAACATGAACATTGCATCATCATCCTTATTTGGTTCATTTCTACGCCGCATATTATCTTTGGAACCTCAGAAATGCAGTTCCAGGTGGAACAGTCCCAAATGAGATGGTTTGGCCATGTCTGCAGAATGGGAGAAGATCGGCTGCCACGGCAGGTATGGGAGGCTAAGAGCCAGGAATCCAGACCTCCAGGACGACCCAGAGTCCGCTGGGAGGACAGCATTAGATAATCTCTGAAGGACCGAGGTCTAGAATGAAACCAGGTCAGGAGGAAGACAGCCGATAGGATAGTATGGCGCCCTCTCTTCCAAGCCTCTGCACCTCACGGTAGAAGAGAAACGACTAAGTAAGTAAGTAATATTATCTTTGGTTTATGCCTCGGCAAGTTAGCACTTTTCAAACTGTCATCATTTATCTGAACTGTATTTCGGATCGCCCGTTTTTTTTTTTTATGCGAAGTACAGGCTTTAAATTATGAGTACCACATTAAGCTAAGCGTACCGACAGATAACTACTTCTGCTGACATAACTGTGTCTGTCAGACCGAACACACTTGAGGAAGATAAACCGACTTCTTGAAAAATCATTATTTGTCGGGTGTCTGTCAGTTTTGTGAGACGTATGATGGAAACGAGATCATCAAGTATATTTATAGTTAGTGGTTCTCAACCCCTCTTGGCCGAGGTATCCCTTGGAGGGTCGGCTAAGCCTTCAGGTACCACCTAAGGTTATTGTAGGCATAGAACACTATTAAAGGGGTGTTCTTCTGTTATCTGCATGTATGTAGGTAATGTACATGTATTATATGTGGGGCCAACAAATAATCGCTACTTATAAAATGGTTTTAAAAAATGTAAGAATTATTCATATTCAAAATTTAAAAATAAATAAATAATAGACATGTGACGTATAATGGAAATATAGCCTACAGTATCTGACAGTCTTTCGGACCTCGTAGCGTTCTATGATTTACCAGCAAAACCATGCATTTACAGTCTGTGTTTACTCACTTTTAGTTCAACCTCTTTTTCTGTGCTTAACACGAGCTAACACAAGGTTTCAAACTTCGTGATCTGTCAGTCATAACAGGAAGCGAATCAGGTTTGTTTACCCAAGTTTCTCACGCGAGCTGATCTGTCAATCATCGGATACCTGACAGATCGCACGTGAATAACAATGGAACTTTTGAAGTAGACGCACGGGCAAAAATCTTTCCCCGAGTACCCTTTGAAGTTCGTACACAGAGGTAAAACCCCGAGCTTTGATCTTCAGAAAGGGGCAAAATCTCCCAGAACCCCGTTACACGGATTTAAGTCTTTGATGGCGGTCTAACGCCTGAGACAGAGTGACTGTAAAGCCTTTATCTGGGGAACTCAGGTTTCTGATTCTCTCGATACACATGGTAACGTGAAAAGTAGCATCATCTATAGATCAGAGAACCATGAGGATATATAATTTGTGGTCTCCTAAACCCGCTATCAGTAGTCACTCAGAATTTTTCAGATAGTCTAAACACGTAGTCTAGAACCATTGTGGAAGATGTGTTAATAGCATTCGTGGGGATTGTCATTTTGATGTTCTGGTAATAGAAATTAGTGCTTATGTGTTAAAGTGTTAAAGCTTTTATCATTATAATTCACTTAGAGTTCTAGCTGTTAAAACCAGTGAAAAAAAATAACGCGTAGCTGGTTTATACCAGATGTTTCAGTTGTAATGTTAATTTTAACCACCCGCTTTCTCAAACAAGAAGAGACGGTTTAGTTGACTGATAGTATATGCTAGGCGCGACTGATGGTGGCAGAATAGAATTCACGTTTATTTCATTTCGTGTATTTATTATAAGTGCCTATTACTTACTACCATACGGTGACCAACAGACCCCGACAATTTAATAGCTATTAACGACAGGCGATATTTATGTAAGTGCGCGTATGGATAATTAAATAATAATTGACACTGTACGCTAATCGTTACAGCGCAAGCAAGGGCGGGGAGGGTTGCATACCTTCATCCGACCTGAAATCTCAGCATTGGCGTGCGATAGTTTAGGCATAAAGGAAAACACCTGTGCAGGTTAACTTTAATCAGGACTGACGGAGTGGATAAGAGATCGTCTTGTCCCCGTCTGTGTGCATATATGTAGCTATATAGGATAGTAGCATTTTTTTCATAAATGTATTTTATTCCTAGCAGACCTGATCACTAGAGCGGCCAGCGGTTTTTTTTCGGGTCTTTTTCATCATTTACTGAATGGTTAATGTTGTCTGTTTCTTGGCTTGTGCGTCCCCAAGTTCATTTGTGAACAGGATTGGCCAAAGATATACGAGAAACATTTTAACTTGTAAATTTAACTGGACTTACAAAACCCAGCAATATTTTTGTCAATTTTATCAGCCCACTGGGGTTGTGCAGAAAAATAACATTATCTGACGACTGACAGTCGTATTCAAGTGTATCATCCAGAATTTACGCTGTTTCAGAATCGGCATTCACCACAGAGCCAGCCGATAGGATTACCATCATTTATCGATTGAAACAGTTTTTAGCAACCAGATATTTCCCAATACTGGAAGTATTTTCCTCTCTTTACTGTGAAACTCAAGATCTCGGTTTCTACGCTAACTATTCGAAGTGACATTTTGTTCATCCAGGAATAAACCACAAAATTAGGCGTCCACCTTATTAATCTTATTTGTTAGGGAATGGACTGGGGCCAATTTGGGAAATACACCTGCCATTTTGTATATTCAGGAACCATTGTAATTCCAAGGGATATCACCAAGAATAGGTAAGCGTGATTGAGTGGCCACTGTATGTCAGAGAGAGAGTGAATAATTTTCTTTGTTACAGGATATGTATAAACCTGGGATTTGGCTTAAACTTGTTTACTTTACTGGGTAGCATATAGTAGGAACTTGTTCTTTACTGTCTATTCTGTAACATAGTGCTAAACTTTGACCTTTGGGTTATTAACTTTTTGGGTTCGGTTCTTTTTCTCAATAAGGGGACGGCACATTTATTCTGTTATTTTCCTATGTATGTAAATCTGATTTTATTTGACATTTCTTTAGATGTTTGATGTTGTCATGTTTAAATGATAATAAACAACAAAAGAAAATTAACTTTGTGTGTTGGTCAGACAGAGTTTTTCACGTTTGTGTGTCTTGTTGCAACATAGCTGTGGGTGTGTGTAGTAAACTTATTTTTATATATGAGGAGGGCAAGTTTGTCTTATACTAAATTATAGTCGTATAGATAGGCTGGACTAGAGAAACTTGCTCATTCCAGAGACATATCTTCTCCTTAAGCTATTCACCCGTGAAATCTATTTCTCACACCTTTATTTTTCACGTACGTATCACCATCCACTCTACTCAGATAACTCTCAAACCTATCGGTACAACAACGTAATAGGTGAATGTAATGAGAGTCCAGTTGTGATAAATTTTCAGCGATTTTGCTTAATATCATAGCTGATAACTGACAGCGAGTGCATTCTGAAGCAAATAACCCCTTCTCTCTTTATAACAATAGAAATAAGAATATCATAAATATGAATATATCATTTAGAATCTAAATGACTAAATGATTTCTCAATTAGACAATTAATATGTTACTTCAAAATATGCACAGGAAAATCGTCATTTTTGATGCAGCTCTCGAGATACTAGTGCGTACCTCTTGCTGCATCAAAAAATGGTTTTTAGCAAAATATTTCGCTCTATTCTTGCAAAATAACCAAAATATTTCAGTTTTATGGCAGTAATGAGCTTTAGAAGTATGTATACATCATTTTAAAAGACCTGTATTTACTATTTATTGTCTTACTTTTAGCGCGCTTGGTAACAATGGTAAAACAAGAGCTCAGTAACGAGGGTTTTTCCCCTTGTTTCTAGCCATGACGTCATCTATGAATGTGTTTAGAGCCAATATCGCGTCGTTAGTTACAGTTTAAAAACTTTGTATAAAGCCAGTTCACTAGTAATTACTCACTCTGTTTGTTGTTTAAAGTATAAATAAACAGAACAACTTTGCACCGACCAGAACTTTCATGTAATGTTTTAGTGTGGAGTAATTTAAAGCGTCAGGCAAAATTGGGTAGCTCCCGGGACATCACCTAGAGACCACTGGAGGCAAACATGGGAATTTATCTCTTAAAATAACGGGAAACTCTAAAAGCTTGTGTGTGTGGTTCATTTTATCTGTTGACGCACGTGTTTTAATTGAAATCAGTAAGGGATCCACGGGTCCATGACGTGAACGTAATGGTGGATCCTGTTTATTGGTATTTGTGGGTTAGAAATGTTTACTGCGGGGAGTGTTGATCAATTATTACGTTAATTCCTGCAGCACTTTAGCAATGAACCTGTCTGTATTTCTGTGACTGATACGAGGGGATAACCATGACCCAGAGGTCACTTGACAGACTTTTTGGTGAAAGATGGAACGTTTTGGGGAGGGTAAGATGGAGGAAAGGTGGATCCCTATCAGGGACGGGTATTGTATTTCCTTGCTTCCAAAATTTACTTCCCCTTTCTACTAGTATCTTTTTGGGTGGTAGGAGTGGCTAAGAGGTATGGCGTTCACCTCCAATGCTAATGGTACGGGGTTCGCTCCCACTACAGGGATTATTGATAAAATATTTTTTTTTCAGAACCAGTGGTACCTAATGTTGACATACTTCCCTTTGATCTCCTGGGTATGTGACGGTATTGCCTCCCCTGCTTTGTATTAGGGGTCCAACAGTGGCCAAAACTCAAGAGTATTTGAAGAGGGTCTTCAAAGGTGTCTACCTTTGCACAAGATTACTCTTGGCAGATTTGTAAATAGAAGGATAATGTCGCTTCTATCCCAAGGGAGTATTCACAAGATATTCAGAAAAGCGAAAACAATGCTGCATTGGCTGAGCACGTTAATTCTATGATCTGCCGACAACTTTTGTGAAGGATTAAGCAATTATTATTTTTAGCTCGTCAAGCCCTCACCTCTGGTTAACTCAGTAAGGTAAAGGAACCCGTTACAACGCGTAGCTGGTTTATACCAGATGTTTCAGTTGTAATGTTAATTTTAACCACCCGCTTTCTCAAACAAGAAGAGACGGTTTAGTTGACTAATAATATATGCTAGGCGCGACTGATGGTGGCAGAATAGAATTCACGTTTATTTCATTTCGTGTATTTATTATAAGTGCCTATTGAGGCATATTGGGAATATGGTGTTAGGCCCATATTATCTTGACCGTCGGCACACTAGGGATGATGTGGTCGGCATCACGCCGGCCGCCTTAACCTTCCCAGAGTTGCTCTGGTACCAATTTGGGGCTGGGTCGACCCAGGAGCCGTTTGTGGCCTAAAAAAATGCCACCTCATCTGGGGATCGAACCATAGACCACTGCGCTAGGAAGCCAGTGCACTAACCACTATGCTACCGCGGCTCCTCGTTAACACAGTGGAATTCCTATTATTCTGGTATAGCTCTGTTTAGAGTGTGTTTAGTAAATTGACAAACATTCAGTACATTTAAAATGATAAGTATAATTTGTATATTAACAAATAACAGATTTAATGATCATTTAGTTTTAACAAGGGTTAAAATAATTGAATAGTTCAAAAGAAAATGTTCATCATTGAATGATAGTAGGTTTTATGAAAAAAGTTCACCTTGGCAGCTTATAGGTTTCACTTAGCTGCCATTAGTAGTTTCTGCTCCCGCTGATGGGTTCTGTGCAGATAGGTCACTGGAGTTCTCGCGTCTATTGTTAAGCTTAAAGGTGCAGCACGTTCCCAGAACAATCAAGTAGTATCTGCCAAGCTGGTCCCGCGTTTCTACGTCAGTCCACTTCTACTCTCACTTTGTTCCAGAGATTAGTACCTTCACTGGTACTACCACCAACAACTATGGTAAAAGAATAGAAATGAAACGCTCTCCTGAGTCTTGCGTTTCTCGACACATACTTTTATGTCACCTTTCTCGTATTCTACCATCCCATCTTTCTCAGAATTTACCCTCGATGAGAATTGAACTTAATCGCTCGAGAGAAACTTTCTTTTCATTTAAATTGAATAGCTTTATCCTAATTTTACATTTAAATGAAAACGTTACTAGTGCAGATAGAGTATGTTTACGTTTACATCTCCACTGTTTGAAAAGTGTTTACAATATAAACTGAATCTGTTTTCATTTACATTTACACTGATTTGAAACTACGTATTATACTTAGAATGTGCATAATTTCTTTCATCTTTCCCTCCCTGCTCCATATGGAACTTGGGACTACTTTATACATTTGAGTTCTCTTTAGGAAACTAGCAATAAAGCAGTCACCAGTCATTGCAGTGGTGGACCATCAAATCACCATTCTATATGATGAGGTTGCCAGCCTCAAATGACTTGGACATCCACTAGCGAGTTTCACATATTAATATTCAGATGGCAATATATACATATTAGTTCAAATGTTAGTAATGAAAAATATAGAATGTAAAATGACACATTACGTCAATCCTGGGTCACAGACTGTTTTGCTCAGATGAATGAAGTTAAGGCACTTGATTAGGCCTCTTTACACGTGTTCTTGTGGTCACCTTTATAAGTTAATTCTCTCTATGAAACCTTGTGTTTCAGTTCCCCCAGTCTTCCTAATTAAAATGGTTTTCCTGGGCTATGTAAGTCCTTCAAGATTGTTCCACAAAGTCCGGTTTGATAAATGGAAATTCTGAATTCTAACTTCTGGCAAGTCTGGTTGTTGTCGTCTTGGCAAGCGATTCCCACAACTCTGAAACGTCATCTAATATTCCTGTCCTACCCCCGCATCTGTTTGCAACGAAGTTAAAAAAGCGCCAATCGTTTCAAACAAAAATGTTGGGTGAGGTAATTTCAAAATATTCCGACATGGAATAATTTTGCGCGTGATGAAAGGTCACGTTTCCCATATATGACAATCAAACCTCCGATGCCTTGTGTACCAACTCACATACACATCGGTAAACTCTCTCAGCAATGTGTGTAAGATGTAACATCTCATTACTATATCGAAAGTAATCTTGTCAGTCCGTCTGTCCAAAATGTGTCATCCCGTATTACCAGCTTTGCGACAAGCGCAGTCTCGCCTTATCAGCAATTAAACAAATACGCTGAGCGATTTTAGTGTTTAATCAAAAGTCTAATGTCGACTGCACCCGCGATAGCCAACATAGTTGTCGTAAATATTATCTCTGTCGCTCCTTGCAAAGCTTTAGGGAAGGGACGGGTAACAAACAGACGTGATGACTTATCTGAGAGGTGTGTAAGAAGGAAAATACAAAATATCTGCTACAGTGGACAGAGAAAGGGAAGGGTGCGACTCGGAAAAAATCGCAATAAAATCAGTTCTAACGTGTAACTGATTACTGCCGTAGTGAAAGAGAGATCGGACAGAGGTCGCCCCAAAATCCATCTTGTGACAGAGTAGTGAGATCGGTTGCCTTGCCTTCTAGGATAAGGGCGGAAAAAAAGAGATCCCTGTGCAAGATGCACACTTTAAAAATCCTTCGGCAGTTGGAAATCGTAAAGATTACGTCATACGACCGCTACCCTGGCAAAAATTAGGAAAACTAACCACCACAAAAATATTTATAGAATATATGATTCCTTTATACGCACAATGTGATCTTGCTACGGAGTTCGTGCACTATGCTGAGATCTTATTTGTGTGATCTAAGGGAGGATATCGGAGCACTGATGGACTTGTCCGTGTGCAATGAAGATGTTCCTTAAAACCAAACCAACTATAGTGCGTTTCACAATGTTTGCCGCTGTTTAATATTCAATATCTCTGCAACCACTTGATCGTAATTGTTGCAACTTTGCATATGACCTAATGATCGCTATGTCCCGAAGGGGACATTTTTTTCCTCGTTAACAAACGCATGGTTTTAAATTTTCTTTATTTAAAGTATACAAAATCGACCACCTCCTAGTCCAACCGTGTATTTGGAGGGCTTACCCCTTCATATTTGTGCGCTATTTCGATTTAACATCTTGAACGTATTTCACTTGATTTTCCCCGTGTTTCAGCTCACTGCCACACTGTTTTGAACATTACATTGATCCTTCCGGTGCGTTCAGTTACCGTTCTACTGATTGTGTATTTCAGTGCATAGGCGTATCTTGCGGTATTCTAGGTCTGTAATACAATGGGTATGAAAGTCAAGTTCCTTACACTGCATACAATGGCAGTGAAGATGTATAAATATTTCTGCAGAGAAGCTAAGCGTGGTAAACTGTATCGGAGTCTCTCAAATCCTGAAAAGAGAACTATTCACGCTTTGGGTTTAAGTAAACGCTCATTTCATCAATTACTCAAAGCTAATGGAATTTTCAGTTCAATCAATACCAGGACGCAAGGAAGAAAGGAAGTAGTAGATAGTTTTGACAGGGATGTGATTAGAAGAGAGATTTGTAGAATGTTCAATTCCAAAGAAACTGTGACACTAAGAAAACTGAAAATTCGGCTGAGAACACACAATGACATTGATGTGTCGAAATCAACATTATGGAGAACTGTTAGAAGCATTGGCTTTACGTTTAGGAAGTACGCTAGTGGAAGAAACGTCATCTGCGAGAAGCCGCACTTAGTATCTATGAGAAGTAAATATTTACGTGAAGTACGGGAAATGCGTAATCAAGATTATGATATTGTGTATGTGGATGAAACTTGGATCAATGCACACCACACAAGTGAAAAGGAATGGCAGTTATCAGATGGAACGATTAAAAGATGTGTACCCAGTGGAAAAGGACAACGTCTGATAATGGCACATGCAGGCAGCAGACATAATGGGCTAGTGAAAAATGCTGAACTTATTTTCACTTCCAATTATACGGACAACCGGGACTATCATACCGAGATGAACGGTAACATATTTAGAGAGTGGATTGAAAATACTCTTCTTCCGTCCCTAGACAGACCATCCTGTCTGATAATGGACAACGCATCATACCACAACGCTGTGGCAGAAGAAGACAAAATCCCGACATCTTCGAGTACAAAAGATGCTATAAAGATTTGGCTCAGAAAAGAAGACATTCCATTTAACGAGGGGTTTCTGAAACCTGAATTACTGTCCCTTGTTAAGAAATCACAAAAGACCAAGATATTCCATATAGACAAGTTGATTCAACAGCATGGTCATATGTGTTTGAGACTGCCACCTTATCATTCACATTTAAACCCAATTGAACTCGTTTGGGCAAAAGTTAAAGGACAGGTGGCAGCTGAAAATAAAACTTTCAAACTATGCAATATGAAAGAACTAACATATGCCGCCCTCTCGCAGATAGACAAAGATTATTGGTGTAAATGTGAAGACCATGTCTTAAAAGAGGAAAATGACTATTGGAAAAAAGATGGACTGTCGTTCGTTCAGCCGAGAATAGTCATCAATATGTTAGACTCGTCTGACTCAGAATAAGTGTGTAAATACCTTATATGTTTTATATGTTTTCTCCTCCATCTATGTGTATATGTAAACCAATTCATTTCCTTTTTATCTCCGCGATTTCACTACTATTTTTAACATACACAGTACTTTCACCTCTTCATGCATCCATTCACGTTTTAGTATAAAAAGTAACATTTACAACGAATAGGCGTTATTATTCTCTCAAATATTTCGAAGAAATAAAAAAGGACCTCACGTAGTAATCAGTTAACAAACCCCTCTAACATTCGAACTGTATAGACGCCTACACCGAAAATATGCAACTTCCTTCATTTACGGTAAATTATTTTCTTCCAGGACAAAATAATTACTTCGTTAAAAAAGATCAAAGGAATTAGCCGTTGCAAGAAAAGAACACTACCTGCAACATTGAATTTTATAAAAACTTTGGGACATTGAAAATATAAGACCACATGCAAAAAAATCATGTTTATCAGTGCAAGGAATATGGAGATATTTGAAGTCAATCGTCGACCGATCTTTTTTTATTGTTGGAGCTACTCGCTGGAAATGAAACGGTTTATTGGAGCATAGTTACCATGATTTCCGATGAACGCAGTAATTTCCCAACCGAGCTCCTTAACTAGCACTACCCATCAGGAATGCCACCGCATGTGCTGAAATTAAAAGTTGCTGCATGTATCATGCTATTGCGAAATCTGAACGCAAAAAACGGACTATTGAATGGCACGCGTTTGGTCATAAAAGTCTTGCATCGGAATTCGATTGATGCAGAAATTATCACTGGCAGTAATAAGGGAGAACGAATCTTAATTCTTCTCACTGACTTAGAACCGAGCGAGCGCAGTTTGCCATTTAGGATGCTGTGGTGGATTTGGTGTTATAGATGTTATTATTTAATAGTATTTGTCTACCAAGTGAGGTCAGCTGTGTAAGCCCCTGAGTTTAGTAGTTGATGGTTAAGTATTTTCAGGGAACCTAGCTGCTACCACCCTATGATCTCACTTGGCTCTATAATTTTATTTATTAGTTATGTGACTACGTCTAAGTGTCTAGGGTAATGAAGATATAATGCAGTGTAAGTCAACTCAATACAAATACACTTTAATTCTATCACATAAATAGGACTGGGTCAATACAACAACCACAAACAGACTAACACTCTAGGATATATCTTATAGAAGTCTGTGGCTGAATATTATGTAATAGGCTATATTACAATTTTATTTGCCCTGATTAAGAATTTTCTGAGTCAGGACCAACAACAAAATGAAAATTATGGTTTTATTTACATAAAATTAAATACCACAATGGATCTTCTGTCCGTATAAAGCAATATTACAATCTAATTATATTTAGATATTACTATAGACTAAGTTAACACTGGTAATTAATCTTGGGTTGGGGTATTTTCATCAGACCCTCTCTTTTCTCTATCTTTTGTGGAATGTTTATTCAACAGTCAATTATTTTATTTATTACGTTTTAATACAAGTGGATGAACTCTTAGTGCCGACACAAGGGACCCATTTCAACTATTTTCATCTGAGATAACATCTCATACCAGTGCTCATATTATTCTCCCTAATGGCTACACCACCTCTGACACTTCAACAATGATCCTCTCCCATAGGATAATGTGGGTTAGCTTTCCCACTGGTAACTGTGGAAATCATTTGAAGTTATACAACTCATGTAAGTTTTACTGCGTGAGAGCAACCCCATAAGTCTGCTAGGGGACCTATGTACTCAGTCGTAAAACATTCCCAATAAAGCAGTATCTTATACACAAAATTTTTGTAATAACAAGGTTAATAAATTCGTTCTTACCACAATTTAATGGAAATATCACAAACATACGTTGACTGGCATTAGCATTAATATATAAGTTCAGCTTTGTCCTCGTCCAGACTGCCAAGGTTTTTTTATTTCACTCTTAGCACTGCTGTTCTCAACGCAGCTAGCATACTAACAATTATGTATCAAATGGCGACAAGCCTTGGAAGCTTTTTGCCAATATCACTAGACTGGCCCAATCACAGCGAGGGTCTAGCTATTCAATTCAAATTTGAAAAAAAAACTCCACACATACTAGGAGTGAGTCTGCAAAATATATTTAGCTTTTTGGCCAACCAATACCCTCCTTCCTACACTCCTATACTAACCAATCGGATTTGAATCACTCTAATGCCTCTTTTTAAACTTGCGTCCCCAAATAACGTTATGGATAGAATGAGCAAAAACAACAGTCACGTAGAAATAGAAATTTCGTAGAAATATATTATTATTTCAATATCTTGGTTAATAATTGGGCTACTATGTATATTGAAACATATTATTGCTCAGGAGACTCTAAGCTATCCTTACATATGATTTTTATGGCTATATTCATTGTCGTGTGGATTTTCATATTCGTCACTGTTAGTCGTCAATTATATACTTTTCCATACGTCGGCCATCTTCCCCCCACCCCCCTCTTCTCTATCATTTTTTATTCAAAGTAAAACAACTTGTTTGGGTTACGTCAGAAATACACTACTAGGCAGGAAATGAGAGCTGACTGTGTGTGTGTGTGTATATACATTTCAACTGCGAGAATATAGTACGATGCATGCATGGGGCTTTGCGTCTTGATTTTCAAATCAGCTAAAGGCAATACTGTCGCGCGCTCATTACAATTTGGCGTTTCAAAACCCAAACGCGGGACAATGGTAGCATTTCTTCGGTCGCTCCTTCATCCAGCTCCCTTGTTCTCTCTCTCGGTCTTGGAACAAATACTAACTCGACCCTGCAAAAATGTTATTTTTAATTCTCAAGGACGACTAGGAAAGCGTGTAAGATTTGACGGCGAGATCATTTTCTAAGCATTACCACTGTACAAAATTCAGCGCTCTGCTGGCATAGAAGACGACGATAGGCAACAACACACGGGCTGGTTTATTTATTTTCATAGGAGTAAAATCTTACTGAATTTAGCGATTATCTCACAGATTTCGCTACAGATGCGACGTCGTCAATTCCCAGTGATTTTAGCATTAGCAATGACGATCAATAAGGCGCAAGGACAATCTTTTGATCACTTAGGAGTTTTCCTTCTTAACCTGTTTTCGGACACGGCCAGCTCTATGTCGCCCTCACCCGAGGAACAAATCATGAAAACTTGAAAGTGTTTGTTAAAAACACTTTTTATCAGGGAACATTCTTTGAAACAAATCCACGCACTTTCACAAAAAATGTTGTCATCAAATAAATTTATACTGAATTAAAAAATAGTTTAAACATATATTACAGTTTTTGATTTACTTCCATCATTATTGACGGGTTATTGCTAGTATAACATACTTAGCGAGTAATCCGTCATGAAATAACGGCAAACAATTAAGGAGTACGATTTCTGTCTAAGGTCCTAAAGAGTAGAGTGGAAGAATAAAAGAACAAAGGTAATAAGTCCTACAATCTGAAAATAAAAAACACAGAAAAAATCTACGTTGTGGCCACAAGGCCGTCGACAGGGACAGACAACCAAAAACAGAAAGGAAAGAAAGTGAGAATTAAGTAAAAAACAAAATAAAAAAAACATAGAAATAATATTTTAAACACACGCTTTAAATGCACTAAAAACCAAAAAATAATTTTTCAAGGAGTAAAACGCTTGCAAGATGGTAAGTAAAAACGCTTGCAGCAAAAAAATGTAACATCAAATTGACAAAAAGCATTCTCGCTGTCCATCCACCTATGTTAATCTCTCAGAAGAATTAAATTCCCGAGTAAACAGTGTAGCTCAGGGAATGTGAATACAATTCACCATATTCTTCTGGGTATTAACTAGGAAAATTGGTCTGGACAGCGAAAATAATGAGTTGCCTGAGTTACAAGTAACAAAGTGCATATATCTCACAAAATATTATACACTTTAGGCACATGTGATGTAATCATCAGTCATCACTGCTCCATTCGGAATCTGTGGTCACCTCTGCTGTCGGTTTTCCGCACGACTAACTTGAAGAAATCACCAGCGCTTGTAGTAGTGGCTTATGAATATACTAGTTTCATATGTTGAGGTTGCCAGCCTCATATATAACCACGTAGCAAGAAAACATGTCAAATTTACATTTGTAAAATAATTGTTACACTTACCTCAAAGTTTTGGGAATACAAAATCTCCTCGCGCAGGGTAGAATGGACACGAGCAATTTAGGTTAAATGCTCTCAAACCACTTGGTCTGGAAATTTTGAATCCCTTTTATGACGGGTGAATCAGCGAAACACTTGGTCTGGGAAAGTTTGTCTTATGACGGGTGATCCGATTCCTAGGTTTCCAGTCTTCGTATTTTAAGTCCTGATCCCTTAATTTTTTTCAGTCTCTGAATTCATAAAGGCGGGCTTACTTTTAAGGTTTTAAGTTTCCCTTATACTTCGATGTGTCACTTATAATATTGGAATTCTAAGTCAGATGTCTCACTGGCTTCTGGGAGTCGCTAGTTTGAAATTGCGAAGCTGTCTGTGTTCTGAGTCTGCTTTCGCTCGATTATATGTGCAGTTTTCAGTTCACATCACAGATGGTCTTTCCGCCGAGTTTTCCAATGAAATTCAATGTATATCCCGGCGCTCACTTAAAACCAATGGAATCTCTTTAGACTAAGTGGATCGGGGTGTTTAATTCAAGAAATCCCCCACGTGTTTAAAATATTAAATTAATATTCCAACGCGTGACCTCTTTCAAATCATGCGGTAATATTTCCGGTGGTATATTGTAGAACCTCACAAAGCAAATCTGTGCACTGATTACCTGTCCAGATGCTTTTTTCCAATATTGACTGGCCAGACAGATTATCTGCGATAATCACACGCAGGGATGGTCTAAGCGGAAGCTATTATCTGCTTATCGTCTGTGATCGTGCGTATCCCCCCAGAATGATTTCTCAGACAGACAATACGGTATCCTATTCATCCTCGTACGCGACCATATTGTCAGACGCGGATCGTCTCCTATCGGAGGTGGCCGGCGACTCAAAGAGATAACCGTATTACCGCTGGCCTATGATAATGACTGGATATTGTTACGATAATACCCCAGTTCGCCTGGCGGAACGTAAATAAGTCTGAGGAGTGGTAAATCAAAAATGCAAGAGATAAAGATAGTCCCATAGCAGATACTTCCGTAGGGGAGTGGAGTGTTAGAGACTTCACCCTACTATATCCAGCCTAGAGCTAAATAATGAATGAAAGGGCAAAAAATTGCCAAATAATAAGCGAATTGGTGAGAAAAATGAAGAAAAAGAAATGATACTGCCGTAGGGCTGAAGGTGTAAGAGATCACACAAAAGAGCACGTTCAGACGTTCTGTGATAAGGCGGACGCCATATCTCTTAGCCACTCCGACCCCAACAGTAAATATAGATACCGTCACAATGATTTAATCTCGATACAAACTCTTACAGACAAGTCTTGTCTCTTCAACACACAAGGACAAACAAAAACACCGTTCCGATGAGAGGGAAATAGATGTGATTATATGAGAGTGAACGAAGAAAACACAGAGGAAGAAGAGGAGAAGAAAAACCAGACTGTCGGAATTGTAAAGTTGTCTTCTGTCATTCTAGAATTACATCTATCAAAGTTTACGCCCGAGTGCATGTGTGCACGTTACAGAACCATTGACACCCGAGGTCTGAAAGCGTAGACCACGAGCGGCGTGAGTCTATTATATTAATTACGGAGATTAAAGATAATAATTAATTAGATAATTATTGAATAATAAATTTCATGAGCCGTGAAATATAAAATACTGTTGTCGATCTTTGATTCTAAACTTTTGTTTTTTATTATCTGCCTCTTTACTGTTCGGCTGCCAGTGAAGTCAGACGTTCAACAAATACGCGTCAAACTTTTTTCCTATCGTTTTCAGCGTGTTTGTTTGTTTGTCATAGACCGACACTGCAATCGATGAAACAACCCAACCCATACTGTTCCACTGATGTCAAGCGTAAAGCTAGCAGATATAAACGCAAGAGGTGATGGGTCAGGCGTCTTTACAACCATGTATAATTATCAGTATTCATATTCTTTGACATTTGCTGAGGGAGACTGGGGAACTAAGAATGTGCCCAGAGTGCAATGATGTCGATTCCGATCAACAAAAACAATATCAATTAGTCGTTGTCCCTTGGTTTGGTTTGCTTTGGTTTGGTTTGGTTTAAAGGACTGCCTTCATTGCACATGAACTACGCCATCAGTGCTCCAATCTCCTCCCTTAGATCACACAAGGAGGATCACAGCACAGTGCATGAACTCTGTAGCACAGGCGAGAATCCAATGTGTGTATATAGGAATAACATTTTGTCACGAGAGGTAAGTATTGTTTGAAATGAAAGACACAAAGTTGTATCAGGTGATACTAGGATAGTGCCAGATAAGAGACTGGTCTTATAAGCAATACCCCCTTCTCTGAAAAGAGTAAGGGTGTATGGACATCACAGGTAAGTTCAAGCTGTGTAAGTTCCTAGGTATGATGATAGTGTATTGCCCTAGGTTCCTAAATGCTCCTGTCAAGATCCTCCTCTGTTTATAATGTTATGCTCTGCTAGGGGTATTAAACTAAACTAGTAACCAACAAGAACTGTAACTTAACCTAAATAATCCAAGTAAGTCTGTTGGTAAAATTTACAATTTATTTTGTACAAGTTTTCTTTTCTTTGTAAAAAATTTTCACTGAACTCAAAATTGATTACAACACAAAATTAATAAAATCATTTGCTAACTTTTCACAACTAACTACAGTCTGTAAATTTGTAAGGATAGTTCTTCTTTCCTGGCTGAACTCAATCTTGTTGTAGACTGTTTTTATTTTAGGATCAATACTAGTTCTTCACAGTTACTGAATTACAGTCAATCACTGACTATGAAATTGCCTATCTAGATGCACAGACTTGTCATCATTATGTTTTAGTTTCTTTTTTTGTGGTAATTCTGTTGTACACTGGACAGTAGCCTTGTATGGCTACTTACCTTCACTTCTTGTTTCTGTAGCCAGTCACACTTCTGTTCTGGAAAGAAACGGTCAACTGTGATTCCTCCAGTCAGTAGGTACTGGGTGGCTGTCCCTCTGAACTTAAAGGACGCTCGCACCACTAGTTCCTTCAGTTGTGGCTGGCTCTTTAAAGGCGTACTTTTAGTACAGGATGTAAACGGGAAATACAATTGGTTATCCACTGTATTGTCTATCTCTATCTCTCTACCTCAGATGTAGAGGATGAGAGACAGTTTCAGACAGTGTGCAGGTAGACGCACATGGCATAATAAATCAGTAATAACACAATCCAGTTCACTGTGAATATAATCTGTCTAAAATTCCTTGGTTACAGCTATCTGTCCATGATTCGCGTCCATACAGTTTTTAGGTCTTGTGAAAAATACCGTGTTATATCTTAAACAATACAGTAATGCAATTCCTTTCATTCCTTCCTTCGTTCCTGGTGTGTGTTCAATTCCTTGAAGAAATAATTCTTTAAAAGCTTTTCTAAAACTGTGAACACACTTTCCGCTGCCATTCTCAATTTATCTGAATATAAACAGGCTTGGTTTGGCTCCAAAAATTACACAGTGGGTTTATAACACAGTTACACATTTCCTAACGCACAATTTGGTTAATTAATTATATATATATATATATATATATATATATATATATATATATATATATATATATATATATATATATATATATATATATATATATATATATATATATATATATATACTTTCTTTCTTACCCTCAAGTACATACAGTCTAGCTGTTAATGGTCATACAGTCTGCTCTCAGATGCAGAAGGCAAAGGAAGTCTCACTGACAGACTGGCGCTCTTACTGTAGTTTTGAAAATATTATGGCCTGCTTTCGAAGGACGGCAAGTCCTTAAATAGGTCACGGCCGACCGTTTCGGAGAACAGTAAGCTTGAAGTGTGTTTGCATTTCAAAATGCAGGCATAATTTTGTTGATGTGTGCATGTATGAAACATTAGGAATCTAAATATCTTCCTTATTCCTGGACCGATTTCCTTCATCTTAGGCTTAAAGCATGCCCTGGATTATTCTTGATCTTTCTAGACAATTGTCTTTTCCTTTCATACGTCCATCGTGTTATAGGTACAGCCTAAACAGCAACATGTTTGACTTGCCTGATGTCTCGATGCATTCCACTCGAAATTTCTCCATTAGTATAATACTTTTCGTAGAAGTCTTTACACCTTCTTATAAAGGAACATTCCTGTTATTAAATTACTGACCTCTTCCATGCGGTACTTCGCTCATAGTCCTATAATTTTATTCCATACCCAACTGGGTTACACAGATTTGAGACTGGCCATGTTGAATGCCTAATTCGTTTGTAAACAACATGAATAAGGAGGCCATTTCATTGGTCTGTCTAGCCTATACATTTATAAAGTATGGCGTGCCGTTGTGGTATGAATGACGTGTTGTGAATCAGAATTCACGACACATTCTATACATATATTTGGTGGGTAGGTTTCTAATTTTTTAATTTTGCCATGGCAGCGACCTCTTTACGATTTCCAACTGCCGTGAGATTTTTAACGTGCGCAACCTGACACGGGACATCCAATTTTTTGCCCTTATACGAGAAGGCTAGTCATCTGATCTCACTACCCAGGAGACCAGGTGGGAGTATCTTCTTCTTCCTCGTTCGTCATGAAAAGGACGTTGGTTGCGTTGTGTCCGTTTACAGCGAAGCTGCGGTATTTGCGCCATTCGGCTGACACATCCGACTTCCGCACGGCATTTTTTGGGACCGGGTTTGCCTTCCCTCTTCGATCCCTACTCCTCAGCCAGACTGCAATGATGCAGCCTTTTTCCAGGACCACCACGTGGAGGTGGAGTAGGGTCTTGATCAGCTCTGGTTCGCTGACCCTGACGCAAGCAATCAAGCTATGGGTCGCTTACTGCATTCCTCACTTCTGATGCGTCTTGGGTGCCACTGGTGTCGTGAATTATTCTAATCCCCATATATAAATTAAAACGTAAATGCAAAGCCTAACAAATAAATTTAATAAAAGGAAAGAAGAATGGTAAAGAACAGTGCTGTCACAATGACTGTACTCGAAATTCCCCTTGTTTTCTACTTCGTCTGCAAATTGGAACGCTTTCACGTTGATAGTAAAAGCCTACTGTATTATTACCCGCTTTCTTCAATGAAACGTGTGCTGTATTTCTTGGAAAAACCTTGAGATACGCAAGCTGATCAATGACCTAAATTTAATATTTCATTCATTCCAATTTATACACGGCGTAACTAAAAGACAGATGGACTAAAGGATAGAGAGAAGGGAGAGGCAGAAAGCAGGACACGTGCAACACTAAACACGCGTCGCGCGATACACAATTGCTGCCATCATGCGTGTAAGGCCACATGCACTAACTTTATTTCAAATCGACAGTGATAAAATTCACTACCCATACCAGAGTTAGGTTTTAAAATCCTGAAAAACGCTTATTAGGAATTATGACATTATACCGGTTTACGTTTGAAAACATGACAGCACGACTATCGTAAAAGAAAATGCATATTGGCTCCATTAAATTGAGATATTTGGATTCCTTAGGGTTTGCTGACAAAGAATATGTAAAACGTTACGCAAATAGTCTAGGAATTACCAAGTTATGGCCAAAATAAAATAGTGGGGGTGCCTGACAGCATGAAATCATTTCTGCTCATAAAATTTTTTTATAACGTGTTTGAAGAAACATTACGTTACGGAAATAGCCTACCATGTTAACTCCTATTTGATTGGAGCGCAAAAAATGAAAGACTAAACACGATTGGTCGGACTATAAATACTATCTTGTGTTGTCAGGGGAAACGTGAGAAAGGGGTACTTTTTTGAAAAGATGTGTAGACGTGGTGTGATTGGGTAGAGCTGCGAATATACTAAATTCAGAGCGTCTGTTCATTGCCACATCTTGTAATAAACCTACTAAGAAGCAGTGCGTTGAGCACCAGTGTATATTTTTTATAAAATAAAGCCTGGGACATCGGCAGATCGGAGTTGTGCTATATTCATTGCCAGTCAACGAAACTGTTTATTATTTCCATGAATTGTGGTAAGCTTGAAAGATTCAATATCTTTTAATGAAAATTGAATGTAAATTGATAATTTATGTCTGTATATATGTGTGGTTCAGTAGCGAACATGATGTAAAGCCTATAGTGCTCCAGCCTGAACAGAAGGTGTCGGAGGAAAGTAAAACTGCATGGAATGGCCAAACAGTACACTGACACCTAGATTATTAACTAGAAAGAAATAATGCTGGAATTGCAGAGGCGTAGTAACCATTAGGGAGGGAAATACTGGTATAAAGTATTTCAGATGAAGCTGACAGTTGGCCTAACGCTCTGAATTCAATGTTTGTGATGTATTGTGCTCAGTGTAGAAATGGAGTATAAATTAGTTCTGACGTAGAAGGTACAACCTTCTTGTTTCAGGGACCGTGGTCTTAAAGTTATTGAGCAGCACCTGGTCAGAGCTTTGCTGAAGCCAGAGGTGGACAGCATACTCCTTGGTCCATATAGCAACCAGTGGGGTGGCTCCAGAACTCATTTACGTAATCGAGAGAGGAGTCTTTTACTGCAGTCATCACGCAAGATAAGAGAGTGTGGCCATGGAGCTCAACATTATGTACCCCATCTTAAAATGACATTGTAAACTAACATTAAGAGGGGAATTTAATTGTTTTAATACCAGGAACTGAGAACATCTCCAATACTAGTTCCATTAGAAACAAACTATTGAAGTCATGATGACAAATACCAACAGAGCTTGAACGAAACAAAACCAGTATTACCTCATATTACCACTACACAACTGACACACATAGGATACCATTAAAAATATATGTCACTACACGAATCATATTAATAAATTCTGTACATATAACTTGTAATTAAAATTGATTGTGATTCCTGGTTCCCTTTGTATTTGAATCAGGACACATATACATTCATGACAGCACTGAATACATATTGTTATTTGAAAAGTTATCAGTGACTCCTTTAAGATATCCTCTTTGAGTGTTATATGTATGTGAGTGTCACAGTGTTGTCAAGTGTGGTGGAATAAATTAAATTGTGTATCTGTCTGTTGTTGTTATGACTTACACTTCATCATACACATACCCTAGACATATAACGTAGTCATCACACTATTCCAGAATAATTCTGACTGAGGTATACATATGTGGCAGTAAGTAAGGTTATCTATAATACACTACTCTTATTAGATATAGATACCTTCACAGCTGATCTCAGTCAGTACACTAAGTCCCCTATAAATATTTATAACATCCCACTTTACCACAACTGGTTATGAAAAAAAAAAATTCCAAAAATTTTATTTTCCTCCACTGAGAATCGAACATGGACCTCTTAGCGACTCCGATTCCCCCCCCCCCTCCCCCCAAGACCCTGAAGTCGTAACTTAGATAGTTTCTTTGTCCCAGTTAGACACACAATACCAATTTTAGATGACTCCCACCGTGTATGACTACTACAGTTGTTACTTCCTCCAATCGTTTGAGATGGACATACGTCTCATTCCTTAGTATATATTCGCGATTTCTTGAAGAATGCAGTAGTACCTTGTTACCACCAATGGTGCGACTTTTTGGATACCACAAGCAGGTCTGTCATTCTAGCCAACATGCCTTGAAACTAACATTGACGAGATACGTCCAACCCGCTATAATCCGCGTGCGCAATAGGATTTTGACTCAAACTACAGGTGTGACAAATCTCATGATTTATTCTCCATATCATATCAAAGGGGGAGCCGCGCTAGCGTAGTGGTTAAGCACCGCTCTGGCGACCGGGTGATTCAGGATCAAACCCGGGCGACGGCATTTGAGGATTTTTCGTCGACCGGGATTTGGACTGGATTAACTCGAGACCTGGCGAGAACATTTGAAGGAGTGTCGTCGACCAGGGACTGGCGGCTCCTGAGCCGACCCAGCTCTAATGGGTACCTCCGAAAACGGCGAGTATCTGCCTGAATGGCGAGGGACACTTGTCTCTGTACAAGAAAAATAGGATACTCACGTAAAAATCAATGTCAGGTTAGACATTAAAAATAACCTGAGATTTCGCCTCGAGTATTAGCGGGCGTACGAAAAAAAAAAAAAAAAAAAAAAAAAAAAAATATCAAAGGAACTGTTCCTAACTACTTTGATTCTTTATGAAACTGGAAAATATGAAATTAATTTAAATGACTTTATTCAAGCATTGTTATCGAGCAATTAATCAAACCAAACGGTCTTTCATATTTGGACATGCGCCCTAATATAACAGAAAGACCACGGTTTTGCGCACCTCGCCAAAACGAGGCAAAATGTTATTTTTTCATAAAAAACAGTATTGTTCTTGCTTACGAAGTCAAACACAGAGCAAGGAAGCTCAATGATGAAAGATCAAGTTTCTGGTCTGACCAACTGATCGAGATTTGGTTGAAAATTTTAATTTCGGAGGCTTGTTAAATCATATAAATATGAATGAAGCCGAGTTGTCAGAACAGACTGAAAATACAAGATTCATGAACATTTTTTTTTCAAGACATTTCGTTTTGTATCATGCCAGTGTGATAGGGTGGGAGAGATGATGATGATGCTATTGTGATGTGTGATCACTTTCTAGCACACTCGCAACCGACCCTAATCAACAATAAAACTCTTGATTCTGAGGCAGGGGCTGTATTTATTTATACAACCCAGTCAGTGACATTAAGCACACGAAGCAAACATTAAACAAATAAAACAACGAACAAAACACCCAGCCAGTGCTCAGTTGCTAATCCTGAAAGCAAACAAAGCACCGACTAGTTAAAAATCATAATAGCAATGAATGAGAAACGCCACGCTCTCACCTGTCAAACTGTCCTTCCGCGCTACCTGCAACATTCAACTATCATGCACACACACTCAGCTCATGCGTGTCGTCTAATCAGACTAGTATGGTGTTGTGCATGAGGCTGGCAATCTCACCATGTAAAACAGATTGCTACCCAAACCACTACTGAAAGAGCATCTGAATGCCTTGTGAGGTCTTCATGTGGATGCCAGCCACATTGGTGACCCCATGCTAAATAAGGAGCGAGAAGAGAAATATATATCTTCAAGGAAGCCCACGTGCTCTCACAAACCATTCTACACATAACCATAATTAAATAACAATAAAATAGACATACAATAATATTCAACTATATATACAACAAATACTCTCAATAATGAGAATAAGCTACTACCTCTCAACCGATCCACATCAATATTCGTTCCTGCACTCTGAACATGTCGTAAATGACGACTGGTCCGCCTTGCCACAAGCGTGTCGTATATGACCCCTGATGAGATTGGAAACTCATAACATGAAACGCATCGTTACCGAAACAACCACTGCAATAGCATAAAAACGATTCTTGTGGGCCTGTAATGGACACCAGCCGCATTGGTGTTTCCATGCTCCGCAAGGAGCAAACAGAGAAACACCTGTCTCAACGTGCCTTACGCACAAAGGAGTGGTATTGCGCTCACCAGAAATCTAAATACCTAAAACTAGATTCATCTTCTCAAAGGGAACTTTTAGCACTACAAAACTGTGTATACAGCAGATGTAATTAAACTAATCTCAAAGTAACCCATTAAATATATACAGTAGAATTATCAGTTATCGTGAAATACAATTAATTACTCTTACATTAAAGAATAAAATATAATTATTCTTGACTTTAACAAAACTGGAATTAAATACATCACCTAAAGGAAATTTGCCACGAAAACTCTCTCTTCTATTACTGGGGAAAATTACATTAACCTACTTTCACCCACGTGTCAATTCACACAATATAAAACTGGCACCTTGTTAAATACACACGCATGGTGACGCGCCGCCTTTATACACATTGCATGATGCTTTTCATGAATACGTGGCTGCCATCTTGATAACAGTTAATATTATCTAAATTCAAGTCCCTGATAACACCTCTGTCCAGTTCCATGTATGAAATAGTTTCATACTATATTTGCCTTTCTGATGAATAAAATAATCGCTCTTAAACTTTCACATCTATCTATCTATTTCATTAAACATTAGAACAGACTCACGCTGAATATAATTTCAGAATTATAGAACACTAATGCTAATTTGAATTAACTCACGTGTCATGTCTTTGTTCTACCCACACAGGGCGCCTCGTATCTTCGTTTTCTCTTGTCTGGACGGATCTTCAAATAGGCCTTTCGCCGGCTCGCTACCTCTTTATATAGGCCCTAGGGCGAATCACTCAACTTAGTGCACTGCGCGTATTAATTGCGCCACGCAAATAACACACGCGATTATTGCTCTTAAAGGAGCGAAAACACAAATATACACCACAACTATCAAATATAACACACCACTATTTTTAGGCTTTATTGTGGCATAGTAATAAATCTTCTTCAAGATAATGTGGTAAAAAGGCACTAAACCACGGAGACCACGGTAGTGACAAGATGGCGCTGTCACACCAGGTTAATAACTCAAGAGTAAATAAATATTAGACAAACATAAAGGTATGTTTTCAGGCACTCGTAAGAAATAAAGAAGTAGAACACTAGACAACAGAAAAACAACAGACGTGAGTGGCTTACTCAGGACTCGAACCCAGGACCTTCCGTGCGACAACCCCGCCTAGCTATGCAAGCGAATCACTATCCTCCGTGCCATCTAGGCATCACAAAAAAATGATGCTTCGATGACGGGTCATTAGTGCGAACCGCAAGACATAACACCGGAAATTTACCATGGGCAGTCCAGCCTATTAATGACGCAATCACTTATGTTGTTCCCCTTTTATACAGTATAGGTCAGTCCATCAGGTACCAAATGAACTTAAATGTTATCTTTTTTATGACAGTCGCGTAGAGCTGCATTCTAGAATAATGACCTAGTTAACGCACGAGCCACACCATGAGGACTCTTACTCTCTCTCTCTCTCTCTCTCTCTCTCTCTCTCTCTCTCTCTCTCTCTCTCTCTCTCTCTCTCTCTCTCTCTTTTTTTTTTAAACAGTTTTTTTTTTTTTTTTAGCGTTTTGTTTTTAATTGCATCAGTTTCTGTTTCCTGGACCGCTTTCTTTTCGTTATTGTACAGCATATATTGATATTTCATTGTTATCTCCCATTTATCGAGAATTAACACCCCTTCATTTTTCACGTCTTTCAAACTTAATGCACTGTTTGTGGCCGTGAAATAAATCCACACTTTTTTCACTACACCATCACCCAAACCACCTCAACCATAGTAATAACCTCGTCTAAAACAACAACACCTCTACCACCTCCTCCGACTACTTCTACAAATACTACTACTACTACTGCTACTGTTGCTGCAGCTGCTGCTACTACTACTACTCCTGCTATCACCACTACTAATACTACCACAACTTCTACAGTAACCATCAATAACTCAACAGCAAAATCTGAACTGCAAGATTTATTATCGTGATCAATTTGTTCATATGAGTTTTCACGAGAACTTCCCAAGTTAAATCCATTAAGAATTCATTAATTTATTTTGTATTGAATTCAATTCTCGGTTGCTTTCTTTCTCTTCTGTTTTATTTCGTTTGTCCCCGGCGAAGAGCTGGTGGCCCTAACGTAGGCAAGTCTCTTTGTCCTTTGCCTGTAGCAAGGCGCATGGACTATATTCATTTACCCCGCTGTGTACCATTATTACCAACTTTAACATCGTATTACGGTGCACACGTTATCTATCCCCACCCCGCCCACGCCAAAGCCCCATTTTAGTCATGATTACCATTACTTCGACTTCACAAAAGCAACCACAACAAATATGGGCGCTGCAGATCGCAATATATTATAGAACTTTCCAGACATGACCATGCACCAATTCTGCTAAGTCATGACGAGTTGCATCATCAGCTATTGACTATTAATATTAAATCAACACGGCATATTCACACTTCATTAACAAGTTCGAAAGTGCGGTAAAGCCCTGTTGGATTGTATTAAGTTCTGTTAAACTTCTCTTTAGTAATTCACTTTATGTGAAAATTGTGCTGGATAATGTTGTTACGGTTTTTGTTGATTTGTGATTTGGCAAAACTGATGTTGGTCTGGGATGTAGTTTTGTGTGTTTCCATGGGGAAAATGGGGTGGGTCCTACGTGACAGGTAAACTCGGCACTAACTGTAGATGGATGTCATTATGCTAATTGTAATGTGGTTTTTGTCGTTACCAACTAGGACAGTTTTCTAAGCTCTTGACAAAGCCCGAACCCCTCAAATAATGTTCAACTATCAGCGGAACCCTTGCGACGCAATTCTCTCTCTCTCTCTCTCTCTCTCTCTCTCTCTCTCTCTCTCTCTCTCTCTCTCTCTCTCTCTCTCTCTCTCTCTCTTTATATATATATACATATTTTATTTATTTTTATACTCTTAAAACTAACAATATCGGTCTCTCCCTCCCCAAAGTACTCATGATATGTATCGATATAATTTGAAACGGACAAAATATAACTTTAAATAAGAAATGTATCTGAATATCGCTGTATTTCAAATGTTGCAGTATTTATTTCTCGCTGGACCCCAAATGACGAGTCGTGGCATCGTTAGCGTTGCACGGAACACTGCTTAGCAAACTCAGACCTGTAAGACAAAAGATAGACCTTACTTACTTACTTACTCAGTCGTTCCCGGTAGAAGTACCGTGAGGTGTAGAGTTTGGAAGAGAAAGCGCCAGACTATCGGCTGTCTTCCTCCTGGCCTGGTTCCATTCTAGTCATCGGTCCTTCAAAGATTGTCTAATGTTGTCCTCCCAGCAACCTGATCATGTAAAATAAGTTGCTATACAAACTACAGCTACAAGAATACGTGAATACTTTGGTACTGTCTTCACGTAGAGCAGCGTCTCTCAACCTTTTAGAAGTTCAGCACGCCTCTGCACGATCTAAAGAAGCATCGCGCCCCTTTACAGCATCTTATGAAACCTTGCACCCCTTTGAATCATCATAAGAAGCTTCGCACGCCATTACGCTCACAAAATATGTCAACAATGAGAAAAAAAAAGAGATACAAGTATGTTCTGAGAACATGTTATTTACAAAATGTGACTAAGATTCGGGATTGAATTCACATTTTCAAAATGTCCTATTTTATACAAATACATTTGAGTTCTGTGTATTATATAATGTTAACGATGAATCGCTTTACAAAAGATCTGTCATGTCTGACACCCCCTGAAGGTAGGTCTCGCACCCCCTGGGGGTGCATGCACCCCAGGTTAGGAAGCACTGATGTAGAGCGACTACCGTAGCGGTAAACTCATGTTCCGTCAATGGCAAACAAGGAAATGGTGACGATGGTGATTTTAAGCGCTGAATAGTTAATTTTTTTAATAGTGCATCAGTTATACAGCTAATCGATTTTAATAGTGCATCAGTTATACAGCTAATCGATTTTAATAGTGCATCAGTTATACAGCTAATCGATTTTAATAACTCTTTCAGCAGAAGCCATTAAAGGTGTCAATTATGCCCACTGTTAATGAGCTTCTCAACTTTTGAAAGAATGTTCTCGAAAGTCAACAACAGAATTTATAAATAGCGGTTTGGGCCGGAAGCTGTGGAGAGAGATAACGTGCCCTGGCCCAGTTGCCATACACGTAAAGAAGAAAATTGTTACATAATTTTAACTGTAGTATCACAATATGATATCTAATCTATCTATCTATCTATCTATCTATCTATCTATCTATCTATCTATCTATCTATCTATCTATCTATCTATCTATCTATCTATCTATCTGTCGGCCTGTCTTTCTTCCCGTCTGCCCACTCGTCTATCTGTCTGTGTGTCCGTCCATCTATCTGTCTGTCTGCTCGCTCGTCCATTGGGCCGTCCATCCACCAGTCCTTCTATCTATCTGTCTATCTGTCCGTCCATCCGCCAGTCTGTCGGTTGTTGTGTCTGTCTATCCTCTTAATAAACAAAAAGCCATGGGTTGGGATCCTTCAAAATTTCGTGTGGGTTCGTCTGTTTTTACAATCACATAATTTTCCCTTTATAAATATCTTTTTCCTAGACCAGCGGTTCCCAACCTGTGGTACGCGTACCCCTAGGGGTACGCGACAGGACGTTCAGGGGTACGCGAAAAAAATTGAGTAATGGCGGAAAAAAGATACATATGTCAACAGTGTAAAAGACAAGTCAAAAGTTGTGAAATTAATTCAACGCTATACTATACAACATGAACTGTGTGAGACAATCTCCGCCGTTTTTCTTGCGCGCCACGGCGTGCTGTCTGCTTTGACTGGCGTGTGTGAAAATCTAAGGTATTTCTTGTGACCACAATTCAATATTTTTACACAATAGTCTTCATTATGATGACTATGGGATTATACTTGTGCCGTTGAATATTTCATCAAAAATATGACTTGTTTGATCTTCCACACTATCTATGAACGTATAATGTCCCGGAAGTAATAGTGTCGATTCTTGACCCAAATTTTACAAAAGTGAGACAGTGTTTCTATATAGGCCTACAGTAGTTTTTGTCATTGTTTTAACTTAACTTAAAGTGATTAATTGTTCAATTCGTGTATTATCAGATATGGATCAGTGGTTGAAAACCGGCACAGTAAAAAAGCTGAAACATAATGTGGAATGTGATCAATCGCCAAGTACTTCTCAGGACACACCTAAGACTTTGGTGCAGGATAGTGAAAAGACACGATCTTTAGTTTTACATAGAGCTAAATAGAGAAAATACAGTGACGAATACATGAAGTATGGGTTTTCGTTTATAGGAGATGAGGACTGTGCTAAGCCCCACTGTGTAGTGTGTCGGGTGTGACATTGTACTTGTCGTCAGCTAACAAAGATAACGAAAATGCGGTTGAAGCCTCCTACCGTATTAGTTATCGTATTGCTAAATGTGGTAAAAATCATACTACAGCTGAGAATTTAATTTCTCCTTGTATAAACGATGCCATTCTGTGCATGCTCGGAGAGGAACATGTTCGCAAAATGAACGCTATCCCTCTTTCGAACAATACAATTTCTCGAAGAATGCAGGATATGTCTGACGATGTTGAAGCGACAATAATAAGTAGAATTAAAAATAATAAATTCTTTGCTATTCAAGTTGACGAAATCACAGATATTGCTAATTTCGCTGTTTTGCTTGTTATTGTGAGGTGTTTGAAAAGCAATGAAGTTGAAGAAAACCTTTTGCTTTGTCATCCACTGCCAGGGCTTACAAGAGGTGAGGATATATTTCATGCTATTGATTCTTATTTCAAAGAAAAGGACATTAATTGGTCTAAATGTTGTGGACTATGCACTGACGGAGCCAAGTCTATGTCATGTTGCTACTCCGGTCTTCGCTCTCGTGTCACGAAGGTAGCCCCCAATATAACCTGGAGCCACTGCTGCATCCACAAGCAAAGCCTTGCATCTAACCGACCCCCTGGTGAATTAAACGTCGTTCTTGATGAAGCTGTGAAAGTGGTTAATTTTATAAAGTCAAAGGTCAACAAACTCGAGGCTTTTCAAAGCACTGTGTGAAGAGATGAATAGTCTTCATTCTACCCTGCTCCTTCATACACAAGTAAGGTGGCTCTCTCGTGGTAAAGTCCTTACCCAGCTGTTCGAACTTAGACATGAAGTCCAACTTTTTTGTTGAAGACCATCCTTTCCAACTTACTTCAAAGATACACGACTGTGATTGGCTTCAGAGTCTTGCATACTGATCGGATATTTTCCTACAAATAAACAAGCTAAATTTGGCACTTCAGAATAACTCGGTAACGATCTTCAATGTTTCAGACAAAATTGAATCTATGATTAAAAAATTAGATTTTTGGAGGTCGTGTATTGAAAAAGGCCAGCCTGAGGTATTTGAAACTCTGCACAATTTCCTATCTGAGAACGAGCTGCACCTCTCCCAGGAAATGAGCGAGAAAATAATTGAACACTTGAAAGGGCTAAAATCATCTTTCGAGAAGTACTTTCCGAAACCTGGAAAAGAGAACTACTGGATTGTAAATCCCTTTGAAGAAGAATATTTCCAAGCAGCCACATTATCAATCAACGAAAAAGAGAAGTTGATTGAACTTTCGACTGATGCTACTTTAATAGCTGAATTCAAAGGAAAATTTGTTATTAACTTTTGGGGAGACATCAGCAGAGAATATGAACAGCTGACCGACAAAACGCTTAAGTTTCTGTTGCCATCTACAAATACTGAGCTGGTGGAGAGGGCTTTCTCTTCTTATACCTTTATAAAATATAAATACCGTAGTAAACTGAATGCAGGTCCAGAATTGAGACTGTATCTTACATCACTTGAACCTGATTTCAAAAAAACTATGTGCCTCAAAACAAGCTCAAGGATTGCACTGAACGTTTGTTATGGTCACGTGACGTGTGTTATAAAAAGTGATTTCAACTTTTAACAATAACAACGTTTTTTTATTATTATTAATAAATTAAATGTGTTAATTTTTATTGTAACTTCTGATTTTTTTAATGTAAAAATATATGCACTGTTTGTTCACCTTTTTATTACATTGTTTTTTAATCCCGTGGTTGGCTCCTTTATTTCTGATTATAATCTATAAATTTTGAATAACAGCAACTATATTAATTTCAAATATTTTGCTAATATTAGGGGTACAATTTATAGAAATGGGTTGCCAAGGGGTACGCAAGTGAAAAAAGGTTGGGAACCGCTGTCCTAGACAAACATCAACACATTTGTTAATTTCTCCCGATATTTGTCAAAAGTTGTATAAAATTCTAAACTGTTTAGTTTAATAAAACAAAGATAAGTCTATAGTCTGTTACTATGACTTTAAAAATTAATTAAATACATTCTCGTTTCGAATATCTGTTCTGCGACAGTAGATATTGGATAACCCAACACAATCTTTATGAGAACTATTTAAATCAGGGGTCGGCAACCTAAGAGCTTTAGTGATCTACTTTAGTAACACTAAGTCCTCTAAGGATCTACCATACATGTGTGAATGTGTGTGTGTGTCTGTCTGTCTGTGTCTGTCTGTCTGTCTCGGTCGGAGATGTCGGTCGGAGGATAACAATGTTGAGTATTAAAGAAAAAAGTAATATATTGGAAGAGATTATCAGCAATAATGATCTAGGGCAGGTCGGTGATATAATGATTTGGAAATCATTTGATACATTTGTCGTCTTTCACTGTCCTAAAACACTTTCATTTGACTCAAAGGGTTCAGATTTAATGCTCAGGGATAACGGGCAAAATTTCGAGAAAGATGAAATGGTGGATTAAAACGGGGGTCGCCTGAAGTTTATATAAGGAGACTCGATACTTAAAAAGAGGCATTTGCTTCCTCTCAGTTTTTGGGACAATTTGCCTGAAGTCGACGCCAGACACCTACATGAGACGGGTCTTGAAGACGATTGACTAGGCACCCTCAGCAGTTACCCCAGCGGTGCTGCAAGGGACGTGCCGCTTCCAAAACATTTGACTCCTGAAGAGTAGGAACAGCCTAAAATTAACGGAGAACCCACATTGACTGAACCAGAATTCAACTGACCCCACACTACCAGATAAGTGTAATACCGGCACAGCACATCTTTTCTTTCTACCATTTCACCCAAGAGGATAAAAGTTAACTGTTTATTTTACTTGTCAGAACAACTATATTTATATTAATCTTGTTAAATAAATAATTCATTATTAAACATGTTTTGTTGTAAATACAACATTTTATTGAGTGAATTTGCACCCGTATGACTCTTTTTCTTTAGCGAATACACACAAAGAGCCATAAAATTAATATTTTGCTGAATCATCTTCAACTGTGGGCTCCTAAAATACGAGTCACAACCTTTTCTTACAGAAGGAGCGGAGAATAAAAAGTTTATAACAGTTTAGATAATCTCAGTTGCTATACCTGACATTTCGTAATATTCCTGTGAGACTCCCTAAAGTAGAAGCATCATTGTTCTATTTATATCTATGACATAAGAGTAATCTTGAGCGAAGGTTTGTACCTTTGAAAACCCTCATGTTTTTTAATCACAGTTTGACCGTTGGTGGACCACTGCTTCAGAGCAGGGGAGAAAACCCGCGACAGACCCGAATATGTCTGGTTCTTTCTGTTGAAGCGTCTCTTTTTGCTTCAAACGTTTTACTGTGGGTCAATGATCAGGTTATCTGAACTCAGTTAGCGTAAATGGTTGACAACCGTTCAGGTTCCTTATGAACTTCCATTAATGAAGGTGGGTAATATTATCTCTTATCACAAAGAGTGCATCGTGCATGAATTAACAAATCAATAATAATATGTGGCAAAGAGCCAAGTTCAACTTGATTGATTTCTGGTAAGTCCTCGGGTTTTTTTAGTCCAACATGGATACAAATTTTATTGACGAAAATATACGACGACATCATAAGGAATTAGTTCATGAATAGTACATTGCATTGCATTCTAATTAAAACATGTTACCGTCCGTCTTCCAGTTACTAAAGTGTCGTCAGAACATCCTGAGCTATATACTCGCGTTGCGCAGCGCAGTCAACAGATAGTGAGACCCAACTAGTTTGCGAACACAGATCATAAATGATCAATAATCCTTCTGTCCATGGTTATCCAACAACCATGTAACATTTCCATTAAATTCATTATAATAGTAAGGACTGACCCTCTGTCCTTATTTTATATATAAAATTCGGCATAATATGAAGCCTAACACTGGAAGGAATAATATACGTCTTCATGGCTTGACGGTCAGAATAAAAAGGGTCAAGTACCTTAGTCACCAAGCGTGACCATATCAACGCTACCGCGTCACAATCGACCCATGCGATTTGCGGTCACCAAAAGACCATGAAACATACAAAACATTCTATATTACAAACCTCTCAACATCAAAATGCGTACTGCAAACGCGCTGCCAACTGTAGCAGACGACATCGTTGAAACATGTCGTAACAATTCCCTGCCCGACAGGGGGAAAAAATCTATTCTATAGACTTTTTGGGGGGGGGGGGGAAATATCCTAAGTAATTTGTTGCGGTCAGTTTTCGCAATGTGTATAATATTTTTAATGTACCTGTTTGGTTTGGAGACATTATTTTTTTATTCCTGATCTAAGGGGTATTACTCATGATTTACTCGGGGTTGTATTTAACAGTGGTTGTTTGCCCACTGGTTTTAACCTACCGGTCTAATTTTAGAACCGATGTCTGGTTGCATGTCCATATATGGCTTGAATGGTCAAGCTTTTCTAGGAATGTTTGCAACTAGAGCTGAAGTCTTATTTCATGTCCATATAAGGCTCAAATGGTCAGTCTTTTCCTGGTATGTGTTCAACATCGCCTCCTGAGTTTAAGCTCAGGGATGTTTGGCGTCTAGGACGCATGCGCAAACTTTTGTGGCGGTTAAGGAAGACTTCCGATAGGAAGTCGAGCTGTGAACTTTCAGAGTGTCAAGACGTGGTTTTTCGACGTCTTTGTTATGGCTTCAAGCCTGGGGAACGAAAGCCCTCTGTGTGTGAACTTAGAAGTTTGAAGATGTTTCCCCATGATATATTTTCTAAGCGTCTAGGAGACGAGTGTGTTTATTAGTGTTATTCTGAGGATCTGCTAAGGTAAATTATCATTTTCCTTTTTGCTATCAGAATCACGTATCACATGTATTTATCAGCTCAGTGACTTTTCCCTGGGCGGGAAAGAGTCCATTAAGTATACGAGAGTTGTGCTCTTGAACTATGCTAACATTATCTGATTAGGGCCTGTGTATGGCCAGAGAACATTATATATTTGATGCATCCCGCTATTTCAGCGGCATCATTTGGACAGTGTCTGATCCACCTTGTTTGCTAAGAATTACCACAGAGGCGATTGGACCTAGAGGTTTGCCATGCTGCGGTCTATTGCATTCTAGGCAATGTAACTGATGTACTTGTGTCAGAAGGGAGTTATTTAAACTCACATATTAATACCTGCTTGTTATGTGGGGTATCTTCGCTGAGGCTCTAGGAAGGAGTTAGATTGTAGTCAGCAGTCGTATATATGCCCAGCTTACTGATCGATGAACTGTTGATGCTTCATGTATTGTACTATCGTCATGTCTACAATGTTCCTGAGTATTGTCAAATGACTATGTCCTGATGTCATCTCTCTTGTATCGAACTGCATTAAAGCATGGTAAAAAGTCAGCCGCTGTTATCAACCTTCACTGACTTATACATGTGGTTGAGTGAGTACTGTGCCAATGTCCAGAGCCTACACACATTCGCGTACTACACCTTATCATAAGGTCTACTCACCCACACATCCTATCAACCACATATTGCTACGATCATTACAACACATCTGAGAGTATGTACCTTTAGAGAGTCTTCATGGCACCCTGTAAGTGCCTCAACGCTTGGTGACCTACATTCACCTGTACTGTACTGCCTGGGTTGACCTGACCCCTACTCACACATATTACAGCGCTGTAACCTTCATGGTGGCATCCAACAGCCACCGTCTACCTTTAACATTATAGTGGCCAGATTGGCCCTTAACATAATTATATTACATTTAAGAAAAATCAACATATGGCCTACGATAATCTGTGTAGAACAGTGTCGTAAGTCATGTCGATATAATATCAGTCATGTAATACATGGATATTGTATTAAAGTAACTAAAGAAAATGTCGACTGTCAGTAATAATTATCTAAGTAAATGAAAGTATGTATTAACTAAAATAATGTGTTTTATTATTGGATCTACCAATTAATTATAGAATTAACTAACCTAAAATATCATATTTTATTATTGGATCTACCAATTAATTATAGAATTAACTAACCTAAAATATCATATAATAGTACAGAAAATAAAGAAAAGTAAAGACAAGTAAAGTAAAGAAGAGAATAAAGCATAAGTTAACTAGTGAGATGTGAAAGACTTAATAAAACATATGTATAGACTAACTAATATCTATTTAACTAACTATCAACTAACAAACTAATGCATATAATATTACGTACACATATTTGCTAAATTCATATAATAATGATTACATTTATAAATACATTTACTTAAATTATTCAAATGTGTGAGGTTATTTTGTTTTTTTCTATTTCCTTTCTTTTATGTATTTAATCTTTTCCTCACATTATATTTTTATTTTATTTATTTAAACAATAAGTAATAAAACTAATAATGTTAGTTCTGAAGATCCAAACGTCGTTATTCCCATTTGTGGATCTACAAGTTTGTTCCATATGACGAGTGAGTTTCATTCCATAAAACTTGATATACATTGTTCATCATGAAGACTGAGTGAAGAATGTTCATCTGTCTTTCGTGTAAGGTTGAATCAAGAATTTCACATAATTCACATTCAGTCCATCTGATTCCGATTTGAACACGAAACAAAATTCAAAGACCACACGAATATTCCTTTTGGAGTGTATCATACCAAGTGGAAGCCGAGTGGACACAAACCAAAGTCCAAACGTTGAAAAGTAACAATAAGTTTTCGTGGAATATCGTAACGTTTCTTGGGAAAACTGCAAACATAGATAGTTCATTATAAGTTTCCTCGACGCGCTATTCGCATGTCTCGAGTTCACAAAAACTTCAGCCGTGTAACGTTTATAAGCATGTACGTATAGTCTTATTTCCAATCTTGAAATCTTGAATTATAATTTTTGTTCACTTGACTTCGACAGGATTTCTTGAGAGTGCTTCGGCCATGACATTTTCCGTTCCTGGTATTGACTGAATGATGAAGTCGAACGTAATCTGGATCAGTTAAACTTGATAATATACTGGAGTGTTCACCGTCAGTAGCATCTGTTGATGTCACTTGAAGTACGAGATACGATATCATCGCTAATATCCCGAATCGTAAACTCGCGAAGTACAGCTCGCTCCTAGTCCGTAATTGCTGGCATCTGTACGGAGAGATACATTTGCGAAAAATTGAGTAGCAAATATTGACCTCAAATTTTGGAGGTATTTAATAAAATAAAATTCCTAGAAATTTAGTGAGCGCTTATTTAATCAATGTCACTTTCATAGGCCTGCCTTTTTTCTTAAGACAATAGACGATATACGAAACTTATGCTGCTTTGGCTGAGCATAGTTAAAATAATCAACCACGTTACTCTCTATTGTAGGCATGGTAAACTACATAAGAATGAAAACGTGTGTACAAATAGAGATGTTACATGAAAAAAAAATCACTAAATCAATCTATATTAAAATAGATAAATATGAAAAGAAAAGAACTGATGACTGACCATGCTGAGTCATCAAGGATGTGACAACCATTGTACGTGTAAAGTATTACCTATGCGACCTAGGCTCAAGTACTAGTTGCATTCTCAGTGAATGGTGATGAAAATACACACCATGTCCCCGTGTTGCTGCTAAAAGCTTGTCGCAACTTATTCTGACCATGCATTCTGACTATAGTTAATTTTTAATGCATGGGAAGGAACTCATGGAATTGTAGTCACTTTTATTTCTATAGTCGTCTAATCTTGATAGCTATCGTCAAGAAGTTGTCTTATCTTGATAGCTAGGGTTGCCGATAGTTGTGTGAACGATTTTGAGTCATGTCCATTTATGGAGCGCTCAGATCGCCAGTTCTTTGAAAACAGTTGGCAATCGCAATGTTTCAAGATTCATTTCCTTTTAAGGTAAAAGGTCTTTAGTCGAACATCGTAGAACATTCTTCGTTTCGTAAATTTGGCTGAGTTGCATTCGATTCGCGTGTTCTGCGCATGTCTTTTTTTGTGGCGTTGTTTAAACGATTTCCGCCCAGGTTAGTCTGAGCAGAGAAGCTGATAAGGCGAGACGTAGCTATGTGCTAGTCTTCGCTTAGATTATTCAGGAAGGAGTCCTCATTATTGTTGTTCCCTTTTTTGAGATGATATATCTCCATGTTATTCCTAATGCCTGGAGGCATATGTGATTATTCATTTAATTCCTGATGAACAGGTAAATGAATCCTTTTTTGCTAAGTGACTTTATCGCCATCTTGTGATGTTGACTTTCGCTTAGCCTGCCTTATTATAAAGTCTATATATTATGACAAGTTTGCTCAGCTCACGATCCACTTATATTGTCACGCATCGATTGATGCCTGTCCTACGGACTATTTGCTTCCTGAACTTTATTGATGGATCTAGGTTTGATACCTTTGCTGTATAAGGAACATAGAGAACAATAATGTGACGCTCGAAAGACATGCCTGTCTTGTTGAGGTCAAAAATAGGAGACCAGATTTAATCTCCTAGTTGATATCTACTAGCTCTTATGGAAAGGGGAAGTTTACTACCTGACTACATGAGCAGCGGTTTACGATATCCTGAAAAGGCACATAATGTACATTATTATTATGCTGTTTGCTGTGCCTGTTGAATCGACTACTTCGATGATACAATGACTGTTGTGAAAATACCTGTGATGTTTTCTGCATAACGATGTCCATGCATTTTGTCATTGTGGCGTACAATATATATTGCCAAAAACCCATCACTGCTGTTTAAAGCTTTATTGACTTTTCACATCGTGGGTTAACGTGACGTCATTGTGTGGATGGCCTTGTTCGTAATGCTCACTGTTTGTATACACATCTACATCACACTTAAACCAGACTACAGACACCAAGTTACTACGCCTCATCATCCCTGGTGTCTGAGGGTGGCACACTACTCTGCAAAGGCCAGTATCATAGTACCTTTGGGAAGCAGATGAATTACAACACCCTCAACGTTGTGTGGCACATGTGACTTCATCCACAGAACATTTACACTACACACATTAATGATACGCAACATTTGGTGGCCATAAGCTGGTTTGTTCTGGTACCAGCATACTCGGGGTCCCTTACCCACTTCATTCAACAAGAATTCAACAAACTGCATTGTTACAGAAATCAACATACAGCGATTTTTCAAGACATCTACATACAGAATTATGGCAGTACCCGGCGTTGAGTCATACATTGCCAGTTGAAACGTGTTGCTGTCGTTTGTGAAGGTCAAGTGCCGATTGAATAAGAAGGCAAAGTACCGATTCAAGCAATTTACGATTAAATAAGAAGGTCAAGTGCCGTTATTTACACTACCTGTACTGTTTAGAAGCTCAAGTACCATCGTCATGGCAGTTGGAGCAGTCCAGATGTACCATCATCGTTGGATCTTCATTCCTTAGGACGCTGATTGTCATCTGTTTTTTCTGCTGTGGCTGACGTTTGGATACCAATAAGTTAAGTGGCCTGTTTGTTTGTGAACTGTGCCCTTATACTTCTACTGAGTCTTCTGTGTTTCATCTCATTCTTTTGTTTACATGTTATATGTTTATATGTTTTTTGTATATTTATATTTATATGTTTATGTGTCTGCGGGTTTTTCGGTTGGGCGGAGTCTCCCTTAGATCATACCACGTGATAGAGGTCGTCTATCGTGAGCGTTTTCTGTAGGGTGTGCAAATTTCCGATACTGGAATTTGCAAAGCGACTTCTGTTGCTATTTTTTGTTAGTTGTGACGATATGGTCAGTGTTGTTTTCGGGATTTTCTTCACATTCTTTAGTTTTGTTTTGATTTGTTTGTATTTGTTAGCCTCCTCTTTACTATAGTTTAGTTTCATACAACATTTTTGTTTATACACTGTGGTGTCATGTGTATTGTCTAATATCCAAGTAGATATCATCACATTTTTTGTGATATTTCTTTAATTTTCGCTTTATTTTTTGTTGATTTCTACGAATGTTTTCGTATTGTTGCTAAATCTTTGTTATTGTTTACATTGTATTGTTTGCATTGTATTGTTTACAGTGTAAAGTTTACATTGTTATTGTTTACATTGTGATAGTGTTTATATAGTCATTGGTTAGACTTATAGTAGTTAATTCACATTTAATAGTGGGTTATGCTTATGCATTACTACTACACTTATGATTAATAAATAATGAATAGTATTGTGCACTATTGAATGGGAAGTGCACCTATGATCAAGAGTTGATTGATGATATTTCAAAAAGGTCTATACACAAGTTCTTTGATATAAGACTTGTTTCCCACAGAGATTGGGATAATAATATAGTGTTGTGAGTAAACAAGTGCTTCATTTAAGACTTGTTATAATTAAATTTGAAATAAGATAATTAATTATTTCAGGTTGTGGACTCATATTATTACTCATCATGGCTACATTTGAGCACTTTATTGAGCAGGGTAAATTGCTTGGGAAGACTGGTGATAAGTTAGAAGAATTTGCAACTGCTCAATATGATAAAGCAATGGAAGCTGAACAAAAAAAAACTGCAGATGCAGGTGGATGAAAAAAGATTCCAGATGGAAATGGAAAAACAAAAAAGAGAAGCAGAGGCTGAAAATAAAAGACTTGAGGCTGAAAATAAAAGACTTGAAAAAGAGGCTGAAAATAAAAGACTTGAGGCTGAAAATAAAAGACTTGAAATAGAGGCTGAAAATAAAAGATTAGAAAAACAAGCTGAAGCTGAAGAAAGGAAGTTACAAAGAGAGTCTGATGAGAGAAAAGCAAAAATGGAGCATGAAGAAAAACTCTTAGCTTTGGAAGTTGAGAAATTAAGGGTGATGAACATAGGTAATGCTAATGATGCAAATAAGGTCTCAGATAAGACTAATGCAAGCACTTTCAAACTTAACCTACCACCATTCAATGCTTCCATCGACGATATTACATTCTATTTGGACAGATTTGAAACTTCATGTAAAGTACATAACATAGATAAATCATTGCAGGTTTATCATTTGTCCAAAAAACTTAGAGGTGATGCTTTGAGTATGTTAAGCATGGTAGATGAGCCTGACAAGAACAACTATGAGGTTGTCAGGGCTATATTGTTAAAAAAATACCAACTTGACGAAGACGGCTATCGTCTTCAATTTAAAAATATGTTGCCAGAAACTGGTGTGCAATTCTCTGAATTCATGTCAAAGACACGTCTTACTTTTTTACTTTGGGTGGAGCTGTCTAAGACAGAAAAAACTTATGAAGGACTTATGGACTTAATACTTAGAGACAAAGTCATGTCTTCTGTCAATGAGTCGTTCCTTGCTTTCCTTCATGAACGTAAACCTAAAACAATAAAAGAAATGGAAGATTTCTGTAGCCAATATATAACTGCGCATCCTCACGTAACCATTGGTAACTCTAAAGTAAAAGAAGGTCTGCCAGTTGCTTCGGCAGCACCTTATGGTCAAAACTCTAGTCATAGATTCCAACAAAATTTTGATAGGAAAAGTAACCGTAGTTACGGTCAAAATTATGGAAATCAATTTCAGGGTGATTCTTCGTCGAAGAAATGGAGACGAGCTGACAGTCCTCGTTACTTCCAACCTAATAATTTTAGGCATTTCAGAAGAGGATATGGTAACAGAGGCTTTTCCTCGCGTAAACCTCAAAACCAAATAGATGTTCACATCAATGTGGACATGATAATAATCATAGAAACTGTAATTCGAAACAGGATAACAGTTATAATAGAGACAATAATAACTACAGAGATAATAACAACAGTGATAACTTCAGAGGTAATGGTAGTCGCGGTAGATCTCAAAACAAAAAAAGAGATATCAGCAGGCTAACTCGGTTCAACAAGAATCTCAGGGAGCCTGTAATCAGGTTTCTGATAATAAAAACTCTGACGCTGTCACTTGTTGATCTTTTGACTTTGGGAGAGCAAACAAGTGCCCCCAATGCAGTACTTTGTTCGAACCAACTGCTATATCGACTTTGAGTTGTGGTCACCCTCTCCCCGCTCTTCCTGCTTCGGTTGCACATGACGGGAGAGGTTCTCTAATCCTACATAAGGGTCTTGTTAATAATACTCCGGTCTCACTACTTTTCGATTCCGGATGCACCACTATTGGTGTTAGACAATCGCTTGTAGATCCATCCTGTGCGACAGGAAGGGTTATCAAATGTGTCACATTTGGCGGCACTCTAGAGAAATATCCTACTGCTGTAATTCACATTGCCACTCCTTTCTTTACGGGAGATGTGCATGCCTGTCTCTTACCTAACCCAATTGCGGACCTTATTATTGGTCGTATCCACGGAGTTAGTCAATGTACCCCACAGCAGATTGCTGCTTGGGAAGATGATAATATGCAAGCTACCAATGCAGTGGTTACAAGAGCACAAGCTCTACAAACACCGCAAACTTCGTTGGATAATAATAATGAAGTTCATAGCCAAGATAGTACCTTGGTTATTTCTCGTGACTCGTTCATAAAATTACAAGAAGAAGATCCTACGCTAAAGAAATTCTTCATTCTTGCGAAGAAAGGTGATCCAAATAAGGATACACAAAGAAAATCTTGGATAGAAATGAACAACGGCGTACTTGTACGTATGGTACAAGACTCGGCTACGTCAGTACATTCGCAAATTCTTGTTCCCAAGAGTATGAGAGTGCAAATATTGCAACATGCTCATGACTCGCAATGTGCTGGACACATGGGATTTTCCCGTACAAAGTCGAGAGTCCTTGCGGCTTTCTTTTGGCCCTTTGTTAACAAGGACATTCGTATATACTGCCGATCATGTCAGGTATGTCAGGAGGTCAAATCTAGAGGACCACGACATGCTGCGCCTATCCAGGCTGCTGACATCCCTATTCGGCCATTCCAAAAAATGGCCATAGATATTATTGGCCCTTTTAAGATAAAGTCGGCCAGAGGACATCAGTTTATCCTTACATGTGTCGATATGTGCACACGTTGGCCAGAGGCTATCCCTCTAAAGAGCATATCTACTACAGATATCGCAGATGCTCTTTGGCTGATATTTTCTCGCTTGGGGTTCCCCAGAGAAATACTGTCAGACCATGGCACTCAACTCATATCTGATACTATGTCTCAAGTAATGTCTACCTTACACATTAAAAGATCTCTCAGTAGCATCTATCATCCTATGTCTAATGGGTTAGTTGAGCGTCTGAATAGAACGCTCAAGACTTTACTTGGTAAGATAACTGAAGACCATCCTCAAGATTGGGACAGGGTTTTACCTGCGGCTCTCTTTGCCTATAGAGAGGTCCCAAACGAGCACACAGGATTTTCTCCCTTTGAACTTGTCTTCGGCGCGCGTCCGCGCGGCCCTATGTCTTTATTACACGATCTCATCACTGCCGATGATATTAGTGATGACACTCAATCTTCATATGAGTATGTCATTGCTCTTAGGCAAAAGATCATTGAGGCATGCAAACTAGCGACTGCTTCGTCAGAAATTGCTAAAGAAAAAGCAAGGCAGTTTGCTAACAAGAACAGATGTCTACGACAACTTTGTCCAGGTGACAAAGCATTCGTCCTACTCCCCAGTAGGGAAAATAGACTTCTGATTGCATGGAAAGGTCCATATGCAATAGTCTCACGAATTTCCGATGTTGACTATGTGGTCGATATAGATGGAAAGCATAAAACTTTCCATATCAACATGCTGACGGAATTTCATGAGCGTCCAGACTATTTGCTGCCTATTTTCCAGGCAACGGACGAATCTTCTGTACCTCATGGTCATTACTCATCCCTGTCAGTAATACAGGATGAGGAATCTGTTTTTTTCTGATGTCGATCTCCCTCTTCCAGTGGTTCCACTACATTCTATGGAATCTTGGAAAGATGTGTCCATTTCTCCTAATCTTTCTGTTGATGAACATCGTCAAGTCTCGTCGATGTTACAGACATTTAAGGATGTTCTAACCGACATCCCTGGTCACACGAATGTCATAGAACATGACATTATTCTTACCGACAATAATCCTATTAGGGTTAGGCCGTATCCTATCCCTATACACTTTCAGTCACAAGTGGAAAAGGAATTGGATGAAATGATCCAATTAAACATAATTGAACCATCGACTTCTCCATATTCTTCTTCCATGGTTATTGTTCGGAAGAAAGATAAGAACATACGAATTTGCGTTGATTATCGCAAATTAAATCAAGTCACAAAGTTCAATGCTGAACCTATGCCTTTACTAGAAGATCTACTTATTAGACTTTCTAATTCTAGATTCTTCACTAAACTTGACTTGTCAAAAGGTTATTGGCAAGTGCCTTTAGCAGATCATGCCAAACATCTGACTGCTTTCTCTACACCTAGGGGTTTATTTCAATGGAATGTAATGCCCTTCGGTCTTATGAACGCCCCTGCTACTTTCGTTCGCATGATGCGTCGAATTCTTTCTCATCGTTCAGATGTCATCGCTTACTTAGATGATATCTGTCTCTTCAGTGATTCTTGGGAAGATCACTATCTGGGTTTATATGACCTACTGTCTACTCTACGTGAGTATAATCTGACAGCAAAACCTTCTAAAGCTTATATTGGTTTTGGTGAAATTTCTTTCTTGGGTCATCGTGTTGGTCATGGTCTCTTGAAGACAGAAGACCACAATACTTCGAAAATATTTAACATCTCTGTACCTAAGACGAAGAAACAAGTCCGGAGTCTCTTGGGGTTAATTCAATTCTATGGAAGATTTATTCCGAATCTATCTTCGATAATGGCACCTCTGTCAACGTTGTTGAAGAAAGGGTCGCCTAATCTGATTCGTTGGTCTCAGGAATGTCAATCTTCCTTAGACCAGATTAAAAATATATTTTCTTCTCCTCCCATCCTAAGATTACCTACTCTTGATAGAACTTTTGTTCTTCGAAGTGATGCTTCATCCACTGGGATCGGAGCAGCACTTATGCAGGAATATGCTGAAACTCTGCATCCTGTCATGTACATTTCTAGAAAACTAAATGCGGCAGAGAGGAACTACTCGGTTTTAGACCGTGAATTATTGGCTATGGTTTGGTCTATTCTCAAACTACAAAGATTCCTCCTGGGCGCACATTTCATTCTAGAAACTGATCAGAAAGCTCTTACAGCTATTCAGACTAAGAACTTGAAGAGTTCGAGATCCACTCGATATGCTATTGCTCTTCAACCTTTTCACTTCACGGTACGAGCTATCCGTGGGTCGGATAATGTGATGGCTGACATTCTGTCTAGATGCCCACATGATTCCAACTAATACTTCTGTTCTATTTCTAGATATACGACAGAGCCATAACACACCTATATTACTACAATACATTAGCACATCTGTCCTCACTTTAGGTGAACACATACTATTGTGCTTTGTTATCATCTTCTTCTGTTCCATCTTTAATATAAGAAGAAGACTGAGTAGTTAATATAAGGGCCGAAAGTTCACTCGGTCACAATTGTTAATAATAATGTATTGTATAGTATGAAACTTAATGGCTATTAAATAGAATTATATTGGTTGTTTTTTCTCAGCACGTTTTTGTTGATCTGAGAAGCTACCTTTCTGTTGTCAAACTTGGAGAGTTCCACATTGTACAGTTTCTTTGGAACGACAGGAGATGTGTCCTGGATCGTCATATGTTTAATTTCATTGTGTAATGGTAATATTAAACATTTAGATAATGTAATATTTAACATTCAATATCAGATGTGTACATCCATTCTAAGCGGTATTAGATTATGACACTGCTATTTGATTATAATGATATGAACTTGCATATTTATATTGTATTTTCATGCAAGCGTAGTGTGTGTTGGTGGCACCTCCCCGATATATTTTTGAATCAGATTTTTTTATCTGTTGAGAAATATTCTCACCAGACACTTTATGTGTCAATTTAGCCTCATATTAGGCAGTGCAATTAGTTATCCCCGCATAATTCGTGCGTTGATAAACCGCTTTTGGTTTTACTCTTGGATATTTAAAAAAAAAAAAATGTTGCACATTTTTTTTTTAATCGGGAGGTGGCGGTAATGTTGCTGCTAAAAACTTGTCGCAACTTATTCTGACCATGCATTCTGACTATAGTTAATTTTTAATGCATGGGAAGGAACTCATGGAATTGTAGTCACTTTTATTTCTACAGTCGTCTAATCTTGATAGCTATCGTCAAGAAGTTGTCTTATCTTGATAGCTAGGGTTGCCGATAGTTGTGTGAACGATTTTTGAGTCATGTCCATTTATGGAGCGCTCAGATCGCCAGTTCTTTGAAAACAGTTGGCAATCGCAATGTTTCAAGATTCATTTCCTTTTAAGGTAAAAGGTCTTTAGTCGAACATTGTAGAACATTCATCGTTTCGTAAATTTGGCTGAGTTGTATTCGATTCGCGTGTTCTGCGCATGTCTCTTTTTGTGGCGTTGTTTAAACGATTTCCGCCCAGGTTAGTCTGAGCAGAGAAGCTGATAAGGCGAGACGTAGCTATGTGCTAGTCTTCGCTTAGATTATTCAGGAAGGAGTCCTCATTATTGTTGTTCCCTTTTTTGAGATGATATATCTCCATGTTATTCCTAATGCCTGGAGGCATATGTGATTATTCATTTAATTCCTGATGAACAGGTAAATGAATCCTTTTTTGCTAAGTGACTTTATCGCCATCTTGTGATGTTGACTTTCGCTTAGCCTGCCTTATTATAAAGTCTATATATTATGACAAGTTTGCTCAGCTCACGATCCACTTATATTGTCACGCATCGATTGATGCCTGTCCTACGGACTATTTGCTTCCTGAACTTTATTGATGGATCTAGGTTTGATACCTTTGCTGTATAAGGAACATAGAGAACAATAATGTGACGCTCGAAAGACATGCCTGTCTTGTTGAGGTCAAAAATAGGAGACCAGATTTAATCTCCTAGTTGATATCTACTAGCTCTTATGGAAAGGGGAAGTTTACTACCTGACTACATGAGCAGCGGTTTACGATATCCTGAAAAGGCACATAATGTACATTATTATTATGCTGTTTGCTGTGCCTGTTGAATCGACTACTTCGATGATACAATGACTGTTGTGAAAATACCTGTGATGTTTTCTGCATAACGATGTCCATGCATTTTGTCATTGTGGCGTACAATATATATTGCCAAAAACCCATCACTGCTGTTTAAAGCTTTATTGACTTTTCACATCGTGGGTTAACGTGACGTCATTGTGTGGATGGCCTTGTTCGTAATGCTCACTGTTTGTATACACATCTACATCACACTTAAACCAGACTACAGACACCAAGTTACTACGCCTCATCATCCCTGGTGTCTGAGGGTGGCACACTACTCTGCAAAGGCCAGTATCATAGTACCTTTGGGAAGCAGATGAATTACAACACCCTCAACGTTGTGTGGCACATGTGACTTCATCCACAGAACATTTACACTACACACATTAATGATACGCAACACCCCGCTCGATAACTATTCGAGCATCTCTATTGTTAAGTAATGTAACCACAGCGTCACCATACCTGTTTTTGGTAGGTGGCAATAGACACGCAAACCTAGTCTGCCTTGTAATTAAAGGAATTAACAAGTGCCTGCCATGTGGGATCTAGTGGCAGATAGTATAGCAACATAGTGCAAGAATATGCCATTTTTCTATTATAGGTAGTTATAGTGTCTATAATATTTGAACAATAGTAATGTGTAATACCTGTCGTATGTGACAGAGTAATACTCAAACTGAAAAATTTGATGACCGACTTATCGGTTTCAGGTTTCCCATCAGAGGTACACCCAAACTTGATGATGTTAATTTTATTATTAACCCTTTTATTACTGTTGATCATATATACCTTTTTATTAAGATCAGGTTCTATATGATCATATTGAAAAGATAATGTAGTTGGCGAAGTAGGTAGATGTAAAGAACTAGGTGTGTCAGGAAGAGACAATTCATCTTCCTGAAATAAGAATATATCATAATCATAACACGAAGTGACGATCTGAACGTCAAGATCGAGAAAAGAAATTAGTAACTCTTTAGGACGGGTATGGAAAAACCCAAACATATTATTGTTAAGATCGACTATTAAAAACTGAGAGTGTTGAGTCATCTCAGATTGTATCATGAAAGTCATAGAGATGTCATTGGTACAGTGATTTATCCCTGACATCTGCTCGTAGTCATGAGCAAAAGAGATGGTTCTGAAAAAATAACTGACCAATAAGATCAGAAGTAAATTGTTGAGGACACGTGAGTAATTGACAGTAGATAGTTTTCTGATCACATGAAAAAATTTCATGTTCACCTTGAAAACCAAAATAGAGATAGCAGACAAAAAAAATAAAGAGAAAATTTGTAAGACCAGTTGTAGCATCAACAATGTTGGAAGTAATTAAATATACATAGTAAGATGTAGTAATATCATTGTCAAGTTTATTGACAATTGATGTACCTTTAGTATCCTGGTCTTCAATACAAGACACATCAGATATGATTTTGTCCTCGACCCTGTCAAAATGAGAGATATCTTTATCATCCTCATCACTTTCCAAAATAGTGCTAAGAACAAAATTTGAAAATACTGTGCCACATGCATTCATCTTGTTGGCATGGAGTTTAGCCATCGCAACGACAGCGTTAGCATTGCTATAAAATTGCAAATCTTTCCTTTCCCATTCATTAATTTCTACTGGGGTGCAATCCTTACTGCCGTGGATGCGTCCCACCGTAAGATCAGCTGCTGGATTCTGCACCATGCACACCTTGACATTACCTGTAAAAAATGGTGTGTTAACATATACAATGGCAGTGGGGTAGTGCTCAACAGTACCCCCAAACGTCATACATTTGACATATTCATTTGTAGCACAACTTGGGTGAATCAGTGACTGCCTGACTCCACTGGTAGTTGATCCCGAATCTCTCTAAACTGAGACCACTGAACCATTTACTATCTCTCTGTTAAATATCAGAGAGCCTGTTCCATCATTAGCAGCAAGACCAACTTCTGGTGAAATGTGTCCACAATTCAATACTGTTTCTTTTGCCTTCTGGAAAATAAGATTACAATCTTGGCAACTATTTGCCACGTTATAATTAATAGCAAAACATGTAGACGATGAATGTATCTGATTATTATCCTGTGGAACACTTGGGGTCGTACCAGTAGTGAGTGCCGCCCCTGCATTGTGATCATAATGTGTTGGTCTATGTGACTGAGACCGATGACGGGAATAGTTATTGGAATTATTTCGTGGTCCCCCGTGGTGGCTGTTGCGTCTGGGTCTAGAGTTTTGATTATTATTTCATCTGTTACCATTGTTATTAGTATTAGAATTATATGATCTATTCTGATTTGAATTCTGTTGGCTATTGTTATACCTGAATTGAGGTGACTGATTCCTATATTGTTGCTTACCTCTGTTAAAATTACTATTATTGTTATAGCTATTTCGCCCCTTATTATAATTATAATTTCCCTTGAAATGATTTCTATCGAGGCTTTGTGATCTTGATTTGTCATAACTATGGTATGACATATTGGACGCCACTGGTAAAGGTTCTCTTATTTGTGACTTAGAAATGCTGACATTAGGATGTGCAGTACAATAATTTATTGCCATTTCTTCTAAGGCAGCAATGGTAGATGGTTTTCGTTCCCGTAAGAAAGACAAGAACGGTGGACTAACAGAGGATAGTACCTTATCCCTGAGTAACAAATCAACTAATTTATCATAAGATTTGTTCACACCTGCACGTTCCACCCATCTATTAAAGGTGTTGCGTATATTCGCAATAAAACCTGTGAAATCTTTATTGGAATCTGGTAGAATATTTTTAAACCTGACTCTGCATCCCTCTTCATCTAAATGGAAACGCCGTAATAATAAGGCTTTAATGGCGTTATAATCACTAGCTATTGTTGGGTCAACATTCTGAGCTGCACTTGCGGGCTCACCATTTAAAAATTCCCTGAGTTTTAAAGACCATGCGCATTTCAAAAGTTTATTTACCTTACACACCTCCTCAAAGCGTGACAGCCATGCTGATAAATCATCAGTATTTAATTTGAATGTTGGTAATTTGAAATAATAGTTGCTTTTAGTTTGTTTGGATGACGAAGCATTCTGTGTATCAGTATTATTATTTATATTTGAAGCCACTTGAGCTTTTAAGTTTAATTCAGCCATACGCAACTGTATTAACCTTTCCTCTGCTTCTCTTTCCTGTTTTCTTCTGTTTTCTTTTTCAATTTCTTCCCTTTCCTCTCTTGCCTTTCTTCTTTCTTCTTCCTTCTTAAGTTCTTCTTTCTCTTGTTTAGCAATTTCCCTTCTCTCTTCTTCTTCCCGTTTAGCAGTTGCTCTTCTCTCTTCTTCAATTGCTCTTCTCTCTTCTTCTTCCCGTTAAGTAATTGCTCTCCTCTCTTCTTCAATTGCTCTTCTCTCTTCTTCTTCTCGTTTAGCAATTGCTCTCTGTTCCTCCATTTCTGCTTTATATTTCGCAAGTTCAGTCATTGCAAATTCCTGAAGTGTCTCCCCTTTTTTTATTAAATTCCTTTCCAATTTTAACGAAATGGTCCAAGGTAAACATCTTGGAGCTAATAATGTATGTACTTACTCAACAATATATATTAATCAACAATACAATATATTCAATTATTTATATGTGTCCAGTGGACAACGTAGTACTATGTCTAAAACAAATGTACTACTTAATCTCTAATATGCCTATTATACTGAAGGCAAACTATAACTATATAGTTATTTATCAATATATTATGCCATCATGCCCTAGTCATAATGAACAACTAATGGACTCATTTAACCGACAAATAGGTTATATATTATGAACTAAACGAAATAACTTCAGATGCAAACGAAGTTAACCATCGGCAATTCTCAATGGATTCTTTGCAAATGGAACTACTCAACTAACCTAATAGAACGGTTTCAAATCGACCGACCTCTGTAAGAGATATTGGTTGATTTGAAACTCCCTTGCCAACCACCCACTGATATATACATTACAACATAGATACTTATTAATAAAACATTTAACAGTTAAAAAATGACCTCAAAAACATGCCTTTGAAATCGAAAACATGGACCTATTCTGTGTAGGTCACAAACAAGTACTTAACCTTTGAATCGCGACAAGTTTCTACAGTGACAACATGCGCCAACGAACTATGGAGATTGCATGCAGTAATGATGACTGTTTGGTATAACTTTTTCCGTTGGTTGAGGCATTTTTAAAATTTTTTTAAATCTTCTTCAATGTCGCTGACTTGTTGGATGACTTTGATAAACGTTCGTACTGTTGCTAAGGGTGTGACGTCAGGTGCGCATTCATAAGAGATGTCAATGTCGATCGAAAGGGCATTTTGTAAACCCGATATTTTTTTGATCGTAGATTAGTTCTTTAACGTGAAATAAAATTTCACAGCCACATCTGGCCACCAGTTGTTGAAGCGTCTCTTTTTGCTTCAAACTTTTTACTGTGGGTCAATGATCAGGTTATCTGAACTCGGTTAGCGTAAATGGTTGACAACCGTTCAGGTTCCTTATGAACTTCAATTAATGAAGGTGGGTAATATTATCTCTTATCACAAAGAGTGCATCGTGCATGAATTAACAAATCAATAATAATATGTGGCAAAGAGCCAAGTTCAACTTGATTGATTTCTGGTAAGTCCTCGGGTTTTTTTTAGTCCAACATGGATACAAATTTTATTGACGAAAATATACGACGACATCATAAGGAATTAGTTCATGAATAGTACATTGCATTGCATTCTAATTAAAACATGTTACCGTCCGTCTTCCAGTTACTAAAGTGTCGTCATAACATCCTGGGCTATATACTCGGGTTGCCGCAGTGCAGTCAACTGGTAGTGAGACCCAATTAGTTTGCGAACACAGATCATAAATGATCAATAATCCTTCTGTCCATGGTTATCCAACAACCATGTAACATTTCCATTAAATTCATTATAATAGTAAGGACTGACCCTCTGTCCTCATTTTATATATAAAATTCGGCATAATTTGAAGCCTAACACTGGAAGGAATAATATACGTCTTCATGGCTTGACGGTCAGAATAAAAAGGGTCAAGTACCTTAGTCACCAAGCGTGACCATATCAACGCTACCGCGTCACAATCGACCCATGCGATTTGCGTTCACCAAAAGACCACGAAGCATAAAAAACATTCTATATTACAAACCTCTCAACATCAAAATGCGTACTCCAAACGCGCTGCCAACTGTAGCAGACGACATCGTTGAAACATGTCGTAACACTTTCCATTAATCCCACATTGATGATCTGTAATAAGTCCTAAAGTAAAGCAACTAACGAAAGACTTTTTTGTCTTCAAATATTTGTCTCTAGAGAAAAGTAAAAATTTCACCTCTTTTTGGCATTTTTTTTTTTTAATCAAAGTCCTTGCGGATTTCATGTGTGGCGGTTCTGGAAGGGTAAATGGGAGTTAATAGCAAGGCCTGAGGGTAAAGAAGAAATTTTCCAAAGCGTCTGTAATGTACCGTTAAAAAAATAATCGACAACTATACATAGTCGTCCATGCACTGTTGAAATGAAAAAATGAAAAGGGGAGAAATGAAAAGTAACAGTGTACTTAGGGGTCGGCCACATATGACGTCATGCAGTGAAGGGGGAGGGGGTCAACATACGATGTGAAAGGGGGGGGGGGTTGAAAAAATGTGACGTCATACAAATATGAAAGTCATGCTCGCTTCTTGCATAAATAATGTTTCTACTTTTATCCGCAATTGTTAACTTTTATCCGCATTTGTTAACTTTTATCTGCAACAGTTAATGTTTTGCCGTAATAGATAACAACGCCCTCGTGGACGACGTATATCCCCTATATATTTAATTCTCTCAGGGGTGCCTTCACAGACGTCAGTCACAAACTTTTTCCCACTAAAGTTGCAATCTGGAAATGATGTAAAAGTCGTGCGCCTCTGGCCTTTACACTAAACTGCTCAATGTAACCTGTATCTTTATCCCCACAAAAGTTACAGTTATAATTTAAATAATAAAGAGAAAATACATAGTAAAGTGTCAATAATCTACAATATATTTTAATGAAATTATTCTTTTTGCCGTTTAATTACTGCCTTTGACAGGGAAGAGGATAAATTACATCCCTTGACAAAAACACCAAGATAAGTTTTTTTTTTTTTTGGTTTCAAAACTTGACAAACATAACTTTATTCTTCTTCTTCTTCTTCCTTCTTCTTCTTCCTCGTTCGTCCTAAAAAGGATGTTGGTTGGGTTGTGTCCGTTTACAGCGAAGCTGCGATATTTGCGCCTTTCGGCCGACACATCCGACTTCCGCACGGCATGTTTTGGAACCGGGTTTGCCTTCCCTCTTCGATCCCTACTCCATCTGCCAGACTGCAGCGATGCAGCCTGTTTCCAGGACCACCCCTTGGAGGTGGAGTAGGGTCTAGGTCAGCTGTGGTTCGCTGACCCTGACGCAAGCAGTTAAGCTATGAGTCGCTGACTGCATTCATTTCTCTTGATGTGTCTTCGGTCCCAACTTCATTCAGAATAACAAAATGTGTTTTACAGTCTTCTGACTGTGCTGCAGATGCTGAACGGTTGAGACGTTAGCGTTATCTTTACCCGTCATTATTTTGACGGGTATACTTGCTAGTTAATATTATAATCACAGCCGAAATATCGGATAGTTGTTATAACTTTTAGCTAGTTTAAATTGTTATTTAATTATATATTTCTTCTTTAAATAATGTAAAACACACTTTAGAACACAAAATGCAGACTAAATAGATTGTGCTGTTTAAAATTAGATTTTTTTAAAACAACAGTAACTAGTTTTCACCATCGCGATAACAGTCTGATGAAATCAAAGAAATGTATGGAGATTAAAAGAAGTTATTTCCAACACAAAAATCAGAATCAATTCAAACGTCAAGTTAATTCCTATATTGTATGGCTGTGAACATGGCGAATCACAAAAACAACAACCAAAACATGTCAGACTTTCACAAATGGGTTAAAAAAAAGATAGTGTCATTGCTGATGATGCCGTTGTGGAATGAAGTGATAGACATTTTACAATACTGTACTATATGAAGCTTCGAGAGATGAAGTAGCCACTTCCCCTCCTCGCTGCCTTTGCCTTTCCTGACCCAAGAGTAGAGTCAGAGTCAGGTAACTATACTGTTCAAAACAAGAAACGCATAGCTACTGAAGGCACACACATAGTCATAAGTTTGACATTCAATAACTTTTTAAATTTAATGAGTTAATTGTTCAAATTGCACACAAGAATACCTTAGGGTTCACCCAATCAATTGACAGTTGTTTTGCATCTGGGTCACGAGAGTTTTTTTGGCGTACGGGCTTTCCCGTTAGTATGGTGTGTGGCCTCCTCTTGCATCGATCAGCGACTGGCATCTCCTGGGCATGGATGCGATCAGACGTCTGATGTGGGCCTGTGGGATGGCTGCCCACTCTTCCTGGAGTGCCTGGAACAGATCACGACGATTGGCTGGAGCAACGTCTCGGCGACAAACACGTCTATGCAGCTCATCCCACAGGTGCTCAATCGGACTCATGTCTGGAGACAGGGATGGCCAGGGAAGGGTGAGAATGTTGTTGGCAGTCAGGAACTGCGTGGTCAACCGTGCACAATGGGGTCTGGCGTTGTCCTGTTGAAACACAGACCTTTGGGCAGCCAAAAGTGGAAGGACATGGGGTCGAAGAATTTCATTGACGTATCGTTGCGCATTAAAGCCTCCTTCAATGTGCACCAATTGACTCCTTCCGTTGTAACTGATCATTCCCCACACCAGTGCACCTCCACCACCGTGCGGCGGAGCTTCATCAACGCAATTTTGGGCAAAACTTTCGACTGGGCAGTTGAGGAAGCTGTTGTAAACCTGTCTCTGAGGTGACGAAGCCGAATAAAGCGATCCTCTGCTGCTGTTGTCACTCTGGGTCGTCCACTGCGATGCCGGTCTTCAACTGAGCCAGTGGCTTGGAACCGGTGCCAAAGTCGACTGATGGTACTCTGATGCACGTTTAGATGCCTGGCAACCTGACTTTGACTTTCGCCTGCATGCAGTCGGCCAATAGCAATGTTCCTTAAATTTATCGATAGAGACGCCATAAATGTCTGCTTGAAAATGAACTGAATTTTTTGTGTGTGTAGCGTTATCCTTTTATAGGTTTTCAGTTGCGTAGTCAGTGAATAGTGTTCACCCCAAATTTTGTTGCTTTCACGTGCGCGCAACATGAGCTGTGGTCAAAAATTGCGTCATAAACACTATTGACCACTGCGTTGTAACGATTACAAAAACGAACGCAATTCAGGTCAACACGTGCATTTGACACTGTAAAGAACATTTGAGGCTGGTTTTTATATACCCTAGCACCAAATTTTACTTACAAACTCATAAAAACGCGCCCTCGGATAGCTATGCGTTTCTTTTTTTTTTTTTTTTTTGAACAGTATATTTACAGCTGATAGACTGTAGCATAACACCACCATATGTCCAACCCGCTACCTTTGCAGCGAGAAGACTGCGCTCTAACCACGGACGCTCTCATAAATGAGTGCTTGTCTAAAATAGAAGGATTGTAGTGGTATGACATGAGCACTAATGTGGAACTGATGACACGAACCAAACAAGTGCCAGAAGAACCAGACTATAGCGAAAGGTTTTCCTAGTATGATAGTAGTGGTAGAGCAGAAGTAGAATCTCTCTCCAGAAAGTATGAAGTTCCAGTGCCCGAGAAGTACACTGGTATCACAAGTGAGTTACAGCTGTGAATACTCTGAGCTGGACAATAGATTTAGGCTTCAGAAGTATAAGATGCTACTTCGCTATCGTAACCCTATGTGATATTATAATTAAATTAGAAAAAGTAACTCAAAATTTAACAGTTAAAAATTTAACAAGTCAAATGAGTACAATTATCCAATTTATTATGTACATCTATATATTCTTGTAATGATAAATGGGTGTTGGAAGATGGTAAAATGTATGATTATTTACAGTTACAAATTAAAATAACTAATAGAAAAAGTCTTGGATTTATCTTCCACTGAATTTATAAAACAAGTTTGTCACATTATCTCTTGCCATCTAGTTTTCATCATTAGAAAGTCGTTTTAGAACTGCTCACAGGATTTGTTGGATGGAAATATATAAACTCAACTTTATCCACGTCTGCTCGAGGTTCCTCCGACACACTGGAGTACGGAAGACTTTCCTTCAGCCCGCCCTATAACTACGGGGGACTAAGGTGTTGAAGTTTGGTTGACCTCTAGGCTTCAGTGAGCTGGATCAACTTCTTCAAGTCTTTAGTTTCTCGATCAGGAATGATCATAAACATTGATCATAAAAACCTGGAACAAGAAGTAATAGGTGGCCATTGTTCTAACAATCTCACCACCCTCTGCTGTTCATGATGCGACCATGTCTTCAGTGTTTGTATGTAAATGAATGAATCATGGTAGTATATTACAGAGATAGCATGATAAGATAATGTATAAGGTGCAGAATTAACAATATACATGAATAAATCACATGTTATGATACATGGGTACGATATAACCTTTGCCTTCCACTTATGGATGTCAAGTCACTTATGTACTTGCTGGTATGTCGTAAGCTTCCAGGCAAGAATTAGCCATAATATATTTGGCTAACCAATTAATGGTTATGCTTCCTGACAATGCCGGTGAAGGTTATCTCTGGTTAGCGTCATTCCCTTTTTTATTATATCTGCTACAATCAATCAGAAATAAAATCTGAAATAAAATGATATTAGTAATACATATATTTTTAATAAACTTACATACCCTCTTAGGATTAATAAGCTCACGGTGAGACTGTATTGGCTTAACTTAATCTGCCCTGCATGCAGCGTGAAAATAGAACTTTTCTTGCAGAGGCTGTCCTCCAGTTTCTCACTCTGGCTTCTGGATTTGGTGTGTGATTTACAATGCGCCGCTCTGTCCTTATATTTCAGTCTCTCGCGCGTACGAGAAAGCAGCTCCCAAATTCCCCAAAAGATTTTAGTTTCATCTCCTGTTTTGAAGCTATTTGAAACAATCTGTGCTTTTCCTGTACTCGTTTTTTCTCTTCTGTCACTCACACACTTATCTCCTTCCTTCCTTCCTATATATCATTTCCTTTTCCCCATATGGGGCTTTCATTACATATAAGTTTTATACAATTCCGTTGAGGCTTGTTAGTGTAATAAATTTTTAAAGATTATTAGCTAACTTTTAGCCGATGTGATGAAGGTGAAAAATATTAATTATCTTTAAAACTATTTATATTTGAATAATATCCTTTTGGATATAATTCCTAGCCTATCTCCTTTGTTGAGTTATATTTATTTAATATTATTCCAACCATGCGTTCTCCTGTAGTGAATAATTTAATGTCCAGTAAATGCAAACTTTTAAAGTCGGCCATACATTCCTATATAGCTATTTCCTCATTCTTCAGTAATACTGTATGGCTTTTAACCGTAAGTCACATTTCCGCTGTCTACCAACTTCAAAGAAAGACCGCAGCGCTGACCTTGCGCTGGTGTGTGTGGGTGTCGCGTGGGCGTGTCGCGCTACAACCAAGCAAGTGTTTACCAAATCTCGCTACACAGACATGTGAAGAAGACGCTGGAGATGGATAGGACACACACACCACTGAGCCAACCTGCAGATAGATTTACCAGGCAGTCCTGGTTGTGGAATCCCCCGGGTTAAGAGAGGTAGACCAAGAAAATGGAGAAGAGAGCTGGAGCCAGGCGTGAAAGGTATGAAGAAGATATGGAAAGACCTTGAGATGATGGCACGTGACAGGAAGACTTGTCATAAAGCAAATGTTCCTTAGGTTTAAATGGCAACAATTGCGTGACGTCACATGTGGACGACCCCGTTATCACGTGTGGCATAGAAAGCAATTAAAGATGATTGGCATGGGTATCTGTTGAAACTGAAAGTAAAAAAAAACCATTAAAACATTTCAGTAACATTAAAAAGTCATCCAGAGCAAGTAAATCAGGTGATCCCACTCAGCTGTCTGAGACGGAAGAAGGTCTTCTCTTAAAGAGGTCTATGCGGTCCATGCGAAAGTAGGTGGATTGCTAATTACATTTTGTCATCTAGGAAAATCTCCAGATTGGCTAAATTAGAATATTCGAACATTAACTGAACATGGGAAAACTACGCAGATGGCAGCAGAAATTTAGAACTAAAACACTAACATCGTGCTACTATGCGAAATAAGATAGAAGGGAATACAAAAGACGAAATTGAGCATAGCGCGCTGTTCTCGAGAAATGAGGAAGAAAGATCTTATAGTAAAGATGTGACTTTAGTGCTTGCAAAGAAAAAGCAGAAACAAGACACAAAAGACAAACATTAAAGTTATAGTATCGTGTCAATATCAAATGTTTCAGCAAATAGAATACAGGCAATTCAAGAGACAGAGAGCAACAGCTTAAACAATACGTGTGATGAGACGTGTTGAGAAGGTCTTGCAGAAAAGAAGGCGAAACCTAGCACACAGGATAGATATCAAAAGACGCCACCAATAACATCAAGAAAAAATAAACAAGGAAGCAGATTTAAACAGAAATACAACTGAAAGTTCCAGAGCAAAGGCTTATAAACTTAACATGGAAGCAAACAAAGAATTTTTTTCAAGTATGGAAGAGACATGAGGAAATATTTCGACGACTTGGCGTGAGAAGAGAGAAAGCTGCAAAGGAAATATAACGGACCTGTACAACAGTGCAGAGACAAGAAGGAAATATAAGCGGTCAGATAGCGTTGTAAAGGATAAGAATGAAAAAAAATTGCTTAACAACAATAAAGATCAAATGAAGAGATGCACAGAACATTGTGAGATATCCTAAACAGGCCAGCTCTATGAGATCCCTCAGACATCCAGCCAACAAAAAGCTACAACTTAATTGTGAAATAGCAATATAGAAATAAATAACCAAAGCCATTAAGCTTCCAAAAGATGGAAATGCTGTTTACCCAGATGCTATTCCAACAGAAGCCTTCCAAGCAGATATTTACACAGAAATACAAATTACTTGGTAAAATCTTGGGAAGAGAAGAAATACAAGCCGATTGAAAGGATGTTACAACACGTTTTAACGATGTCGTCTGCTACAGTTGTGAGCACTTTAAAGTTACGCATTAGATGCTTGAGATGTTATAAATAAAGAATGTTTTTCACGCTTCACGGTATTTATTGAACGCGAATTGTATAGTACACTTGTGACGTGGTACGGTTGACATAGTCCCGCTTGACTACGCTCTTCGTTTACCCTTTTGATTATAAGCTCCGAACGAGTCGGATGTATTCTGTTTACTCCCAGGATATCATTATAGTGCAGAGCATTTCTTTGAGAATTTTGGCTAGAGGGTCAGCCTTTATTATGATTAAAGTAAAAATGGTTACGGATAACCATTAGTTATTGAAGTCCAGATTACGGGAGTAATTTGGTCATGTTTTGATCTAAGTTCGCAAGCTGGTAGTTCTCACTTTCGACTGACTGCATCGCAGCAGTGCGTATGTGTAGCCTACCATGTTTTGACGACAATAATAATTGATATATATGTTTGGACTGGACTGCACTAATTGGAGATGAATTGTATTAATGAATATATTGTTATGCCATGAACCGTGATGTGCCATGCAATAAATATTTCAGATGGACTCAGAAGAAAACCGGGATTATCAACTGATTTACTTGATTGACCCTCAAGTTGGCGAACTTATCGAACGCCTTTGTTTTCATTCTATGGTTTGTTTAAGCACGATATTGCTCATTCGGGAACACTAATATTGACGAACTTGTAGACGGGGTTCGGAAGGAAGAAAACGATGACACCCAATTTATTAATGAAATACCCTGCTTCAATAAATATACACCTTCAACCGATGGTGGCCGTAAACGGACCCTTTAACAGTGGTGTGTTTCACTTTCCTTCTTATCACTTTCTTTCTTTACACTGTTTTTTTTTCTCTCAATCACATTGTTGTTTATGTCATATGTAATGCCATACAGATTAGTTAAGTTAATTTTTTCCTTTGATTTGTTGCATGTAGTTTTATGATACCTTGATAGATCTTTGCATTGGTTATTTATCTATTGAGTTGTACGATTTATATATTTATTACTGGCCACCACTGTTAAAGGGTCCGTTTACGGCCACCATCGGTTGAAGGTGTATATTTATTGAAGCAGGGTATTTCATTAATAAATTGGGTGTCATCGTTTTCTTCCTTCCGAACCCCGTCTACAAGTTCATCAATATTAGTGTTCCTGAATGAGCAATATCGTGCTTAAACAAACCATAGAATGAAAACAAAGGCGTTCGATAAGTTCGCCAACTTGAGGGTCAATCAAGTAAATCAGTTGATAATCCCGGTTTTCTTCTGAGTCCATCTGACATATTTATTACATGGCACATCACGGTTCATGGCATAACAATATATTCATTAATACAATTCATTTCCAATTAGTGCAGTCCTGTCCAAACATATATATCAATTATTATTGTCGTCAAAACATGGTAGGCTATATATACGCACTGCTGCGATGCAGTCAGTCGAAAGTGAGAACTACCAGCTTGCGAACTTGGATCAAAACATGATCAAACTACTCCCGTAATCTGGACTTCAATAACTAATGGTTATCCATAACCATTCTTACTTTAATCATAATAAAGGCTGACCCTCTAGCCAAAATTCTCAAAGACATACTCTGCACTATAATGATATCCTGGGAGTAAACAGAATACGTCCGACTCGTTCGGAGCTTATAATCAAAAGGGTAAACGAAGAGCGTAGTCAAGCAGGACTATGTCAACCGTACAACGTCACAAGTATACTATACAATTGGCGTTCAATAAATACCGTGAAGCGTGAAAAACATTCTTTATTTATAACATCTCAAGCATCTAATGCGTAACTTTAAAGTGCTCACAATTGTAGCAGACGACATCGTTAAAACGTGTCGTAACAAAGGAAGATATCAAGTTACAGAAGAAAGGAAATTTGGAAGAGTGCATCAAATTCAGAAAAACAATTTTAATAGCAGTACCATTATTGCTGTTAAAATGATCATACTTAATAGCAGTACCATTATAGCTGTTAAAAATGATCATACTTAATAGCAGTACCATTATAGCTGTTAAAATGATCATATTTGGAGATTTAAAAAAAGGGCACGGACAGACAGTTGAAAGAAGAACAAATTTAAAGAAAAAAATATCTCATATGAGTTTAATGGTCAGAACTACACAGGGTAACTAAGCAAACACTTCCGAAAATCTCTCGAACAGGAAATTAATTTCTTTTGTCCTGCGTGAAACAGAAGCGGGAATTATGTACAGTCTGACTGAT